>CM031241.1:445103496-445703496 GCA_018340775.1 Taxus wallichiana var. yunnanensis | reverse complement strand
TTAGTGTCAAAGAGGAGCGGGCATTACATTCCCCCCCTTCAATCGACTTCCTCTTGGAAGTTATGGAAATAGGTGAAATTCAATGCATTTTACGAGAAGTTATGCCCTTCCTGAATTTCATTATTTCAAACAAAATTAGGTTCTCATAACCCAAGTTTAGTCCAACGCTATTCAACAAGGAGAAAGCGGATGGCTAGGGACATATACTAAACTTTCTCAAAACAAGGTTGTAAACATTCAAATCTATAGAGAAAAATCCACGAGGTAAATAATGTTACAACACCGAGCATCAAAACAAGAAATTCTTGATAGAACCCAAAGAATGAAAACCAAGGTCCAAGAAGATTAGGAAGAAAATTCATGTACACAAGATGTCCACATAGCCACTTGTGGATACAACACATAGTAACAAGGAAGGATAAGACTTCCACTTAGGTTGAGTTACACTTCAATGTTCACTTTTTTAGACAAGGTTAACAACTACCAATCATGACCCTCAATTTTTCATGAGGAACACACCTACCCAATAGGTATAAAAAATTTAGGACCACACAAGATGAGGTTTAACAACAAGGAAAACACCTAAATTTAGCAATAGCATTTACAAGGATGCAGACTATTCATTGGAAGCACTTTTATAACTCGAAAGGAAACAAGGTTTCTATAACTTAAATTTGTACTCAAATATCAAACACACAAACTCTAATCCTTATTTAGGAACCCCTAACACTTAGATAATATTTCCACTAGAAAGAAAAGTAATCTTTTCCCAAACTAACATATCGACACAAGAGATACCATTCTCTTTTCCTAACAAAAAATCATTTATTAATCTACCTTAGCTCAATGATTTTTAAAAATTTCTCAAACATCTAATTACAATTGAAAGGAACACTAAAGCAAGCTAAGGGAACTAGAAAACAAGATGGTTCCAACTATAATTTATAAGAGCAACACACAACACATTCTTGTAGAAACTTATGAAGACAAACTTGCACCATTCTCTTTCCCAAAGGACAAGGGGGACAACATCATGGTTTCACAAAAGGAAGGATAAATTCAAAAATTCCTTCATATCCTTAACATATGTTTCCTAAAATTTATAATAAACCTAGATCACCAATGACCTAATCCAGACACAATGAGGGTGCCTTTCTTTAAACTAGAGATATAGACCCATTCCTAAAATACCAAAAATCATACACTCGTTGAGCTAAGAGAAGAAAAGGATATGAAGACCCGTAAAAAAATCGACAAGGGGAAATCACGAGACATTTATGTTCAAGGGAGTACAATGCAATTAGAACACATCACTATCAAAAGGTATTTCCTTAATCGGGGTAGGAACACGAGACCTAAATTTTAAAATATTTTTGACCCTTGGAATTATGGTACATAGGGTCCATCAATATGAATAGAAAAATTATTCCATTCTAACAAGGTGATAAAATATTAGGCATACTTCTAAAAACTTTTACTACCCAAAGAGATGTCCAAAAATGACCTAGCATATACTTGTGTTATAACCATTTTTCTTATGTTTGTTGTTGGATATGACAAGGGGTGGTATGGAAAAATCTTGTACCATAACTCACCCCAAAATCATATTCTACAAATGAGATTATAAATTCTCACAAAGTAGCTAAAGGGAACCTTTCAATTGGTTCAAACTTTCAGATTATGTTCTTTATAAATTTTAGGGCAAGAAAAAGAAATTTATAAAATCAAGGTTATCTATTTATACATTCTACTTGTGTTTAGTCTCATAAAATTACTCGTTCCACAAACCAAATTATAAGACTCAAGTTACAGTTACATTCACTAAGCTTATTTCTTATAATTTTTCTTAATTAATGCATTATTTTTACTATGATATCCCACATCTTGTGTCATTGAATTTCATTACTAATGTTGACATGACACCTCACCACTCTAATTAGGAGATGAAACAATTTGTTTTATGGAGGGTAAGGGACGATTCTTTGCATTTTTCAAATAGTTTCTCTCTCTTTTGTTTATTTTTTCTACTTAGCTACAAAGCGAGGGTAAGGAACTATTTTACCTTAATGCTCAAGGTTTCAAATTTCCAACTCAATCAATCATATTTATAATATTTTCGAGTTTATCACATTCCCAATTGAATATTAACGAGGGGAAGATTCAATACTTTCACATTATTAATTTCACAGAACAAGAGATCATTAACAAAAAATGGAACACAACAAGATTACAATAGTTTAGCAAAGAATTACATGCATCACCAATTCACTCCAAGTGGGTCTCCACAAGTATCAATAGGAGTTACGATGAAGGCACACATTAGACATGAAATTTTGTTTTTACGAGTTCAAGGATTTTTTGATCGACATGAGGGAAAACACAATGCTTAAGGCATAAACTCAAAATAGGCTCACTGTATAAGAAAGAGAGGGTTTCCAAAAAAATTATACCTCTACAAGATACCATTAACCAAGCAATCAAGGAGATAAGGGGAAATTACCCCATGGACCATACTTCCTCATTAAGAGGAAATCAAATACAAGGAGGCTAATCAACTAGATTACTCAAACATGGCCTCTACGACGAGGATTTATAGCCTTAGATGAAAGAGCATGACATAAACATAACTAGGATCAAAACTTAAGACCTATAAAACAAAAATATCTAAGAACAAGGTCGAAAAGGACCCTAAGGCATACATATATTTCTCAACATAACTCAATAATAAAATATTAGAGTGTGGTATAATTAAACAATTTAAGAGGTTAAAATAAGGGTAGGTTTGTCTATGGGTCACTGAGAGAAAAACAAGCACACTTATTTAAGATCAATGTCTAAAGGGGCTTAAGTATACCCTTATTTACCCAAGATACATATAGTCCATTGTTGATATTTTCAAAAATAAAAAATAAAAACAAGGGAACTATTATCTCTTGAAAGTACACCCTATAGAGAGATGATTGTAGGTGTTCTAATATTTCTCTAGATCTCTCTCTTTCATAGATACAATGGAAACACCTCATGTCTGTGGGTATACCTATTGTTGAGGTGAGTCTCCGATATCAAGGTTGGTTCCTTTTTTATGTATCCTAAATTAATTTTTAGGGGTTTTGAGGGTGAAAATATGATTGTAAATGATTTGAAAACTGGGGTGATACACTAAACTTTTTGAGGGATTTGGTGAGTAAATGCACAATAAATTTTAGAATGGGTTATGAATGCACAAACCAATAGTTTTTAGTAGAATATTAAGGTAAAAAACTTGATGTGTTGAGGGAATGAATCACAAAATATATAGCAAGAAAACATGCATACTAATATTTTGTATAAATTACTAAATTTGCAACAAGGTAAAATGATTAATCTAGGAATTTGACATTGATAAGAAATAATAAGATATACACACAATCGTAAATAATTGGAAAGGCAGAAATCAATTCTCATTAAAAGGGAAAACTGGAAAAATCTTCTTCAACACTCCTTTGTACAAAAATTCCTTGTTTGTGCTTTGTAATTGCACATAGTATATAGCCAAATTATTCACACATACCATCCTAAAAATATGCTAAAAATTATAATCGCGTATGCAGACTTATTTTATCATGTATCATGAATAAATAAAGGAATAAAATAAACATTCTAATACAATGAGGCATTAATAGCCTTGATTACAAAAATACATTCCAGTCAAACTGTAGTTGAATATTATATTTTTACCAAAGTTCGATGAATAATTCGGCTAATAATATCTCTTTATTCTTGTGTAAGTCTCCTACAATGTGCATGCAATCTTTGTCTTCTAGTGATTGATGTGACACTTAAAAATTTATCCACTTGTAGTGATAAAATTATAACTTTAATCTTACCCCTTGGATGCACATGCAAAAATGAATCTCTAAATGTGAGAAAAATAACTCCTTTATCTAAAATATTTGGTAAAATAATTAACCCATGCATCCATCTTGATGGGGACCACCTTTGGTTCCGATTCGACATCCGTTTTGTCTTCTTGCGATCACATGAAAAAATTCACTCCCGTGTAGATGAAAATAATACTTTTTCTTGTTATACCTTATTAAAAAAATACTCAAACCCCAATCCGCCAACTATTGGGACCACCTTTGATGTGCACACTTAGAGGGTACGAAGTTCCTTTTGCAAAATATTGAGGTCAAAATTTTCAAATGCTAAGGTAAAAATATTTGGCTATACTCCACTCACTTATCATTGGCCCCTCATGACTTGGTCATTGGCATACATTATGGTATTTGATAATTCTTTGGTTACATTGCATATGATTTTGTTTACTATGTCGACCCCCTTGGAATTATATGGCAAAAGGCTATTGTTCAGCTTTTAAATAGTCATTGATTGATTATTGTTGTTGGTGTTTGATTTTTTTGAAAAGCACTAAGATTTGGACCTTTAATCGGTCAATGAAAATGATTTTTTCTGATTGAAATGGGGTTGGCACCCTATTTTCATGATGACATAACCCATTTGAAAAGTTGGTCAGTGGCATTTAATGGCTCAGTAACTACAGTTAGGTTTTGGTGAACTTTGGTTGAGTTTGGAGTTTAATAAGCATAGTTGATCTTTGTCCTTGCTTATCTACTCACCATTGATCTTTGTAAGGGATAGGGTTAGATTGATTATGGTTTTTCTATGGCTTTGTGCTTGATTTCTATCCATTTTATCTTTTTCCCTTTCGATCTCGAACCTTTCATTAGTCACCTGGTAGTTGGCTTGGATTATCATGTGGCATCATTGATTCTTACAAGGTCGATCTAGCACCGTTTATCCTTAACTCATTGGTTGAGTTAGCTTATTGTGGGATAGTTGGTGAAGTTTTATTCGTAACCTAAAATTCATTCATTTTCATGCAAAATATTTTTTGGAGGGTGAATCACTGATAAATTTTCCTTAGGCCTCCATTTATGTGTGCTCTCGAGCTCATTTTCTTCTATGAATCCGTCTTGAGCTAAAACTTTAGCAAGAAACTTCCTTCAATTTTCACTATTTGAGCTTATAGTACTATTTGGTGGAGGTGGCTATGGGTATTGATGTCTCGGTCTCTTTGCACCTTCTCGAGCTTTCATGTGGAGCTTTGGAGAGTAATTTCGAACCACGAGACTTGGTTGATTTCGGGTGCCTTCTTTTCTTTCACTTTGCCTTTAAAGATATTTTCAAAGTTTTTGACAAACTATCTTCCAAATAAGAGATTTCATTTAATTTTGTAAATCTTTGCAAAAGGAACTATCAAATTTCTTGTTTTTCGTTCTAGGTGTTTCTCTTTTTGATCAAAATATGTACTTGATAAACTTTCGACTCTGGTAAATTTTTGTGTTGTTTCAAAACTAACCAAATTTGGGTCTTTTTGTGTTGAGGTTCACCATTTTATTTCTTTCTACGATATTATCATTCTGAATTCTTCCTTACTAATATGCATCTAGGCTATGTCATTGTTGTTTCATGAAGCTCTTTGTATATATTTTTGAATTCTAGGTTATCCTGTCTTCTATTTTTCCATTTACTATGCAACTTAAAATTTTACCCTACAATCCTTCCTAGCTCGTGGCTTCATTGTTTGAGCTTAAATTCTCATGGGTCACTATCTTTTCACAGATCTGAACTAGTTTCCCTAAAAAAATTTGTTTTGAACTCTTGGGCTGATTTGATAGCTCGGTCTGGGCTGATTTTAGCCATTCTTATTCACTATGGAGCTAACATTTACTATCTTTCTCTCATAAAATTTGGTTTCTTCTTGTATTTTTTCTATATTTTGTTATGAGATATTGATTTTATGAAACTCCATTCGATTATTTGTTAATTTCTTTAATTGTGCCCCATACCTCCTAGATCTAGGCATTTAAATTGTGGGTATTTACGAATAATGTTCTTGAATGATCATTCTCAATATTCTACTAGGACTTTGATATTTTACGACTTATAAATATGTAAGGGGAACTCTATGCAAAACCTAGTAGTGATTACCCTTTTGAATACTTCTCAATAAGTTGGGATTCCCTCTATTCAAATGGTTTGAGTTCGAGTATCTTTGAATTTGTGAGTGATTTTAGTCTTTTCTCCAAATTTGAAACTTATTTCTCTTAACGTTTGAGATGTAGCTCTTCTTGCTCAAATTTGTATATCATCTTGAATCAAATTATTACTCCATATAGATAATTATGTTTTGATTCTTCTTATCCCATAAATTCTTCCTCTGAGCTTGGGAGTTATTACACTAATATGATGTTAATATTCTTTCCTCGATTATAACACTACTACCTATGAAAATCTAAATGCATTAATGAATCCTTCATGAGATTTGTACAATTGATCCTATATATTGAATTAGCCTCTAGAAAACTGATGAGTATATAAATTATTTGATCTGTGATTCAATTTGATAGTTTAGTTTGGTTGTAATTCCTATACACGAAGGTTTTAACTTTTATTTCATTCGTTTTCGATTCTAATATTGAATGTATGTTGTCCCTCTCCTTCAAATGGAACATCATGTGATTGAATGTAATACTACAATCATTTCTAAGAGAAGCACCTATATCTTGCAATTTTTGTTGGTCCTATGACTAGCTTTAACTTTGAATTTTTATTTATTGTAACTTAACACTACATTTTAAGTGTATCAAAACTTCATATTATGTAAGAAATGCCTCTTTTCTTTACGTTTTCTGTGTAAACCCTTAGCTCATGTGCTTTTATGTACCAACCAATCCATTCGAGACTTAAATCTCTTAACATGCATCTATTTCTAACTATATTTGATTAGAAACTGAAACCTATAGTTCTCCAAGCCATGTAATAAGGTATATTTATTTTGAAAGATATAGATTGCAAATGCAATGTTAGATTAACAGTGTATTTGTTAGTCATAGTAAATCCTTGGGATTGTTAATAATTTCTTCGAGTGTATGATCTCAATTTTCATTATGCATGGGATCTCAATTTGATTTCATTATTTTGAATAATAATCCAATACGCTATTGTTGTATCCAGATACAAATTTATTCTCTAAGTTATAATCTCCAATCCTTGTATAGTTATGTTGATCAGCTTACTATCTCCTTAAGTGTTTGTCATTGTAATCCTTTTGATAAACAATATCAGAATCGGGTTTTCTTCATGTAAACCTTTCTTAGTAACTAAAATTCTAGACATCCATCTACATTTTCTCTTTTTGGAATAGTTACTCTGATTCTAATACTCATTATGTACTTTACACTTTTTGTAATATGATTAAAATCCTTTGATGAAATGCTTATTGTAGACACCAAAATTTTGTCATAATCACCTTGGTCCCCTACCACGACCTTATCACCTAACTCATGCACCCCACACATTTTAATTTAATTACTTTAATTAAATTAATACCACTTATCTCCATATATACTAATTTAATTATGTTAATTAAGTTAATGACATTTTACCCAAACACATATTAATTTAATTATTTACATTAAATTAATTCACCACCCTCAAACACCTATTTAATAAAATTTCCTTTATTAAATACACTTCACTTAACCACCCCCATCATTTAGCCCATTAACCTAAACCCTAAACAAATGCCCAAAACCTAACATTAGACCCATCCCCGACTTCATATTAAAAGCTTCCTAAGGTCGGTATTTCACCCAAGGAAAAGAAGAGATCTTTATCAAATGGTGAAACAATTTCCTAGGTAGCTTTTGAACAACTGAGATATCTTGCCTAAACCAACATCGGTTAACCCTAAAGCGACGCCAGTTCACCTAAATTGATGCCGGTTATGCGGGATGGACCAAAAGCCTATTTAAATCCATTTACAACTCGTAAGAAGGGTTATTGGTTAATTGTTTGTCATTCATGGTTGAACCTTTGGCATTGGATTTCCTTAGCATGAATTTGATCTATTCAGATGCAGCAGCAAAGCAATGATGGACTGTGATCATCCAAGATAGAAAAATTCATCGTACAATAGTGAAGCCTCTTCACTATTCTAGCCACCCTCCTTACCCAATCACCATAATACCTTGCCCAATTACCCATGTGACTTCCTCTTCAGTAACCCCAAACCTTTGCAACATACCCATACCTCCTCTGTGATCACCCAACACCTTCTACTAGCCCCATTCTTGCCTAAAACCTTTGAAGCTTGGATTGTGTGATTTTACTAGTTCCCGACCTAACTATTGTCGGTTCTCTCCTAACTTTTACCGAGTTACATTCCAACCGTCATCGGTTCTATAAAATCATGTTCGGTCTCTATGTATCCTAATCTCGCCAAAATAAGGACTGTTTTAACATATACCTACCGAACACCTACTTGACCTTCGGATCTGTGTCAGCCAAGCCTGTTAGATCAGATTCACCTATAACCAACCTACTTGATCTCCTTCTAGCCTAGCTGTTAGATTAGATCTAGCCTATTGCATCGTATGAGATTCCTAAATCATTCTAAACTACAATAAGACAATATGTAATTTATTTTCAACATTGAATTATTTTAAACAAATTGGATGACAATTGTCAGGAAGTACCACACTTCTAGAATCTAGCACACGCTAGGTAGTCCACTTGCATATATTGTTTAACTCTCTTTGGTGGTCTTTCTTTGATTCTTATACGGGTATTTCTTCCTTGCAAAAGGAAGTTCTCACAATCACTTCGATTTAGGATTCAGATACATGCGCATACAACCTTCAACCATCTCGAACTAGGTATTCCTCTTACCACCTTTACCTTATCTATTTCGTCAAGTACTTCTCAGAAAACTAAGAAATCGGGTGAAACATTTTGCACGCCAGTGGGGCCATACAGGTTCCTTGCATCTTTCTTCATTCGTAGGTGAAAAATTTTGTGTGTTTGTTTCCTCTAATAGCATTCACATTACTAATTTCTCCTTGGTAACATTTTATTCTTTCTACTTTCTCCGAAAGACACATTTATTTTGGTGTATTTAAAATAAATCTTCTTATTCTCGTTTTCGCATCTTAGTGAAAGAGCATCCCTCTTCCTGTTCATCTATTGCTATCATCGAACATCATGCTTTCAATTTGGGTTTAAAACAAGTGCATTGCATTCTGATTTAAGTCATTAGCTCACATTAATTGAGGGAAACCTATACGTTGGAAGTCATGATCGGCTAATGGTTGACAAACGAATCATAGAAAATCACTTCTATCCTTTTCTCTTTGAGTCTTACCAAACCACACAAAAATTAAAAATACACACATTCTTAAACAACATCATACATGGAAGAAGTTGTAGGTGATCACATGATCATGGTATAGTGGGTACCCACTCTTTGCTTTGCTCTGTCAAGTAATACTTGAGCGAAGCCCGCCCCTCCATAGCAGTCCTGAAACCTCACCCTTTAGAATTCTTTCTTCATAGCAAGCCTTACTCACCAAGAAATTCTATTGTTCTATTCATAACAGTCATTATTTACAAATAGCATAAGCTCAACAAATGTAATAGAATAGGAACTCTTGGGATGTTCTTTTTTTATGTTCTACTTGATCTCGTGTTTTGAGATGAGAGCTTTCTATCATTATTTTTCTCTTTCCTTGCACACTTCAAATCATAGCGGTGTATTCGACTTCATCCGAGTGTGCCGGACCACATCTACATCATTCTCGAGACTCGGGTTTGATTCAACACAAAATTTTAAATAACAACCACTTTCCTTATTCTCTATTTAAATTTCACAGTGACCGGCTATGGTTATCTCTAACTGGCATCGGTTTAACTCAATCGACATCATTCTAAAGTCTTCTTGGACACCGTCCAAAAGACACCTATTTAACTTTCGAGCTTTAAAAGGCTCCTATCACCTTTTATACTATCGTTATTTCAATCATAGTCACCTTACGTCTCATCCTGCGTAAAAATTGTCACTCTGGGACTATCATTTAGTAGACTGTTAGTTTTTCATAGTAACCGACACCAGTTAAACCTAACTAGCATCAGTTTACCCAAACTAGCAGTAGTCATCTTGTCTTTGTTTTACAACTCACAAGCTGACCTAACTCACTATTGACTATTTTCCTAGTTCTGTTGTGTTTTGTGCCATTCAGACATAATACATTCTCACCAAATCAGTTCCTATCCACATGGTGCTAACCCGTAGTCAAGCCGAGCCCTCGTATTCCACACTAGTCGACTACCACTTCCACCTAGCCCTTCATCACCTAGCTCTTCATCACCTAGCTCTTCACCACCTATCCTTTCATCACCTGGTCCTTCACCACCTTCCATCTCATCATCCATGGATACCAATCAACCCATCACCATTCCTACGGGTGATACGAGTTTACACAATTCTGGATTGGAACCCCCTACTACGAGCCACTACCTCACCCATGCCTCTACTCGAGATTCCTAAGGACAATTGATTTATGGCATGCCCATATCCTTATCTCCATCCCTAATGATCACTTCCACCTCGGCTCCACCTCCTACCATGGTGACCTCACATGATTTATCTCCAGTTGTGTCGTAGTTAGGTCCCACACCAACTTTGACCGCCGCATCTGCCACCTCTATAGCACCCGCAACCTCCACCATACCTTCATCCACCACCCAAAACATAGCATCATATGCACCTATTGTCTCATATATACCATTCGCAATGCTACCACCCTTTATGTCGGTAACCTCTACCACATTTCAAAACGTTGTCCTTTTTATTCTCCAATCTTTACCTACCATCTCTACTAGGGTCACTACGAGTTTCCCACCCTCATATACCTACTACCATTTGCCACCTATTTCATTAGTCGTTCAGTCCAGATATATACCCTCTATGTCTGTCTCTCAATTTCCACCTCCTTATTTGACACCACCATATTCTAGAATGTCCTATTCTTCATATGTCCCACAACAACCTCCTTTCGCTGGGGGTACCCAATATTCACAACCTAACAATGAATTTATCAAGTTAATGATGGATAAGATGCAGACATTAGAAGCATCTATTTCCGGATCCCACAATTCTCTCACCTATGAAGATATTTGTAATGAGCCTATTCACCCATCCATTCCCATTCGCCCATATCCGGTACACTAGGAGATACCTAACTTTAACCACTTCAACAATAAGGAAGACCCGCAACAGCATTTGTGATCTTTCAAACACCGGTGTTACCTGATTGCCCATGATGACGCTTTCCTTTTGTGAACCTTTCCCATGTCCCCTGATGGTCTAGCATTGGACTAGTATAGTGGGTTACCTAGACATTCCATCTTCTCATTCAACCAAATATCCCAAGCCTTCTTGGATCCCTTTCGATTAACATCGTCAAGAAGGTTACCATGACCGATCTCTATCCCACGCATCAATATGACGATGAATCATCACATGATTTTGTCACTCATTGTTGTACCCTAATCAACCAACTCACTTTTCAATTAACACAGATTGAACTCATAAAGCTCTTCACATGAGCTGTGCTAGACATATCTCACCTACCTTACAAGTGCAAACCTTTCAAACATTCGATGAGGCTTTCACCATGGCACATAAGCTTGAAATTGCATCGTCGAAGAGAAGAAGATATAATTGTGAAACAAGAACTCCTCGTTTGAAACACACGATACTTCCTCTTCCTCGAAACCTTAGATGAATTATTCCAAAGCCAAGGGAACTTCCAACGTAGTGGTGTTAGGAATAGTTTAATTAGTGTGAACAATAATATGTGTGATGTAAATGAGTTGTAAATACAACTCATAGATTCTAGGATAGTTGAGAGAATCATGGTGTGAGAAAGAATAGGTGTGTGAGAGATTTGTGTGAGTGTTTGTAGGGATGTGAGGATCATGGAGAGATAAGGGGGATCATGATTGGAGTTGAATCCTTCTCTATAGGAGAACAATGCCCTATAAATTGTAACCTCCTTCTATAATAAAATATCTTGATTGAATCAAATTCAAATTATCATTATATCAGTGTTTTGTTATCTATTTTGTTATTACTGTGCACATTGATTTCTTAACAGAACTCTGACCACATCAACATTTAGTATCGAGCGGGTCACTTGTGTGAGGATGGGATCTTATATTGTGTATGGGGTAGCTCATTGTTAGAAGAGAATAGTGGAAGCGTGGTGAAATGGCACAAGGAGCTCATTGTCGTATATTTGTAGCCTATTATTGATTATATTTGTCAATACATGTGTGAGCCATAGGATCTTGAATGCATTCTTATTCCAACTTCAAACTACCTTCTACCTCAACATCTGTATTCTGCTCAAAAATAAAACTTCAGTATTGGTGATCATCTACAAATCCAAAGCCATGCACAGATCTGCCATGCAAGTCTATGAGAAGCACGTGTTATACAATGCATCTATTGCATTTAAGTAGCTAAATTCAGTATCAGACCATGTCCTTCTACCTATTATTTCCTGCGGAAGATCGTGTAGTGAGAAATTTGGGCTTCGTTGATCTATTTTGCAATGCGTTGATCTATTTTTTTTACATGGAGTCGATGCAAGGTTCGAGTCATACAAAAGTCTCATGGCAATTTTTGTGTGAACTCGCATCTTTTGCATGCTCCTCCATAGCTGCATAGGCTTCATTGTAGATCTATGACATTTAAGTGAATACTCGATGTATGCATGCAATCTACAGCTGTAAGAAAATCACTGCAAATTCAAGCCAACACGCCAATCATCAGGATTATTTCTTCTTTCAACTACAAGTTTTCAGATATTTTGGGAGGTGAGACCTACGGCGAGATTAGTTTCGGAAGGTATTAAACTCTGGTTTTGAATTTATTAAAGTATATAAACCATATGCCATTTATTAATTATCAATCTAATATAATATGGCATAAACCTTAGTATTAATATCTTGTTATAAGACTATTCCAAATTGAGGGGGTGCATTATCGACGGAGTTCGACACCCATAATGGAGATCCCGTTAGACAAATTTAATGGATTAAACTTTCACACTTGGAAAGTTAAAATCCAAATGCAACTTATGAACAAAAACCTATGGGGGATTGTAAGCGGAAAAGAAACACAACCAATTGATGCTGCTAAATTACTAGAATGGCATAGCAGGGATGACAAGGCAAAATCCATTATTGGACTTGCTTTATCAGATACTGAATTAAACTATGTGGATTTAGATAAATCATCACTAGAGATATGAGATCTTCTTAACAAAACATTTGGGTCAAAAGCAACAAATGCTAAATTTTCACTAAAATTGCAACTCTTTAAACTAAGGATGAGTGAAAGTGTGACAATGTCAAATCACATTAATGAACTAAGTTCCCTTTTGAGGCAACTCGCATGAAGTGAAAGCTAATGTAGTAGATGAAGATGAAAAATCCATCTTTGTTAAACAACTTGCCTCCAAAATAAAACAATGTTGTATTTACATTAGGACAAATGCCTTCTCAAACACTTGAGGACATGATTTCAGCTCTCTAGCAGAAGAGAAAAGAGCGTAGAAGACATAAAAGAAGAAAGCGCTTTATTTGTAAGGAAAAGAAATACAATAAATTTCTTTAAAACAAAGAAGAACCGAGAATGCTTCTACTTGCAAGAAAAAGGGCATACAATCTTGTATTGCAGAATTCAAGATAAATAGTTACTCAATGAAAATCTTAAGGCAAATGAAGCAAATGTAGTTAAAGAAGAGTCGGAGAATGAAGAGGAAGACCCGGTGAAAGAAGATCCCGACTACAATTCTAAAGATTTTTGTTCTAAATAAACCATTTGGGAGGCGGAGGCGAAGGAGGAGGAGGCTGATCAGCATCTCTTATTAGTCACCAACAAAGAAACTGCTTCAAATGTATTGGTGACTTCTATTTTAGTTGTGTGTTTTCTTTCTGTTGTAATAATGAACAGTGGATTATTCCTGTTCATGATTGTAATCAATTTCCTATATGAAATCTCCTAAAAATGGGAATATGATGAGAGCTAAAAATAAACTGTAAACAACATGATCTTTCTTGGTTTGTGGTAAACCACTTTGAAAACCACCCTTCTCTGGTTTATGGTAAACCACTTTGAAAAACCATTTCATTGGTTGATGATAAACCACTTTGAAAATCATCTAGGTCATGAGTCAGCATCAGGCGACAAGTTACAGTTCAAGATAAGTTTTCCCCATGTTCACACTAAGGGGGTGAATGTTAGGAATAGTTTAATTAGTGTGAACAATAATATGTGTGATGTAAATGAGTTGTAAATACAACTCATAGATTCTAGGATAGTTGAGAGAATCATGGTGTGAGAAAGAATAGGTGTGTGAGAGATTTGTGTGAGTGTTTGTAGGGATGTGAGGATCATGGAGAGATAAGGGGGATCATGATTGGAGTTGACTCCTTCTCTATAGGAGAAAAATGCCCTATAAATTGTAACCTCCTTCTATAATAAAATATCCCGATTGAATCAAATTCAGATTATCATTATATCGATGTTTTGTTATCTATTTTGTTATTACTATGCACATTGATTTCTTAACAGAACTCTGACCGCATCAGCAAGTGGTACTTAAGGATGGCCCTTCCCATCCATCCAATCATGCTAAACCTACATCCAATCTATCACCGGTCAATCCTTCCAATTCAAATGAGAACAAAATAAATACACCTCAATTGGGAACCATATTCATATGTTTTAGAAAAGATTATTAAAGCTAATGCCATCACCCTTCCACCTATCAAACCACATACTGGTTTTGACCCCTCTCGCCCTATACAAGGTTGGTACAAGGAAAATGACTACTGTAACTACCACCGTGTAAATGGTCACAAAGTGATGTGAGAAATTGTATCACCGTTAAAAACATTATTCGGGAAATGCGTGAGAGTGGTGAGTTAGTCCTAAATAACCCTAATGCACCCACCAATCAAGATCTTCATATCTTCAACAAACCATTCCCCAACCATTCCCCATGTAATGATTAAACCGGTAATGCCTCACAAAATAGAAGTGACACACATGAGGTACATGTTATCTTTACCGACTCACCAATCAAGTCCCAAATATCTCTTATCCCCTCCATCGAGGAAATCCTAGCCAAAAATCCTCTACTGCAGATGAACCTACTTTATTCGTTCCTCTAACCATGAGGAAAGCCCCTTACCTCGTCATACATCGTGGAGGAGTCTCTCATTACCACCGATATCATTTCCCCTTGACTTCCTTACCCGGTGGGCTGCTACCAATTATACCTCCTCCACCCACAAAGGAGTACCCATTATCTTCTCCACCTATTCAAGACCCAATAGATTTGTCGTTACCATTCGATGACCATTCCCCAATAGCTACCCAAGATCATATTGATTTACTTTGGGTCTCCTACCTACTGAAGTGAAGCTAGTGAATTCCTTGTTTCTCAAATGCATTTTATGGGAATACCTACTCGCTCCACATCTGCTTCATCTCACCAGCTGCCGTTCTCACGTTTTGCCAATCGCTGGATTATGTCGATAGGTCTTTACTTTGGAGGTGTCTCTTACTCCCTGGTCTCGACCCAAATGCAATCATCTTCCAATGAAACCTCTACCATTCATCCAAATATGTTTCAACAACCCAAACCGCACATGAACATAA
Source organism: Taxus wallichiana var. yunnanensis (assembly GCA_018340775.1). Classification (NCBI taxonomy): domain Eukaryota; kingdom Viridiplantae; phylum Streptophyta; class Pinopsida; order Cupressales; family Taxaceae; genus Taxus; species Taxus wallichiana. The sequence continues at coordinate 445,687,916 of CM031241.1, read as the reverse complement.
CTCTAGATACATCTTCTACGGCATCATCCTCATGTATACCCGCCTCTTTACCTACTAGCCGATATATTCCAATGCCATCTCCCGTATCTAAACACACTAATACCTTATGAGTCACATGATAATCAAACCTCGCACATCCTCCTATCGGGATACACTTGAACACATCCTCCCATATACCTATTGAACCAATCCCTCAACCTAAACAAAAAATCCAACCTTCTCATCCGTATGCACCGACCTCGCCAACTACACCTTTATCACCTTCACCCCTACCATCCATCTTGGGACCTCACCCCTCTACCTTAACAAAATCTACTCTCTCCAGGGGTAAACATAAAAATCCCTTGACCCCTTTACCATAGCCTGCAACTCTACCTAGGTGAACCTTGCATCCTTCATCACCCTCTATAACTTCTTTTCCTCCTACACCACCATTACCTTCTATACCTCCTTCACTACCTATGAAATTTTCTTCCACCTCACCTGTGCCTCCCTCTCTACCTCAACCAACACTTACCATGACACCTCGGATTACCCCCTTAGGTCACTCATCCTCTCCCATAATCTGCCTTGCCATCTACATCACATGCTCCCCTACACCTCTACCTAAGAACAAACACCAAAAATCAAAAAAATCATTAATTTCCAAAGAATTGGTTAAACCTACCCTTATTTCCATTGTTGTACCCACACCAAAGAAAGAACACCCCAAAACCAAGAATGCATTACCTCAACTACCACTACAACTACCCAATATTCCAACCAAACCTACTTTCACTTTGCATTGTGATCCACTTTGGTGGGATCGTACGCCACCATATTTGCTAACCTCTTAGAAATCTCTGCTAGCACTCTCGCTCCTCTTAGACCTTATAACCCTCTTAATCCTAAACTGAAAGCGTTTGATGATACTAAAATTTGCACTTATCATCATGTGCCGGGACATGATGTCGAAGCTCGTAAGGGTCTAAAGGCTACCCTCATTCAATTATGTCCTTTGACCCCAATTTTGATGACGATGACCTCCTAGATGATGAACCTATTTCATCCTCATTTCCTTCTTCACATCTTTCTCCTACACCTATACCACAACCTCCACCCTCACAACTCATGACTCACCTCCAAAATTTGACATTAACATGGTTTGCATTAGATAGTTTTCCATGCAACCACCCAAATGTCGTTGCACCCAACTCACCTCACGGGGGCTTTTCTCCTTTACTAGGTTTTTGTCGTTTGTTTCGTTACACCACTTATCCTACACCTTCTCCATTTTCCAACTTCCTTCAAATCAACATGATACATGTCACTACGGGAGCATAGAAGAGAAAAGAAAAAGTAGTGACCCACCAACCAATCCTATACCCAACATACCATCTACACCCATACCTAAAATAACTATCCATGGCCCCACATACCCCATTTCTAATGGCATCATGCATCACACCATGCTCAAACAACTAAACAAATATCCCTGAAAATGTCATTATACGACCTCATCCAAACGTCGAGTCTCATCGTCAAGCTCTCGTGGAGGTTCTTCAATCTATTAAGGTTTTACCTAATGACCCTACACCCGTAGCGCCCATCATCACACCCCATCATGTAGCCTCTCTCATCAAATTACCACTTTGATCCTCACCTCACCTTGTCCACCAAGCGGCCTCCTTAGCTTCTCAAAGGAGAAGATTTCCCCACCAAGCCGATGACCCATATCCTACTTTTTATCTCTATCCATGTCGATAATATACATGTTTGACGCATCATGATCGATGGTGGCACTAGCATTAACATCATATCCTCTCGGGCATTTGAATAAATGCACCTACCCACCTGTTGTATGTATAAACATCTGGTCATGCTGCGTTCATTCAATGACACTATCACCTCTACACTCGGAACTATCATCCTCCACATTCGTGTGGGTCCTCGTACTATTCTGAGATGTTCTATGTTTTGGAATGGGAGTTTCAATACAATTTTCTTCTTGGTAGACCTTGGATTCGTGCGATGGGTTATGTCCCTTCTACTTTGCACCGATGTGTAAAGTTTGAACATGAAGGACGTTCCTATACCATTCTAGCTAACCCATCACCTTTCAAAACCTATAACATGCTTTACCGACCCAATGATGTCCTTGTACCTATTAAGGCATCTACCTCCATGCCTACATATTCTTCACACACGACCTCATCCACCGGTGTTGTGGCAACCTCGCCTTCACCTAACTCCACTATTCCCACCACTTTGTTGTAAGCCTCTCTACAAGTCATACATCAGCCTCCCACCCAACCAACACCTCCACCGATCTAACTTCTATTGCTTCCTCCATTCCAACCATGCATATATCAACCACCGATCCCTTGGAAGGTGTTTTTCAATGCCTCGCTATGGGGAGTATCACCTATACAATGTTAATACATTCCTTACTCCATAAGAATATGGAAACCTCCACCAGCATCCTCACTATGATCACTGCATAGGCGAGCATCTCCTTTATGGTCCTCCCCACCTCCGTACCCATATTACCTATGGGGGACTTGATATTTTCACTTATACACCTAAACCACCATCACAAACCCAATCTTTTTCAGCTGACCTTTAGTCATTTACTTCCTACCACTTTTGTCACACTTTCCTACACCATTGTGCCTGGAAGGGTTTCGGTTTTGGCCTTTATGAACAAGGTCGTCACACCATTATTTCATGTACCATGCGTAAACATAATGATCGTAGTGGAATCGGTTTTACCAAACTACCTACCAAAAATCCCTATATTGAACTCATTGAAGACATTGACCCCTCTCCACCTTCTTCACCTACCCCACCTTCACCACCTTCACCAACGGAGTCGATGGATCCTGAATCTATCCCTCCTACCTTTTTTTTCCATAAATACCATTTCCTTGGGGCCTTTGACCTATCACTGCGATGGCGAGGCTCCTTCCTCTCTTCCTTTCTTGTATCCTGACATGATAGGGGACGATACTCCTTCTATTAATGTCGTTCAATGTCAAGATGATGAATCCATACTCACCTACCTTGGTGCTGAAGACTCTTATATTCATCGGTCGTTGCCTTCGAGATGCAAACAATTTTGAATGAATTGAATATTGAAGTCAACATCCACACTCAGACAACCCCCACATTCTCAAGATTGGCCAATCTCTAGATCTTTGTTGAAAAGGAAGCCATCACTTCTTTTCTTAATAGTCATGACCATGCTTTCGCTTGGTCCTATGTTGACATGCCTAACATTAAACCCACTATCATAGTCCACAACATTGTGACCATTCCCGATGCCAAACCCGTAAAACAAAAGTTGAGGAAAATGCACCCTCGCATTGCTCTTCTTATCAAAGAAGAACTCCAACGCTTTCTCTCAGTTTCCTTCATCTTACCCATCGATTACCCCCAATGGATTTCTAACATTGTCCCTATCACTAAAGTGATAGGGGGACTTCCCATTTGCATTGATTTCCATGGTCTCAACCTCGCCTGCCAAAAAGATGACTTTCCTCTGCCTGGAATTGACTAGTTGGTTGACCTTACCACTGGCCATGAGATGTTATCACTTATGGATGGTTTCTCGGGTTATAAAAAAATATTGCTTGCCCGAGAGGATCAACAAAAAAACACATTCATTACCCCTTGGGGGACCTTTCGCTATCGAGTCATGCCTTTCAGACTTAAAAATGATGGTGCCACCTATCAACGGGCTATGAATTACATCTTCCATGATATCATGCATTGCATATTGGAAGATTACGTGGATGATCTCGTGGCCAAATCTAAACGTCGCGCCGACCACCTCGCCGTCCTCAAAACCATCTTTAATCGCCTCATCCAATATTGTGCGCCTTTAACCTAAAAAGTGCTTCTTCGCGGTTCTCTCAGGAAAGCTCCTAGGATTTATTGTTTCCCTCCATGGTATAGAAGTTGATCCCACTAAATTCAAGGCCATTTTGGAAATGCCTCCCACACTACCCTTAAACAACTTCATATTGTATAAGGTAAATTGCAGAGTCCATTCACCGTTTTATTTCAAAATTATCTTACTATTGTCAACCATTTCATCACCTCCTCAAAAGGATGTCTCTTTCACATGGGATGAAAACTACCACAAATCTTTTGAGGGCTTAAACAATACCTTCTCTAACCACCCGTACTTATTCCACCTAAAGACCACCAACCATTTTTTCTATACATCTCAGCTCATGATCACTCTCTGGGGATATGCTTGCTCATCATGATGAACACCATAGGGAGAAGGTGGTTTATTACATAAGTCGTACCCTTCTAGAATAAAAAACCAGATACAATCACCCTAAAAAACTTTTCTTGACCTTAGTTTTTGTTGCTACCAAACTTTTCCATTACCTACTTAACCACAAAACCTACGTTGTAACCAATAATGACCCCTTACACTTCATGTATGCCAAACCTTACCAAAATCAATGAGATACACATTTGCTCATGCTCCTTGCTAACCTAGACCTAGAATTCATCCACAAAAAATCTATCAAGGGCTAGGTCATTGCCGACTAGCTCACTGATGCGCCTCTTTCTAGGAATCAATCTTTGAATTTTGATTTCCCGGAAGAATCCATTACTAACCTCTCTTTGGATGATGACCCTTACTAAATGAACTTATTCTTCGACGGTTCCAAATGTTAGTGTGGGGGTGGTGTAGGAATTATCCTCATTCTTCTTGATGGTGAACCCATGCCCTTATCATTCAATCTTGACTTTGAGTGCACCAACAATATCGCTGAATATGAAGCGCTCGTATTGGGTCTCTTAACTACCTATGCCTTAGATGTCAAGTCCATTAATATCTTTGGTGATTCTCAACTAGTAGTAAACCAAGTCAATGGTGTTTATCAGTGTCATAATGAAATACTTCAAGAATACAAACGTTATGTCGGCATCATGTTGACTACCTTTGACCGCTATAAATTTCAAACCATTCCGTGATCCACCAATAAATTCATGGATACCGTGGCTTGCCTCACTTCCCAAATACCTAATTCACATTCCTATTCAGACATCTTTGTTACCATTAAATGCATCTTGAGACCTTTTTATAAATCATGTTGTGTTAACCTCGTCCGAACTACCTCACTAAACACATGAGACCTTTGGTATAAGCAACTTGCGGACTACCTTTCGATTTCTATATTGCCTCCTAACCTCACACATAATGGAAAATGCACCTTTCTCAAGAATGCCTCTCATTATGTCATCATGGGTGGCCTCCTCTATAAATGAGGCTTTGACGGTATCCTCTTACAATGCCTCACCAGCTTTGAAATCCCCTATACCATTAAAGAAGTTCACGACGGCATATGCGGAGGTCACTTCAATGGCCTTGTTGTTGCTAAACGCATTCTTCGCCTCGGCTATTATTGGCCAACCCTCAATCATGATTGTTGTGACTACGTTAAACATTGTCTAAAATGCTAACAACATGTCAATCTTCATCACACACCTAGTCATTCCTTGCAAGTTGCTCGTGACCGTTGGCCCTTCTATTAATGGTGTTTGGATCTTGTCGGAGAAATCAATCCTCACTCCTCCCTAAGACATCAATGGATCATCACCGCTATCGAATATTACACCAAATGGGTTGAAGTCGTAGCCCTCATCTCCACTAAAGCTGAAAAAATATGTGAGTTCATCAATCATCACATTATTTGTTGTTTCACATTCCACATCACCTTATCACCGATAATGGAGAACAATTCGAAAAAAAAACTCTATAGAAGCTTCGTGACACTTTTGGTATCCAACTTAGCTTCTCCTCACCGTATTACCCACAAACTAATGGCCAAGTGAAGCCACTAACAAAACCTTGAATAAATTTCTCATGAAAGTGGTTAATGATACTAGGAAGGATTTGCATACACACATTCCTTTTCCCTCTAGGAATACCGTACTAGTATTCATACCTCCACCGATGCCACTCCCTTTCTCTAGTCTCGTGGTACTAAGGCTGTTTTTCCTCTCGAAGTCCAGATCCCATCTCTTCATATCTCCCTTCAAGATATGCTCACCGATGATGAATTTCGCCAAGACCGTTTAGCACAACTTGAGTTATTAGACAAACATCGTCTTCATGCCCTATACCATCTTCAATTCTATCAAAACGCATCAAGCGTGCCTATGAAAAATGTGTCCATGAATGCACCTTCAAGGTTGGTGATCTCGTCCTCAAGAAAAATCAACACGTAACCAAAGAAGAAAAAAACAAACCAGTAACCATACATCGTGACCCATGACTATGGATTAGGTGCTTATCGCTTGTCTTCACTTGATGGTAAGCCTGAACCTGAGCCCCTCAATGCCTTGCATCTTCAACTGTTCTATTGTTGACTTTTAGTCCTACATCACTATTTATCTAGTTCATGCTCATTCCTTGAGCACCATTTACCTCTACCTTTTGCACACCTCATCTCCGATGACTAAACAAGAATCATGTGATTACTCGTCACCCTTTTTGCCCTAATTATGTGCACCACAACTCTTCACATGGCATGATTCTCATGGATACTTTTCTTGTTCTTTTAGATGAGATCCCATGGTCGTTCACCCTTGCCTTCTCAATAAGAACCAAATGATTCATTATAGTCTTGTCCATGACTTAAAAGCCAAAAACGGAAAAAAAAAAAAGATGAATCCCTCATAAGGACATCTTCCAATATAAGGGATCCACTCCTTGAGTAAAAAATCCAATATAAAAGATGAATCCCTCAAAAGGAAAACTTTCTTCTTCAAATTGCCGCTATAAGTACATTTGCTCCCTCGAAGGACAGCTATAAAAACTCACAACTCTCTACATAGTCTATCAAAAATGAAGACTATTTCCTCAAAAATAAAGATTCAGAAGCTTCCCACATCGATCAACTTCGTGAAGACCTCAAGGAGACATATACTCATCCTGTATAGACTTTCTGCATTGATCAGTCTATCTAAAAGTCAAAATAAAACTAAAAAGAAAAGTAACCTTTTTTTCGTCATCAACTTGCCTATTGTGATCTTGGCTCTGTTAGCCAAGGCATTCTACTTCCCATTTTATGACCCAATTACCTTCACCCCCTTACCCGTTGTCTTTTCACCTAATACTGCCTTGAGGGACACGTTGAACCTACGACATTCGGTGAACTGTGACTATTCTTCACCTTTGGAGTAATCAATCATAAAATGTCTTTTGGGTCTTACATTCACTAGCCTATTTGTAGATGTGTTCATATGTTTTGATCCTTGCCAATCGGATGACTTTCTTGCCCCCTCTTATATTTTTCATTACCTATTGATCTTCCTATATAGGACTAGAACCTCAACACCTATCTTTTGGGATTTTTTTCTCACACCTATCGACCTAAAAATCACCCAAACCTATCTACCCGTATTCCACCTAACCTAATTGACCTTGACCTAATCATACCCATGACTTGGAATCAACACTACCTATAAACCTAAAAACACCCATACCCATCTACCTATTCTCAACCCCAACATCAATACCCTCAACCTAATCATACCCATGACCGGAATCAACACTACCTATCACCCTGAAAATCACCCATACCCATCTACCTAGTCTTAACCCCAAAATCAATACCCTCAACCTAATCATACCCATGACTGAATCAACACTACCTATCACCTTAAAATTGTAAGCACACAAACTGATTATACAATGAATACACGGTTATAGAACTTCAATATATTATTTCACGTGACTAATATTCTTCACTATATTTCATCATCCGGGATATTACAAATATATAGGCAATGTTGTTCTATAAACAAGGAGGTGGCTACAACCACTCCTCCATAAATAACTCTAAACTCACGTACACAACAAACTCCTAATATACATTATTGTTACATAACAATAATGTCACCAAATTACATTATAATAATACACAAACTATATTATAATGTGAATCACTAAACAAGATATTCCTAACATTCCCCCCTTAGTGCGAACATGGTATAAAAACATCCACACACTCCTCTGCAAAGTATACTCACCCTTGTGGCATGTCCAACTCTGTGACTCATGACCTTGATCTAAAAGAAAGGCTCGCTCCTTCCATGGTTTTAAACAGGATTACCACAAACCTTGAAGTGTGACAGAACCTCATCAACTGTCCACCTCGTGTGTTTTTCTGGATCCTCCCACAAACCCTTTCAAGATCCATGAACTGACTTACTCTAGTGCTACTGTTCACCACTATGCTTATACATCAGGGAATTATGTAGGAAACACAACATGCATATCTCAAAACTGCAGAATAGAAGATATACTGAAAATATTTCACATTACTTCCTATAAGAATCGTAATGTTCTTAATTGTAGTCTCTATCTTTGATCGCTGCCACTCGATCTCGAACAACATAGAAAACTGCCACTGCCACTGGAAGCTTTCCTTGACTAAGTCGTTTTGGGTGTAGAATGGGAATGGAACATTGGTATGTATTCCCCCCCACAATGTGAAATTCCACTCATATAGATACTGAGAAGCAAAATGCATCGAAGAACATACTCCTGAATGGATCTTGCTAGTTAGGTCTTGCTGCACATGGTCACTAATGCTAGTGAACGTATTCTTCTAGCTGACCATCTTCCAATGAAGTATGGCAGTCAGAGGACCAAGTCAGTCAGAGGATCACTGACAGTCATCTGCGCTCCAACACAACTCTCTTTCCAACATCCATCAAATACCACACAAAACAGGAACACTGCAAACTGAAGCACACTGAGAAAATGGAAACCACACTGAAAATCATATACTCACACCATACATATGCCACCACAGCTTCTGCGCGGCCCCGTCGTTGGTGACTGACGAGAGGTCACTGATCAACCTCCTTCCTCCGATGCCTCCTTCCTCCATCATATGGGTGCTTAACTCAGCTGGATGTGATCATGAAGCTCAAAAAATACCTTCAATAATTTGGACGTCGCGTACAAGCGAAAATGCATCCAAAATTGAAATGCGGGAAAATTTTTATTTATTTTTCGAACTTTGGAAGACGACACTTTTTACAATAGCATTGACCCACAATGAACTTTTGACGACTAAACAAAAATTGACTCTTGACTTGACAATGACTATTTTGAATCGGACAAAAAGACTTGACTAAATTGACTATGCAAGATGGTAATAAGAAATGGATGAAAAAAATAACTATTAAAAAGTACTTAAAGATTACTTTTTATAAGACTCCACATTTGAAAATTATACTAATGACACCTATACTTGGCTCTCTCGTTGACATAGAGTAATCCTAACCACTATTGAAAACATTTACATGCCTTTTTAATAAATTTTCAAAAAACTTGCTCCACGTGGCCAGAATGAATTAGATCACAAAACTATGCAAACAAAAACTAAATAAGACACACAATTAACAAAACCAACCTATTTTCTCCATTCTTGGCTGTGTGAAATCTACACGATTATGTGTATGTGGATTGAGCGCAAACCACGTTTTTTTTTTTTTGCACAGGAATCAAATAGGATGGATATGCATGCGTCTCAGGTCTGTATATGTCTAAGCTGAACGCAAAAAAAAAGAACTCTAAACGCTGATCCAGATCGATGTAGTATTTTGGAGGTCGATATGCAGAATACCACCAAACATTCTGTCCAATCCGATTCCGACACCTATCGATGCATTCGAGTGAATTGAATTGTATAAATTTTCACGTCCACACAGACGGAAGAGCGCAGGAGGAGAGAAGATGTCAATACAGGCTGTCAAGGGGATGAGACACATTTACCAGATCGATTTTGTATGCTGATAGATCGACATGATTTGTAAACACAATGAGTTGTCACTTGTTCGCCAAGTTTTAGACAAACTTCAGGGAAATTTGTCTTGCTAATGATATCAACGCTTTGCCAATAGATCTACACACAAACTGCACATTGAGCAATAATACTAAAACAACAGATTTGATGGTTGATAGTATGGTGCAGGAGGATATACGGCTCTATAATTTGCAAATAAAATTCTGAGAAGTCATGAGAGCTCACGAGTCCCGAAAACTTAAAAAACAACAGATTGAAAATAAATATTCCAACTTCATAAACTGGGGTGATAGCTAAAAAAATATGCCCCCGCAAACAATTCACTTTCCCATCACGGGCGGTGGAACAATACGGCTCGATACCGGATGTAAGCACACAACCATTATACAATTAATACATAGTTATAGAACTTCAATATATTATTTCACGAGACTAATATTCTTCACTATATTTCATCATCCGGGATATTACAAATATATAGGCAATGTTGTTCCTATAAACAACGAGGTGGCTACAACCACTCCTCCATAAATAAGCTGTAAACTCACATACACATCAAACTCCTAATATACATTATTGTTACATAACAATAATGTCACCAAATTACATTATAATAATACACAAACTATATTATAATGTGAAGCACTAAACAAGATATTCCTAACAAAAATCACCCATACCTATCTACCTATTTTTCATCTAACCTAATCGACCTTGACATAATCCTACCCATGACCTCGAGTACAACCTAACTATCAACCTCACTACCTATTCTTCTATCTTCCCATATTCTTTCATAGCTTATGGGAGAACTACATCGGTCCGAGGTCCTTTTTTTTGGGACTATGTAGGCAGCAATTAGAGGGCATGGGGCCCTAGAGGGTTAGCTCGACCACTCTTTACCCTAACCATTTGCCCCACCTTTACCTGATTTCTTGTTCATATCAAAAACCTCAACATCTAAACAATATACCACATAAATTCTACCACTTATATTATTTCACATTTTCATACATAAACAAACATTTTCCACATTTTACACCATCTCATGCATTTAAATTGCCATTTTTTATCAAAATACCTGACATGAACATCCATGCCTAAACCAAATCTAACTCCACCATCCCTAAACCAACTTGACTTGATACATGCCTAAACCGACACGACTCGATCCATGCCTAAACCGACGACTCGATCCATGCCTAAACCGACTGACTCGATCCAAGCCTAAATCGACCTAACTCAATCCATGCCTTCTGACCTTACTCAATCCATGCCTAAACTCACCGACTTGATCCATGCCTAAATCAACTTGACTCGATCGATGCCTATACCAACTTGACTCAATCCATGCCTATGACCAGACTCTATCATGCCTAACTCATCTAGTTTCCATCCATGTCATAATAAAGTAAAAATCATACACATCAACACATCATCAAATACCTTTAATCTAATCATCTACATCAATTCTTTGTGTATTTCAAAATACATGCTTGTCTCATCATGACCATCATCTCAAAAATGTCGGCACATCAGCCGATATATAATACAAAATGTCATCGACACGTAAGCCAATATCATATATACAACAAGTATGAATGAATCGATATAAACATCTTCGGATGACAGGCCGGTATCATGTACAAAAAAATAAATACAATATCTCTTCGGCTTGCGCAGTCGATACATACAAAAACCTCTCACATCTGCTATAACATATCTCGCCTCATGTGTAGTGTCGATAAGATGCTCGACTGAGCTGAAGCTCACTACTCTCTATCTACCACTAGATGGCTCGACATCTGATGCTGACCCCCGTGCACTGATAAATGTCCTCTGCTCTCTCCTTTGGGCTCGTCGGCCACCTACACTCTCAAAGCACTACACATGCGAGGCGTGTCTGCTCACTCAAGACTATCCTATCACCCGCCCCGACCGCCCCCTTGCCCTATTTTCTTCCCTCCTACCCATTCTACCCACCCAAATCCCTCCTTACCTCCTCATTATCTCTTTTCCCCCTTTTAACCCAACTTCTACCCTTCTCTATCCCTATTTCCCTCTCTTTTTCCCTTATTTTCAAATTTTTTACCCCCAACCCCATTTTTAACATTTTTCTATATTTTCACCTAATTGACAAACAAATGAAAAACAAACGGTTCAACTTTTACTGGTCCCACTACCACCGTCATGGTGGAACCTCCGACATCTGCACCACTCCTCCCTATCCTCGCCGGCCTTTGCCATCCTCCACTCACCACCGAATATCCAAACCGATCACCTCCCTCCACCTGATCTCCTGGCCCCACCTCCCACTCAACCAATCCCGCCTACGTGGCTCACCAACAAAGCTCTTTGATGATCTCTTTTGTCCTCTTCCTCTTCTCTCTCTTCCTGTTCTTTTCTCTTTTTCGCAATACAAAAAAGAATTTTTCAAATGTGGGTTTTTCACTTTTTATACCCTACCCGACTCAACCGATGTAGGTTTACCCTTAACGCCGATGGTCGTGTGCCCTTGTAAACCACCATTGGTTTCCCTTGACCATCATCGGTTTGTCCCAACCACTGTCAGTTACCCTGGATAGTCATTTCCATCCCCTTTACCTAATTTTTCTTCCTTCCTCTTTCTTTTGCCTCACCTACACCTACCTGGCCCACTTTACCTTCCCCTCTAGCCCTCCACTTTCTTCACATGTACCTCGTTCGTTGTTGAAGCCTTATTCTCTTACCCCTACCTCGTCCTTACCCGTGTTGTGATGTATCTACGTGGACCCAAGAAAGCTGTTAGTGACCTTTGACGCATGAGTTTGCTATACTTTGTGCCATTTATTACTGTGTTGTTTGACCCGATAACCTTACCTTGCCTATTACCGTGTATTGTTTATCCTAACCCTATGTTTGGTGTGCAGAACATACCTACACATTCTCCGATCTGACCTACATTGTCCTTCTTGACCTTATCCTATACCTTGGATACCGTAGAATCACTTCAACCTTGTTCGGATAAACCTATTGACCATAGGACGATGTAGAGTTTGAAAGCTCTTTAACCTAGTATTGCGTCACGGTTTATGCGTGTGCGTGTGTTCAACTACCACTACCTTTTACCTAGGCCCATTCACCCATTTACCTATATGCCCGATTTTCCCTTTCTTCCTTTCCCCATTTTTCACTATTCTTCTTCACATCCGCTTTTATCAAACCACTCGCCGATTCACCCCTGTCACTTCATCAGTTCCTGGTTTGAGGGGATCACCTCATTCCCGGTTGGGGCAACCACACTTTATTCTTGTTCACGTCGCTTACCAATACAAGCTACACAACCGAGAGGAGCAAAATGTAGACACCAAAATCATGTTATAATCACCTTGGTCCCCTACCGTGACCTTATCACCTACCTCCTACACCCCACACATTTTAATTTAATTACTTTAATTAAATTAACACCACTTATCTCCATATATATTAATTTAATTATCTTAATTAAGTTAATGACATTTTACCCACACACATATTAATTTAATTATTTACATTAAATTAATTCACCACCCTCACACGCCTATTTAATAAAATTGCCTTTATTAAATACACTTACCTAACCACCCCCATCATTTGACACATTAACTTAAACCCTAAACTAATGCCCAAAACAAACCTAACATTAGACCCATCCCCTCACTTCATATTAAAATCCTCCTAAGGTCGGTATTTTACCTGAGGAAAAGAAGAGATCCTAATCAAATAGAGGAACAAATTCCTAGTTAGCTTTTGAACAACCTGAGATATCTCACCTAAACCGACATCGGTTAACCCTAAACCAACGCCGGTTCACCTAAACCAATGTCGATTATGCCGGGATGGACCAAATGCCTATTTAAATCCATTTACAGCTCTGTAAGAAGGGTTGTTGCTTGATTGTTGGTGCGTTCATGGTTGAACCTTCGGCATTGGATTTCCTTAACGTGAATTGGATCTATTCGGATGCAGCAACAAAGCAAGGATGGACCTTTGATCAGCTAAGATAGCAAAATTCTTTGGGACAATAGTGAAGCCTCTTCACTATTCCAGCCACCCTCCTTACCCAATCACCATAATACCTTGCCCAATCACCCACGTGACTTCCTCTTCAGTAACCCCAGACCTTCGCAACATACCCATACCTCCTTTTTGATCACCCAACACCTTCTACTATCCCCATTCTTGGCTAAAAACCTTTGAAGCTCGAGACTTTGTGATTTTACCAGTTCTGACTGACCTCCGTTGGTTCTCCCTAACCATATCCAATTACATTCCAACCATCATAGGTTCTATAAAACCATGTTTGGTCTCTATGTATCCTGATCTCTACTAGAACAAGGACATGTTTCTGACATATACCTACTTGAACACCTACTTGACCTTCAGATCGTGTGTCTAGCCTAGCTGTTAGATCATATTCACCTATAACCAACCTACTTGACCTTTGGATCTCCTTCTAGCCTAGCCTGTTAGATTAGATCTAGCCTATTGCATTTGTATGAGATGCATAAATCATATTAAACTATAGTAGGACAATATGTACTTTATTTTCAGCATTGAATTGTTTTAAACAATGGAGTGATAGCTGTCTAGGAAGTATCACACTTCTAGGATCTAGCACATGCTAGGCACTCCACTGCATATATTGTTTAAATCTCTTTGGTGTTATTGCTTTGATTATTATATAGGAAGTTCCTACTTAGCCAAAAGGAACTTATCACAATCACTTCGATTTAGGATTCGAGATACGTGCACATACAACCTTCAACCATCTCGAACTAGGTATTCCTCTTACAACCTTTACCTTATCTATTTCATGAAGTACTTCTCAGAAAACTAGGAAATCAGGTGAAACACTTATGTTCAATTTATATTCTCCTTCTTGTATAGTAATCATTTTGCAAAATATTTCAACTCTTTAGTCTTATACCTGTACTGCACACTTAAACAAATAATTAGAAAATATTTAGGATTTTGGACTCTCTTATGTTGTATAGTTTTTCTTTGCTCTTTCTTTCTGGAACAATTATGGAAATCATATGTGTTAATGTAGAGTATTTCTCCTATCGATTTTTATCTGTCTCCGATGTACCTTATATTGGTGCTTATTTTGATCTCTCACCATTTTGCTCTAATTTTCTCTCTCTACATGTTCTAAATATTTTGTCTCTCTATATGGGTGTTTTGAAATCCTTTACCTCCATTTTGAATTCCTCGAGTTGTTTTAAAAAATCCATTGTCATGTCCCTCCTTAAAGAAGTCTCCATGTTTTCCCTATTTTGCCCTAATTTCTTCAAAATCTGTGGGATTTGGTATTTTTCCTATTTCTCCTCAACCATGGAAGCTTGAAAATGATTAATTTATATTTTCATGCCTTTGAAAATCCAAAAACATGGTCAGAAGATGCTCACAACCATGATTCACTTGGTTTTGTTTCAGAAAATTTTCATCTTTAACAAAAAGTTAGGTTCTCGGCATAAGTGGTGAATTTATGTGTTTTTGATGGTCTAACGGGTTTCTTCTTCCTTTCAAAGTTATTCCCAGCATTCAACGATCACATGGATTATTTTTTTTTGTCGGGGATGGCAGAAAAATGCTTTAACTTATCACTTTTTCTTTTTTAACAAAAAGGGAAAAATTGATCCCGTGGCTCCGCTCAATTTTGATTGGTTCTTTTGGTGCTCACGTGGCTTTTTCTAATTGGATGGGGTGCGGTGGTTTTTTTTTTTTTGAATTTTTTATTTTTGGCTACTTTGGAAAAAAATTGAACTCAACCCGTGGCTCTGCCAGTGCTCGATTGAAGAAAATTTCGGTGGCGGGCAAAAAATTTATTTTCACCCCGAGGGTGTCCATGTGTTCTTTTTTATTTGATGAGATTCAATGGGGTACTCCTAAAAATTTGTAGAAAATTTTAACCAAAAACTTGTCCACGTGGAGGAACGACACTCATTTGAAAGTTCACTTTTTGGTTTGGCCTTGGAGTTGCACCGGGAGGACACGTGGAGGTTTCGCTACTTTTCCCGGACTTAGACAAATTTTTATGCGAGTTGGTATAGTTTGGCGAGCAGAAAAGGACACATGGCGAGCCCGTGCTCATTCAAGGTCTTTGCTTTGAGCACCATTTTTATGTTACACCATGAAGACACGTGGCGAGGCCGCGCTCATTTAGGGTCTCTGCTTTGGGCACCATTTTTAAATTACGCCATGAGGACATGTGGAGGCTTCTGCCAGGGCCTCCCATACTTAGTACTTTTTCAAAAGGGTTTTGAGGGGCCTCGGACATGTGGAGGAACCACGCATGTTTGAGTTTCGGCCCTTGAAGTTTACTTCAAAGAAGTGTCAGGAGGACACTTGGAGGCCTCCGCTCATTTTGCATTTTGCTTGGAATTTTCAATGGCCAAAGAAGACTTCCTCGGAGCCTAACACATGGCACCTTATGTTGAGTTTTAAACCTTCATACAAATCTTTCTAGGTCAGGACACATGGTGAGCCCATGCTCTTTTGGGATCTCTTCTTTTGGGGACCATCTTAAGATGCACCATTGTAACGCGTGGCAGTTTGAAAATTCAGAGGGGCGGGGAAATGGACCATCGGAGGAAACGTGGATTTTTTGCCTCTTGTTACCAAAAGGGTTGAAACATCAAAATGACCCATAGACCTGACGGAAAATAGTTAATCTTTTACCCAGGTCAATGGTGGAAGGGCGGGTGCATGGGAAAATTTGGAAAATTTTCACTTTTTCAAAAAGGAGTTGAAATAGCATAATTTTGTTGTGGTTCCTTTGGGAACCACCTTAGGACACATGTCAGTCTCATTTCTCAAGGGCGGAGGTGCAAAGAAAAATGTGAAAATTTCACTTTTTCCAAAAGTTGTAAAAGGAAAATGGGAACCATGAGCCCTCTCTAAAATGGTGCTCCACGTGGATGGTCCAAATTTAAAATAGAAATCAATGGTATTTGTGCCTCTGTATTTGATTTATCCACCGTTTTCAATCCAGAGCTCTTGGGGATGTGTATTCTTATGGTTTTTTATCATTTCTTGGAGTCTCCTACACATCAAACGAAGAGGAGCATTAATCTGGAGGCCTCGTTTGGTGGGGAGGTTATGAAAAACGTCTCTCACCATTAATATGTAATTAGACTATCAGATTCGGCCTAATTTTTCTTTCCTTCACACGTGAAAGACATATTGATATCTGGGTTTGATAAGAAAATTTTTGGGACGTCTTTTACCATTAATACTAGATCTAATTTCAGGGCTTGATCTAATTTTCTATTTCTTCTCCTGAGCACACAAGGAGAAAGATTTGATAGATTAGGGGCAGAAGTGGTTGGCAAAGAAAGGGAAGAGTGATCTACCAGGAGAGGGAGTTGAATGCGGGAGAGGCTCAAAGAGATTTTCCCCTTAGGACCTGCCAAATTTTCACATATTTGATTATGGGAATCGCGATTGAGATCATGGCGATCATTGGTGAACTTCTTTGTATCTAGTTTTGGGGGAAGGATCTGTTGTAAAATGATATAAATAGGCATGATTTTTCTATAAAAAGGGTTGGGAATTTGTGAACGTAGGAGTGTTAGGAGTCAGAAACTGATTTCCTAAGAGAAAATATTGATAAAGCCTGTCTTTCTAAGAAACTATCTGAAGAAGCCTATTTATCTCCTTTGTGTTACATTTGATCATGTCAAGGTGGTTGCGAGTGTACAACCATTGACAAGCTTTGAGATTGTTTGAGAAACTTTCCCCTACTGATAAATTTAACCAAACTTGAGTTAATCTGTGTTATTCTTGGGAAAAATTAGTGTTTACTTTGTTCCTAATTTTCTGCAAGTAGTTTTTCTTGTTCCTATTGCATCCTTACATTGAATTCTATGTGAATCATACAAGATATTATCCTTGTGATAGTTTGGTGGCATTTGTAATTTCATTTATCATAAGGTCTTCCATTTGATAATGAAATAAACAAATTTAAAATCTTCATTACTCCTAGCATGACTATAAGATTGTTTGTTAGCCTTTGAGGGTATCTTAGGCGTGATGAAATTGAGATTGATAATGTTTAGTTGATTTTTCCAATTTGAGCCTTCATTTTGGATCCTTGAAGTTTGTGTGAAAAGTGCTGATTTGGGCCTCCATTGGAGTACATATTCTAGTTAAAGGAACACCCTAGCTACTTTGAAAGCATTATGTTATTTGAGTTTTCCATTTTTGTAAAAGTTCTCAAAGATTTGGTATAATCAACTTTATCCTACTTCACCTCCCACCAAATTCATTCAAAAAAATTAATCACACCCATACTACCCCTGTTTGTCATGTGTGTATACAAATGCAAAATTTTACTACCAAAACATGTAGAAACAATCAGGTTTTCATTGTCTTTAGTGGCCTGAACCTTGCTTAGAAAATATCTCCATTATCTAGAGTGACAACTCATGAGAGTTAGGTTTTGTTGCATTGATCATATTTTCTTCAAGGTCTTCTTAATAGTTTCACAAGGAAGGACATCTCCATCTCCTCCACAAACAATAGGCTACAAAAGGGTTCTCTCACCTTGGTTGAAAGGCACAACCATAAAGTAGTGAGGATAGATCAAATCCTCTTGAGGGTGCTATCCATTTCTCCACATCTGAGTGACAAAGGGCCAGTTAGATCCCATCCCCAGCTACAAAATGACTCATCATGATCTATCTATCTCTAAGCTTCCTACTAAACCTATGATGCTGCTTATACTTTGAAGGAGAATCAATTTGGGTACCAACACCTTATGCCTACGATGTAAGTTGATTCATTTGTATGAAACTATTAGGATAAGTATACATATTAAACCCTCAGCTTAATGTATGATTATAATTTTGTGTACTTTTCTTAGGGATGATGATAGAACTAGATGATGCGGAAGAAGAGGATGAAGAAGATACAACTGGATGAAGACAAACAGAAGACCTATAGGAAATGATGGGTTTTCTCTATATTCTTCTTCTTTTAGCTTTGTGTACATACATATTTTACTTAAGCAGCTATAAGTTACATCCCACGGATTGTGTGGGAAACATTATACTTCCTCATAAATAAATGACATTTAATTTTTGTACTTGAGTTGTATATTTCTTTTTGATTTCATATTTTAACATATATATTGATAGTATAACAAAATAAACAACTCAAACACATAATTAAATGTATTTATATAGAAATAAAGAGTTTTGGAATACTTGTAACTTAATAATGAACTTTCTTTCGTGTAAACTGCAACTCTATTTGTTGTAATCGAATTGGGAAATTCACCTAAACTGTGATTCTTGCTTTCATCAAGGAAATAAATTAATCCTTTGGGGATTTTGTGTTTCCTTGTTGAAGACGAACATGGAATGGCCATCTATGTGAGGTGTTACATTTTGTAACAATACACATAGCTGCAGATTACATGTAAATAATCAATTGTTGCAACTGAAAACATGATAATACTGTAATGCGTTCCCCTAGTTAGGTCCACTCCATCAATACCTTCCATCCTAATGAAGTTTTGAGTTGTCCTTTTTACGAAGTGTAAAAATTATCAACATGAACCATGTTAGAACTCAATAAGCCCATAGGTGGACCATCACGCCCAAACAATACACTATCCACTAAAACGTATAATCATCTTAGAGTCAATCCGTCCCTAACATAATCCATAAGTCTATAACGATTAAAAATATATTCCGATAAGGAACAAAGCTCCTAGCATGGTGTAGAAGAACAAAACCACATGTGAAATTTTTGCACTATCTTTGCATGACATAGAGAAATCTCTCCTAAGGAAAACCGAGCATTGAAAGTGTCACTCCAAGTTCCTAGACACACAAAACCTCACCTCTCCAAACCAAATACATGACTTGAATCCTTTAAGTACATAATTAAGACACCTAGGGTGTATCCCCATATGACGAGAGATCACAATACAAATAGTGTAGAACTAACTCATCAGTAGATAAGAAAAGTATCATGTAGCATTCTTCACAACATTTCACCAAGTGGAAATTGAGACAAACAAGCTCTAAGTCATAAATCAAAGATAAAATCCAAGAAATCTAGGCAATCAAAGAAAATGGCTAAGTAGCTGCATTGTATTCCTTCAAAATCTTGCAATAAGATAAAAATAACAAGAAGAGCCTCAGAGATTCTCAATGAAATCATAAAATAAAATATCGTTCCTTGAAAAAATAAATTGGCATAGGTACATTACAAGATTTTCACGATGGAGAGGCTAGAGGTCATTTTGGTCTGCGGTAACATCTCTCAAAATAATGAAGGTGGGTTATTATTGGCCCACAATGTTACCTATTTTTAAAGAAAGGTGTACCTTGTCTCATAGTCATGCAAAATTTGTCCAAAGAAAGCAGTTGGATGCTCAAAGTTTTCATCATTAACTGATTTAAAATAGCTTGAATGGTCTCAATTCTAGCAAGTGCATACATTGTAAAATCTTTATCAAAATTTTGATTTGAGAGAGTAGGAACTTGTGAAATGGCTATTTCAATTGCTTCAAATCCTTTTCTCTTGTCTCTAGTCCAATAGAAAATCTTATCCTTTTTAACATAGTTGTTAATGTCTTGACTAATAATGCAAAATCTGGAACAAATATTATAACAAAGTTGATATTTCCAAGGAAAATTTCTATTTGTTTCTTATGATGAGGCAAGGATAACTGTTAAATATATTCGATTTTGAAAGGATCAATAGCTAAACCTTGTTTAGAAACAATATGACCAAGCAATTTACCTTGATGTACTAAAAAAATAGACTTTTCAGATTCAAAGATATTCCAAACTATCTACAAAGCTGAAAAGTCTACCTTAAATGCATTAGATGTTCATCAGAATTCTTTGAAAATATTATGACATCATCTAAGTAAACCAATATGCATTTATTTAATAAGGTATGAAAAGCCCCCGTCCATTGTACGTTGAAATATTGCACCAAAGCATTTGAAAGACCAAAAGACATTCTTTTATAAGAATAGGTGCCCCACTTCATGGTGAAGGTTGTTTTGTATTTGTCTTCTTCACACACAAGGATATAATTGTATCCACTATAACCATCCAAAAGAGACAATCTGTCTGAACCAAAAACTATTCTCAAAATTTTATCCATATTAGGCAGTGGATAATGATATTTTAATGAAGCTTTATTAAGGTCTCTAAAATCCACACATAGCCTAATTTATCCATTATTTTTTTGAATAGGAACAATATTAGCTACCCAAATTGAATGCTTAACTAGAAAAATAATACCTGATTCAATCAACTTAGATAACTCTTTTCTCATTAATGTCTCAAGTTTTTGATTTACAGGTCTTTGCTTCTTCCGTGACTGGTTTGGAATTTGGATGTAACTCTATTGTTTGATGAGCTAAAAATGGATACAATCCTTTTGAAAAGTTAATATCATAATTGCATAAAGAAAATTTGAAATCTTACTCTTTATTCTTCTGCATTCATAGGAAGTATTACATCCATTTAAATAGGAGATGTTGTTCCTATATTTAAGGAGATATAATCTCCATAAATATCTCCACACATAACTCCCAAAACAACTCCATGCTATTTTACGTGAGATTTGTTTTCTCACAAAACTAATATTGTTAATTATTTGTTTACTCAACAACTCATAACAATATTTACTCACCCACTCATAATTACATTTACAATAATGTCATTAATTATTACAACACATATTATATTATCCTAGATAATATAATCACTTACATAATATTCTATGTTAACACTACAACATAGATATTCCTAACATTCGCCCCTTAGTGTGAACATGGGGTAAGAGCTCCTGGAAACATCAACCTTGTCGAGTAGTATTGCTATCTTTGGATCTTGCTATCCGGATCTTGTTGCTAATGATCATCCTTGTCTTATGAACATCTTCACCGACTGATCACCTTCCAACGAAGTACCTACCACCGAAGTATGGCGGCGAGAGGACCATACGATCGCCGAGGACCGTACGTAGATGATTTGCCCCGTAAGTGAGTCAAGGAGTTTGATTCTTCCACACCAAATAGACACTCAGAACTGTTGTTAGTCTATGTGAACACATTAAAATCAAAACATGAAACTAGTTTCACCCCTTGTGTATAAACACACCACATAATCTGAAATAAAATATCACCACATCATCTGCGACCCCATCATTCGTGAATGACGAGAGGACGTTGATTTTCCTCCTTCCTCCATTGCCTCCTTCCTCCAACATGAAAAGAGTCTACCATAGGAAATCCTCATCACTAGGACATGAAAGTTCTTCATCAGTTGAGTAGACTTCCCAATCAGTTTCTACTTCAGCTAGAAGGGCTTTCTGATCTATCTTGTCATCAAGAAGATCCTGAGCTCTCTTTTACAGTTCAGTATTACATGCCCAATCTCATTACAATAAAAGCATTTTATTTTTCCATGTGAAGGAACCTTCTTTGGTTTATGTTTTTCCTTCTTAGATGAGGAGCTAGGTTTGTTTCCTACATATAGTACTTCTTCATGTTCTTCATGACTACTTTGTTCTAACAATGTAGAAATCACTCCTTCTAGACTAATAGTAATTTTACTCAAAGTAAATACAATATTTGAGTAACTCTTAGGCATGCTATTAAGAAGAATAGCTTTAGCATCATCATCTTTTATATGTTCTTTAATTCCAGCTAGTTGATTTAGCAAAGAACGAAACTTACTTATATGATCTGCCATTTTTGAGTTCTCTTCCATTTTCAACCCGTACAAGTGTTGCTTCAGTGTAGTCTTTTCCATTTCAGCTTTAGAACCAAACAATTTGTTAAGAGACTCCCAAATTTCTTTTACAGATTTTGTGAAATCCACATGATGTAGATAGGCTTTTGATAAGCCCAGACCAATGGTACCCAATGCTCTCTGATATTTTGCATTCCATTTTGCCAATTCATTTCCTCTAGTGGGTGGATTTGAATTAGACTTCACCACATCCCATAGATCTTTTTCTATTAAATGTAATTGCATTTGTAGTTGCCATGTATGGAAATCTTGTCCTTCAAACTTTTCAATCAGATTTAGTTTCTCCATTATTTTGTACAATACTGATAAAAAAATACAAAATTGAATCAAGTACTTTAAAATTTTATATTGAATACCTTTTAACCTCCAAGCAAGTCAAGAACTTTTATTAACAATTCAACATTATTGAAAATTGGAGAAGACTTTCATAGAAGAATTGATGTGCTTAATTTGATAGTTGCGTAGTAAAATCCGTATTTCTTCCAAACTGCGTCTCCGGGTTCTACTGAAATTTCCTCTATAGTTTCTTGACCAGCACGTTATTCTTCACACAAAATTATAGAAAACCCCACATCTAGAAACAAAAACTATGATATATTATTTGAGACAGATTTGATCATGAAAGCACTGAAATTTCTTGCATCAAACTTGCTCTGTTACCAAATGAAAATTTAATATCATAATTGAATAAATAAAATTAGAAATCTTACTTTTATTCTTGCTGCATTCATAGGAAGTATTACATCCATTTAAATAGGAGATGTTGTTCCTATATTTAAGGAGATATAATCTCCATAAATATCTCCACACATAACTCCTAAAACAACTCCATGCTATTTTACGTGAGATTTTGTTTTCTCACAAACTAATATTGTTAATGATTTGTTTACTCAACAACTCATAACAATATTTACTCACCCACTCATAATTACATTTACAATAATATAATTAATTATTACAACACACATTATATTATCCTAGATAATATAATCACTTACATAATATTCTATGTTCACACTACAACATAGATATTCCTAACACCTCTTTGATCTTGGTACTTCTAAGCATAAAATTCTGTGAATTCTTTACATAATTTGATAAATGATTATTTTTCAGCTGAAGAACATACCTTTCCAATAAATAGTTTCTTTTCATCATCCACCAAGATTTCTTCGTAGTTATCTGTGTGAGTTGAAATATTTCCTTTGTCCTTTCTTAATTGATCGTCAAAACTAAAAATGTCTTCTAGAGTGACCAATATTTGAGGTAACTTGTTTTTATTCAACTAAAAAATTTGATCACCATAGGAGTGTTGTAGTTTTTCTTAATTTATTGTAGAAAATTCAGCTTCTTGCTAAAAATCTGTGAGACATTTGTTCATCATATTTGAAAACTTGTCAATTTTATTCATTGTCGTGGAACTAAATGTATGATAGTTAACTTTAGATACGGTTGTACTTTTTTTTTTAATCTATTCCAATACATCAAATCTAGCACCAATCTGCTGCAAGTTTGTCTCGTATGCTTATTTTCAACTTTTAGGACAAATTGAATGTTAATTGCATCAAAATCATCCATTAATTTAAAAGTCTATGTTTGTAATACTTCAACAATGAATTCTTACACACATTATATTTTTCCACTTGATTAATAACTAATTCTGAATCACCGAAAACTTGTAAAGTATTGATACCTCTCTTTATGGCCCACTACAAACCATGAATTAACGCCTCAAATTCAGCTACATTACTGGTGTACAAGAAAATTGCAGACTTAAAGCTGAAAAGTACCTTTCATTTGAAGGGGAAGTAAGCATTAAACCTGCACCTTGTCCTTTCTTATTTTTAGCTCCATTGAAATGAAGCTTCCATAGTCCTTCTATTATTTTTTTGTTTTGACAACAAGGGAATTGGTGCATTTTCTTCATGTAAGCAATAAACACCAAACAAATATTCTTCTTCTTCTTTGAAAGGGTCATAAGCATGTTCTTCTTGAGTTTTTTTCATCCATAAATAAATTAGAGACACCGTCTAGTGCGAAACATGTGTTGTAACATCAAAATCAGATTGATCTAAAGCTACATAATTTGTTGCAACATTTGAAGCATGTGGCTCAATATGAAATCTAGCCAAAGGCTTTGAATTTATGGTAACCTTAGTTTCATATCTTATAAGAAATAAAAAAATGACCAATCAGAAGAGAGATAACTCGCTATTTTTTTGTAAAATCTCGTGATAAACATACAAGAAAAAGGAGGTAAATATACAACAATTACATCTTGTAAAATAGTAACATTGGGACAAGCATGTAAGGTTACCTCTAGATTTCTGATAATACCAACTGTGTTAGTTGCTTTATTCCATCTAGCTACAACACACTTTTATCTCGTGAGGTTCATACTACAGATACAATTTTTGCAATTGCTTTTGGCATAATCGTTACTTGCACCATCACAACCACAACTATTTAACTAAATGGTCTCCAATAATCAGATATCAATAAAATAGTGGTGGCTTCTTGATATCTTGAGCATTTAAGACCTTTTGAACCATCCATTTAACCTTTTTAATGTGGTCTTGCTCCATTTTTCCAAGGACCATTTCTACTTTATGGGCTTCCTTTTTTGTTGTTTTTGATTTTGAAGAAAATTGCAGCTTGGCAAGCTCACAAGAAAGTAAATCTTATTGTCTTGGAATACTTAGTGAATCCTAAAGTTAAATATTAATACTAAAGCACCATTTTAGAGGAATGTTCTAGGTTTCTCATGTACCAAAATGATGAAAGTATGACCTTCCTTTCTTGCCCAATAAGGAAAAG
This sequence comes from Taxus wallichiana var. yunnanensis, assembly GCA_018340775.1. Lineage (NCBI taxonomy): Eukaryota > Viridiplantae > Streptophyta > Pinopsida > Cupressales > Taxaceae > Taxus > Taxus wallichiana. The sequence goes on along the minus strand of CM031241.1, from coordinate 445,662,463 downwards.
TACATGGAGGTATGGGTTTCGTAGTGGCACCCATCATTGTTGGGACAGTTGAATTCAATGTATTTTTGGGTGGTTGTAGCAAGATTTCAAATTTTTCTCTCCCCCTTCTCTCATTTTTCCTATATATTGTAAGGATGGGCATGGTTCTAATGTTGGATAATTTTTCTTTGCACCCTCCCTTCTTGTCTTTTTTCTAAGTGAATTTGTGGAGTTCAAACCTCCCATCCAAACTGTAAAATGAAATCTTTCCTATTGGCCATTGTAATGTACTATATCAAATTTTGGAGAAATAATATAATTATGTGGATGATTTCAACCCTCTCTTATGTTAATTACATATTCCTGATCTCTCATTACAATCTTGGTTATTTGTGCATAGTGGTTGTATTACATGTTTAATGGTTTGTGTTTAATGGTTAGTGGATTCTAAGCAATGGATTGATCTGTGGTGTGTTTTCATCCTCCTTAATCTGGTTTTGGTTTCCATCTCCATGTAAAGAAGGTGTTCAACATTCCTTTGGTGCATCACCTCCATTAGTGTAGGTTTAATTTCTTGTAGTCTTCTTAACCATGTCTCCTTGGCAATAGATAATAGGTTTTATGATAGATCCTTTACAATTTGGATTTTGTATCGAGAATAGAGGAATAAGAACCAAACTTCTTCTAGAGAGCTTTCCTAAATGTAAATTCCCCCACTTTAAAAAAATCTCCATTTCATGCAGTCACATGACGGTCTCAATCCTTCATTGTAAAAAGTCGGGGGTGTTGTGATTATGAATCAATAGAAACAATGGGATAACATTTATAAATTACAATATCTTCATGTCTTTAACATATTTAAACTCCTCCAAAAATTCAACTTGAACTACATCCTCTCTTTAATTTTGAATCACAATACAAAGAAATGGGAGTATGTGACTCTCTTTCCCAACCTTTAATCAAATAAGAGGAGAATCCATACTCCTCATTATCTCCTGATCTCCAAATAAAGAATAATGGGTAGTATTATGAAAATTTTACAACTTTCACAAAATGGATTCCATAAAACATGCATTCCACAATATACAACACTTTTAAATAAATCACACTTAAACAATATTTCAAACTTTCATAACAACAAATAGGCTTGATATCAATCCAATAGGATCAAGGAATATGGGAACCACCTCATTTTGTCTCCCAAGTGAAGTAGGATTTCCACCCAAAATCCTTCATGTGCACAACTCAAAACATAATCAAATACTTATTTCTACATTTTCAAGTATGTAAAATATATCCATGTTATCCTTTTCACTCCCCATAGGTGGAACTCAAACTCACACTCCCTCCAGAATGCATGCCTCGCATCTCCATTTTCCCTCCCCAAGGGTCCCGTAGATCCATCGCCCTCACCCAAGTTAAGGTAAGCTTCCTATTCACAATCAAACATATCCACAACACTCATACAATGTTCAAACAAGAAAAATTTCTACATAGAAATACATTAATACAAAAATACAATAAGAGGAGAGCCTACCTCTCCATCAAGCTTCCAATTTATTTTCTCAACAAGCTTTGAATCTTTCACACCAAGCTCAATCCAAGATGTAACTCCCAATCAAAATTCCAAGTATGAAAACAATGACCAATTTTAAAAAATTCTAGAGAAGCAAGTAAGGAAAGTCACCCAAAATCCATCAAAAATCCACAAAAAAATAGAAACAAGATGTATGACAGTTGATGAGGTGGCTCCATGTAGGATGCCACTTCATCATCCCTCCTTTATAACACATAAGTCAAACAAAAAACCCAAAGCAATTAAATGCACATATAAGACTTATGACATGTGCACATGACACTTCAACTTGCACATAATGTTTATCAAGAACAAACTTAAATGTGTTAAGTAAACAAGTGCAATTATTTACCCTTTTATACTTGAAAAATGCATTAAAATGGTAAAAATATGTACCATACTTAATAAGTATGGCTAGTAGGAGAGCTTGGGATGTGAGGGACAAGGTTAAATTGTCCCTCAAGTATCTAAAAGTGGCCAACAATGATGGTGAAGTACACACCACCTAAATGCGTTTAATTCAATTCACATCATTCACCAAAACAATCACTATCTACCCAATTTCTTTCCCACATGTCATATTTTGTCTTTTACTTTAAATTTAAGTCAAACTACTAATTAAGATACATTAGCAAGTTTTAATTAAAAACAATATTTCCCAAAAAAATAAATAAATGAGATTACCCCCTTATGGGAATATCGTAAGAAAGCACAAAACAACATAACATATACAATAGACAGGAGTTGTCAAATTTTTCCATGTTGCAAAAAAACCTAATATCTTTCCATGGTTGGTCCCCTATCCCCTCATGATATATATGATATAATTTTCCTAGAATCACAAACAATAACACTTTTTTTCGCCTCAAGGCCATATCAATATGTCATGGAAATTAAAGCATATAGGACATCCATCATACAATCCTTGGCATATAGAAAATTATACAACACACACATACATCTATCAATAAACATCTTTGTGTAACATAGCTAAAACATTTTCATCAAATTTACAATTTTATTATCAATTATTTTCAATCACTTAATACTTCAACCTTACTCTAGTAAATAATTCACTATCATCAATAATGAAATTTACATTCTACAATAATAATCAAATTTTGTATATCTACTACAACTACTATCTATTAGATACACTCAACAACCAATTACCGATCCCCAATACCATCATATTGTTAGAAATTCAAAAGAATCAATGAGACTAAATGATTATTCTAATACATCAAATATAGTCAAGACGTCAAGCACCTAAATGTCAGTATATAAAAAGTAATCATCCTAGATCATCATCATATCCTTAAATTTCCATCAAGATCCAAAATGCATCCATACATTCCAAATAAACAATCGGAGCACAATAGAAATCATGATGTCTCTCCTATCTTAACAAAATTCTAATAAAATATAATAGGTCCTTCATTTAATCAACCAAAATTAAAATCATTATAAAATAAGTGTAAAATAAGAGTGGGAATTACCAATTTCACACCAATAAATAGAAAATAGGTGAGGATGATGAGGTGCCTCCATGTAGGATGCCACTTCATCATTCCTCCACTCCAAAACACAAGTCAAAAACTAAAAACCAACAAAATTAAATGAAAAAGGTAAGGTTGTGACATTCCACATGTACCCCATACCTTTAAATGAAAGAATAAATATTATTAGAATATAAGTGACTTTATTTGCCCTTTTATACTCAACAAGGCATTAAAACGGTCAAAATTAGACCCATACTTCATAATTATGCTTGGTAAACAATTATGAGAGACAAGGGACAAGGTTTACTTGTCCAACAAGTCACAAAAGTGCCCTCCATGTCAAATTACGGGTTTGGAGAGGGAGAATGAGTGCACACAACACAAATTCAATAAATTTCATTCATCATCATGCACCAATCAAGACTAACTACCCCATTTGTTACCCGGATGTCACCTCTTTTTAGTTTAAAATTGAAATTAACATAGCTAATTAAGACACATTAATAGGTGTTAATAAAGTGACTAAATTTTCTTAGTTATTTAAACATGCTCCACAAAATTAAAACACAAAAAATAAATAGAAGGAAAACATCACCACCCTATGCCACATGTATGAGGTCACCCCTATCGTAAATCTCCTAAAAAACATGAAAATAACACAACACTCACACACGTTGTAAACTAACCCTTGTTTAAAAAACAACATCCTTCTTGGGTTGGCCCCTATCCCCTTTTAATGTATAATGATATAATCTTCCTGCGATGAAAATAGTAATACCTTTCCAGTAATCAAGGCCGTATCAATATGTCATGGAAATTAATGCATATAAAACATCCACCATATAATCCTCATCATACAATAAACAATATAATACACACATATATTTATCAATTAACATCATCGGATAACGTAGCTAAATCATTATCATCAAATTTATGCATTTTTATCAATTATTTGAAATCACTTAACATTTCATTTCTACTCTAGTAAAAAATTTACAATCATCAATAATCCAATTCATTCTACAATAATCATGAAAATCTATATATATATATACTATAACTCTACTAGATACACCTAAAAACACATTATCGATCCCTAATACCATCATATTGATAGCAATTCACAAAATCAATGAGACCACATGGTTAGTCCAATAGTCTGAATATGCTCAATACGTCAAGACTCTAAAAATGTCAGTATATAATAAATTAACCATTCTAGCTCGTCATCATCATATACTATAATGTCCATCAAGGCCCACAATACATCCATACAGTCTAATGTAACAATCAAAACACAATAGTGATCATGATATCCCTCGAATAATAACAAAAATATAATAAATATTCCATTTGTAATGCCCACAAATTTCGCACATGAAACCCAAGACAACTCAAAGTTAAAATGGAAAAATTATGGAATTTTTTTGTTAAAAATGGTTTCAAGTTTTAGTTTTTATCTCGGTTAACAACCTATCATTTTAATTATCATTTAATTAATATTGTTTAATTCCCCAATCCGGCTTAAAATATGCTTATTATTATATTTATTTAATTTAGTAATATAGTCTTAAGGTCGTTTAATAATTTAACATTCTAGGCTAATTCTAAACTTACCCTCCCATTAGATTAATAAAAATAAATTTAATCTTTAATTGAAATACTACCTAATTACTAAAGAGTAAATCGATATAATAAAATACAAGGTCCAAGGGCATTTATCTTAAGAGTCACGGATAATATATTAATGAAACAAAACAAATTTAACTCCTACACCACTTAAGTGGCCCCATTCAAAATTTACCCATACATTTTATTTAAAATATATTCCCACCTAACTCTCACCTAAATTTTGTAGGGATGATTTTTAGCCATTGGATGGATTGAATCTGGGCCTTTGGATCTAAGAAATTAAAACTAACCCTAAACTTTTTTATGGAGATATCTTATTCATTCTTTTGACTTATTTCCTAAAAAAAAAAAATCAGGTTTAAGAGAGTAGAAGGAGAAGAAGAAGGATGCCATGGAAGGATAATGGAGCTTAAGATGGATACACACTATTTCTTTGTTTATACTATTTACAGATCTTTGTAGGGTTTGGTATAAATTTGAATTGTTATTCCATTTTACCCTCTCCTGTGGGTTTGGCTAAAAATAATTTGTTGTTAAGCTAGTTCATTTTATTTTCCCTACATGGGCATATGGGCATTTTTCCCTATTTTAGATCTATTTCCAAAGGGTATATTTACAAAAGGTTTGAATATGTATAGTACAAATTTATAAGTGTGTATATATATTTAAATATACTTGTATATATATACATACATATACAATGTATATAAATATATTTATTTTCCCATTTTAAAATGTATGTCATATTTTATTTATTTAAAATGGTATATGAAATAACATATACAAGTGTGTGTGTGTGTGTGTGTGTGTATAAAATACCAAATATAAGGTCGCGGGTTACCGACATACATAGGTTGCGAATTAAATTATTTGAGACGACTAAAAAAAAAAGTGACAGTTTATTTAAATTAAATTGTTTTTTAAATTTGTGGGAGGTAAAGACCCCACAACCCATCCCATATAACAATGGGGTGGGCGGTGGGGTGGACAATCCTCATCCCCTCTCCCCTTTTACCCACATTAACCAAACAGGATAATAACCATGTGGACTTATGGCCACGCGGGCCCCTAAAAATTATATATATAGTTTCAATTTATATTAAATTATATAATAATTAATATATATGTATATAAATATATAATATTTATATATTTGTTTTATATACATATAGTATATATATTGTGTGTGTGTGTGTGTGTGTGTGTGTGTGTGTGTAAGTTTTTATAAGAAATTTATATACTTGTGTGTGTGTGTGTGTGTTTACACCTTTAGAAATGCTCATTTTATACCCAAAAGAGTTCAAATATTTAATTGATGACATTTAATTTTGAGGGTTTATGTAGTCAAGATGATAAAGAAAATTTTCTGATGTATTCACTTTGAAGAGTAAGAGAGAAAACTAGTGAAAACATCATTGAACTACTATAACTTGCAAGAGGGATATTATTACTTATACTAAAATTTTTAACAAACTACTACATTTCTTTCAACCTAGAAAATAATATAACTATAACTTTAAAAAAATAAAAACATTTAAAATGCCTTCCTTTCAATAGAACAAACGTTATTTCTCTATTTTTTTCCTCACAATAAAAGTAGTTCTTTCCAACAAGGTACACAACAAAATCTCTTTCTCCAATAAAATAAATCTTTATAACTTGGAATAAATGAAATATAAAATACTTTCTTTCAATCACAACTTTCATTTACAATTACGTATATCTTACAACTTTTAATAACATACAAGTGAATGAGAGCTTCATTTCAACTAACACATGACCCAACTTTGATCCTTTCACTATAATACTTCCATATTTGAATAAATGAATGTACAAGATTTATTTTAAGTATAAAAGGGTTAAGAAATTCCAATCTTAATGGGAATAATAGTAACATCAAGTTACAACATAAACACTTTCAACAAGGCTAAAACACATGTCTTCATTCTATGTCTTCTCCCAACATGTATCTTCAATCTTACATTCTTCAAACTTTCAAAAAAACTTTGATCACAATACAAAGAAAGGGGGTATATGGGACACTCTCTCACAGCTATAATCCAATAAGGGGAGAAGTCATCCCCTTATTGGCCCCGAACACAAACCAAAGAACAATGATGGGTCTTTAGAAACATTTGACAACATTTTACAAGAATGGCTTCCCAAAAACAAATACAATCTAAAACATTCAACACATTTAAATGGACATACTCAAAAAAAAATTATTTTGATTTTCTGAAACAACACATAGGCTTGATATCAAACAAAAACTGAGAAATGAATATGGGAACCATCTCCTTTTTCCTCCCAAGTAAAGTAGGATTTTCACCCAAATCCTCTATATGCACAATACAACAACAAAACATTCTTATCTCTCCCCTTGCAAGTATGCAAAAATATGACCATGTTTTCCTTTTCACTCCCCATAGGTGAACCTCTCAATCACACTCCCTCCAAAATGCATGCCTCACGTATCACTTTTCCCTCCCCAATGGTTTTATAAATCCATTATCCACACCCAACTTAAGGAAAGTTTCTAGCCACAAAAAAAACACATTCACATCATTCATACAATGCTTAACAAGCACAATTTTCACATCTATAATATAATAAGAAAACAACAAAGGTAGAGAGCCTACCTCTCCATCAAGCATCCAATAGACTTCACTCGAGAAGATATTTTGACTCCTTTAAGCCAAGCACATTTCAAAACTAACTCCAACAAGCTCCCAATTCCAAAAGTGCAAGAGGAAGAAAATGAACAAGTAATTCAAAATCCATAAAATTCCATCAATAAATAGACATGGGATGTGAGGATGATGAGGTGGCTCCATCTAGGATGCCACTTCATCATTCCTTCATTCCAACACATAAGTCAAACACCATGCCCAATACAATAAATGAACATGTAAGACTTATGACAAACCCACATAACACTCAAAATTGCACACCAAGCCTACCAAGGAAAAATTGATAGTGGCATGTAGGAAAGTACAATTACTTTCACCCTTTTACACTCCAAAATGCATAAATAAGTCTAAAATTAACTATCCATACCATTGGTATTGTTTTTGTGTGAATTTAAGAGGCATAGGACAAGCTTAGCTTGTCCTAAAAGCCTTCAAAAGGCTTCCCAAGTCAAAATAATAATTTTGAAGTTGGGGAAGGGTACACAAAAAAATCTCCAACACAAATCTAACCCACATCAACAAGATTTAAAGGACCATCTACCCGGTTTATTTCCCACATCTCAAATCTTCCCTCCTAATTCAAATTTAAGCTAAAATAGTTACTTAAGATACATAAACAAGTGTTAATAGAGTAAAAAAATTCCACAAATCAAATACATGCTCAAAAAATTCAAGAAACTAAGAAAAATTATAAGAAGGAAAATAAAATAAACCCATGGCCACATAAATGAGGCATCACCCTATGAGAACCTCCTAACAAGACATAGAACAACACAACATAACATTATACACAAGTTTTAAAATAGTAGACATGTTGCACAACACCTGACATCCATTCGTGGTTGGTCCCCTATCCCCTTCGATGTATGTGATAAAATTTCCTACAACACAAACAAAATACCTCTCTAGCCTTACGGTCATATCAACAACATCGAGACTAATATACATATAAAAATCAATAATCATCATCTAAAATTAGAAATTATATCATCTATCATCATATAATTAATTCAATTTTGTCATCCATAAAATCATAATTCTACTCAAAACATCCAACATACGCTATGTATCTAGAATATAACAGGTTAGTATAAAATCATAATATTTTAAATCAACATATATAACTATCTATCATCATCACCTAGTGCATCATAATAAAAATGTAAATAAAAACATGTCAATAGTCCAAATATCCACATAGTCCATCATATCTTGATAAAAATATAATACTAAAAATTTTTAAGTAACAATCCAATCGTAATAACATCATAATGAAATAGTTTCAAAGATGAGTGGGAACTACACCTCCCTCCCATTAGACTTGAATTCCTCTTGGAAGTTAACTGTCTGAAATAGGTGAGGAAACTGGGTCCATGGCATTGGAGACCACAATAAAGTGGCATTTGTTGGTACCCAAATTAAATCTCCTTTAAAGGTCGAGGAACATCATGGACCTAGCAAGACACTCCGAGGCAGGTATATGATCATGTATGTCATTTTGTAGTTGGGGAAGCAATCTATCAGACTTCTTGGCACTCAAGATTTAATCTATCCTCACTACTTTATGGTTGTGCCTTTCAATCAAGGTGAGAGAACCCTTTTATAGCCCGTGGTTTATGGAAAAGATGGAGATATCTTTCTCTATGATGTTATGAATAAGACCTTGGAGAAAATATGATCAATGTAACAAAATCTAACTCTCACGAGTTGTCACTCTAGATAGTGGAGATATTTTCTAGACAAGGTTCAGGCTACTAAAGACATTAGGAATCCTAATTGTTTCTGCATGTTTTGGTAATGGAAATTGTGCATTTGGGCACACATAGGACAAATTGGGATAGTATGGGTAGGATTAGTTGTATTTAAATAAATTTTGGTGAAGGTGAGGAAGAATGAATTTGATTTTCCAAATCTTTGAGAACTCTTACAAAATGGAAAGTCTAGATAGCAGAATAATTCAAAATAGCTAAAATGTTCCTTTAACCAAAATATGTGCTTCAATGAAGGACCAAATTATCACTTTTTTCTCACAATATATGATATTTTAACACGAAGGCTTGAATTAGAAGACCCAACAAAACATCAAGATTTGAGCCCAATCACACCGAGGTACACCTAGAGGCTTAGAAACAATCTTTGTCAACAAATGAAAGAAAAGTGATTTTAAATTGTTTATTCCACTCCTAGATGCAAGCTCTTCGAGAAATGAGATTGTAGATGCCACTAAACTACCATAAGGATTGAGACCTATGTGATTAAGAAAGATTTTGATACAAGATTGCGGACAGAACAAGAGAAATTATTTATAGACATTCAAAAGTAAAACAAACACATTTTTCATAAGATCCACACAGAATAACTTGAGTTTGATTAACTTTATCAGTAGGGGAAAGTTTCTAGAAAAGTATAAGAGCTTGTCCTTTGGATGTATACTCGTAACCACCTTGACATGATAAAACTTAATACAAAGGAGATATACGGGATTATCAAATGGATTCTCAAAAGACAGGCTTTGTCAAATTTTCCTCTAGGGAATTTTCTTCGACCTCTAGCACTCTAACCTCAAACCTTTTGCATGAAAAGTTTGTGCCATTTATAAAATTTACAACTGAGTCCCTTTTTCTCTAAAAAGATAAAAACATTTAATGATCCCAATCGCGATTCCCGAGAATCAAATCTATAAAATTTGTCGGTGCTCATGGGGAAAATCTGTTTGAAAATACGAACATTCAACTCCTCCATCCGGTAGAACACTCTTCCTTTAACTCGCCAATCACTTCCACCCCTAATCTATCAAATATGGTTCCTTGCATGCTCATGAGAAGAAAAATGAAAAATCAGATTGAACTCGGTAGTCGAGACCATTTTAATGGCAAAATATGTCCCAAGATCTCTCCCACCAATCCTAGATATCAAAATTACCCCCTCTCTATTTCGCATGTAGGAAATACCAAGAAACCATGAAGAATCACACTTCTAGGCATGTTTCAGTAAAAATGGGGGGAAAATCATATTCAGACTAATAGTTGTCGTTTACCTTTGCTTTGAGTTTGGGCCATCCACGTAGAAGAATCAATTTTATAAACAGGCTCAGGGGTTTCCTTTGACTTTTTACAACCTTTTGAAAAAAATGGAAAAAATTTCCATTTTGCTCTGCACCTCCGCCCTTGAGAAATGAGCCTGACACATGTCCTAAGGTGGGTCCCAATGGAACCATGGCCAAATTCTACTATTTCACCTCATTTTTGGAAAAGAGAAAATTTTCCAAGTTTTCCCTATAGCTCTGCCCTTGAAAAATGGGCTTGACACATGTCCCAATGTGGGTCCCGTGGAACCACGCTTCCTTTTAACTTTAAACTCTTTTTTTTCTTTCCAAAAGGAAATTCTTCCACATTTCCCCTGAGATTTCACACCTCCGCCATCGACTAGTGTAATATTTGACCTTTCCTTTATTGGGATTGTGGGCCATTTTGATGTTTTAATCTTTGAATATCATGGGGCAAAAATCCAAGTTACCCCTAATGGTCCGCCTCCCCGCCCCTTTGACTTGAAACAAACTTTGATCGATCCTTTGTCGGGCTTCTAGGCCATTTTTGATATTTTAACCCTTTTGAGAATAAGAGGCAAAAATTCTAAGTTTCCTTTGATGCTCTACTTCCCCGCCCCTTTTGAATTTTCAAATTTCCATGCATCACAATGGCACATCTTGAGATGGTTCCCATAATTTGAGACTTTGAAAGAACGCGGGCTCGCCATGTTCCTTGGCCTAGAAAAATTTGTCCAAAGTTGAAGCTCAGTAGAAGGTGCCATGTGTCATGCTCCAAGGTAGTCTCCTTTGGCCATTGAAAAGTCTAAGAAAAATGCAAAGTGAGTGGAGGCCTCCACGTGTCTTCCTTGTTCTTCTTTAAAATGAATCTTAAGGGCTAGTCCCTAAACATGCATGGTTCTTCCATAGGTCCAAGATCTCCAAAAACCTTTTGAAAAAATACTAAGTATGGGAAGACCTGGTGGAAGTCTCCACTTGTCATCATGGTGCAATTTCAAAATGGTGCTAAAAGTAGAGACCATGAATGAACATGGGCTTACCAAGTGTCTCTACTCTACCAAATTGTATTAGCTGCATAAAAATTTGTCTAAGTATAGGCAAAGCAATGAAAACATCCATGTGTCCCCACTCCAAGAACAAACCAAAGAATAGATCTTCAAATGAGCGTTGTTCCTCCACGTGGACAAGTTTTGGGCTAAAATTTTCCATAAATTTTAGGAGTGATCCAACGAGCTACATCAAATCAAAAATGAACACGTGGACACCCTTAGGGTGAAAACAAGAAAATTTCCCGCCACTTAAACTTGCTTTATAAAGAAACGGCAAGGCCGCACGGTGAGTTCACACTTTTTGCCAAAGTATCCAAAAAGAACAAGTTTCAAATATAAACCCACTTGCACCCCATCCAATTAGAAGAAGCCACGTAAGCACTAAAAGAACCAATCAAAATTGAGTAGAGCCACGGGATCAAATTTTCATTTTTGCCAAAAAATAAAAAAGTGATAAGTTAAAGAATTTATTTGCCATCCCCTGACCAACCAAAAGAAGCCACATGACCACCGAATGCTGAGGAATAATTTTGACATGAAAGAGACACTGTCACAAACCGTAAAATGTAGAAAAATGACTAATTGAGCCTAGAGATGAAAAATTTTCCAAGGACAAAGGATTTACGAATGTTACAAAGCTCAAATGCGCTCTTGAGCTACATCCATTCATTCTCTTCAATTATTTATGGAAAAACGACAAGGGTAGAAAATCTTGATTGTGGAAAATGGAAAGAATGGGAAATCTCAAGTTTTTTGAATGAACAGAGAATGGGAGACCGAAATTACAAACCCCCTCAGAGGAGCAGAGAAACAAGAAGAGAAATATGGACCCATATGTGATCATCAGCTCAAGGAAAGATTAATTATGAAAACAAAAATGGAAGTAGAGACTTTCAGAACAAAAAATGGGGAACAAAATATGACAGAGGCCATAAATCGATGGATTTCAAAGGCAAAATGGGGTGAGACTATTTTGAGCACCAACATTAGCTCGACTTGGGGATGGGCAATCCCTATGAGTGCCACAAGAACAAAAGTAGACCAAGTGCCAAAAATATCCATTGGGCAAAGGATTCAGCTTGTAAAGTAGAGAGACAAAGCCATCTTTCAAAAAAACTAGAGAAACTAGCAAAAACAGTCATCAAGGACCGAACGAGCAAAAACACAAAAACAGGAAACAAACAAGTAGTTATACACTGTACAAAAGATGTTTACCCTGATTTAGAGAAAATAATCAAGGAAAAATTTCAATCTCTTGCCATCCTGGATATGACCATGCCAAGAGGTTCTGATATGTTTTCATTAACTAGAAATATACCTCTTTTTCTTCTCTATTCAGTTTGTAAACCATCCATTTTCTCTGAAGCTCCTCTATTGTGTCTAAGTCAAATTCTTTAACATTTTTCAAGGTTGAATCATAAACCAAAATCCCAGAAAAAATAGCATACTTGGGAGCTCTGGTTTCAACACTTTCATACTCCCTGAAATCCACAAAACTCACAAAGTTGTTAAGATTAGCATCTTCTTGTAAAACTTCATAAGATGGATTGCTTGGATCTTTAATCAAGTACAAAATCTTCTTATCTCCATATAATTTCACCAATTTTCATTCAATGGGGTTTTGGCATAAGACATGTCCATTTTCACACTACCACCAACACTTGCTGCCCACTTTCTTGACAACATCATCCCCACTTGGCAGAGAAGTCAACAATCACCACATCAACTTTTAAGTTCCGTTCATGATAAGATGCAAGTTGCACAACTAGATCTTTGACACATCCCACCATTGGAACCTCTCTAGAGTCCATGGAAATGCACTTCCCATATGTTGTTGTTACTTTGATACCAAATTCATTCATGGCCTTAAGAGGCATGACATTACGTGAAGCTCCAAAATCAAACATATAGTTATGTAACAACTTGTCTTTGATAACCAGGGTAGTGAAGAATGGATCCACATTCAGATGAGATTTAACCAAAGAAGTTCCTAAATAAACCTTTGGTGGTTCCCCAGCTCTTCCAACACTTTTGGCTTTTCCAACACTACAACAGTAAGGGGAATCCCAACCTTGTTTACATCTCTATCCTATGTGATCTCTTCCTCTTTGAATCCTAAGTATTCAAAAGCCCTCTTCTTGTGCTCAGGGATCCTAAGCAGCTCAACAACTAGGACAGGAATTTTGATTTGACTCAAAACTTGGGCAATGTCATATGGAACAAATTTGGGTAAAGCAGCACTAGGAGAAAGATTGGAAAATTCATCAGATGGAATGGGATTCTTTTTTAGTTTGGGAAATGGGAGGAACATAGGTTTTTCTTGGGGAAACAATATCTCTACCAGATGCATTTTTCTTTGGGGTTTGTTTGGTAAGTAATGGAAATTTTGACTTGGCTTGTGGCCCCTTGGCAGCTTTACTTCTAGTATTGTGCTCCTTTTCTTGGGCAACCACAACATTCATTAATAGTTTCTATCTTCTTCGAAGGAACTCCTTGATCATAATTTAAAATCATTAATGCCCTCAAGTATTCAAAATCATTAGTGGGAAATTCAAAAGATTGTACAGTGTCTACTTCTAAAGTATGAGAGGGAGGAAGAAGAGGTACCCAGTGGATGCAATCCCAAAAAAACAACTGTTCTTACACTTATTACCTCGAGTTAAAGTTGTTTCCTTGGTGAACTTGCAAGGATCTCCATCATCTAGGCATCATAATCATTATCATCATCTACTTCTTGTTGTTGTTGTTGATATTCTTCACAAGGATCATGGGGCATGAAACATCTGTCACACCAATCAATGACATCTGTCTCCTCCACCATAGCAACTCTGGAAGCCAAAGGATTAGGTACCATTCTGTTATCCCTAGCTTGGGACTGCTATTTCTAAATCCAACTGGTCCCTTGCCTCTGTCATTAGATCTTTGGTGATTTGTGAACCTTTCTTGGCCTTGTTGCTTGTGTTGACCTTGTGAGCTCTGCCCAATTCCCTTCTCATCCGGGCTAATTTGTAGGAAATTTCTTTGACAGCCCCTACCAGAGTCTTCACAACTTCTTCCAAATTTGTAGCTTTGATTTTTGGGGTTTTTTCAGGTTGACAAGCTTCACACCATCCACATTAGGAGGCTTTCCAATTTCCTTGATATTGTTTTCAATTTGCAAAGCCATTGTGATGGCCTCGCCTCAAATTAGTAGGGTTTTGTCCCTCAAGTAGTAAGTAGCCTTTTATCAAATGCATCGAATATTTGATCAAGCATGATTCATGACATGGCCTTATACTAACAAAAACCTCCTCAAGGTCTTATTAAACCTTGTGTTTAAATAATGTATTGACTCATTAGGATTCTTTTGATGTTTTCAAATTCTATCAAAAGAAACCTAGGGTTAGTTCTATCACCATACTACAATTTAAATGCATTTCTCATCTCAGTCCAAGAATCAATAGAGTTATCTAGAAATTATTTATACCAGTCCCCTTACATCCTCTTCAAGAGTATGGATAAACAACTTGATATATACATCTTCATGTTCAATCTTAAAGTCTTCCACCATAATGATAAAAAGCTTCAGATGTTGGTCACCGGTTATAGCATTGTTTCCTTGGAAATTTGGCATTCTATTTCTTACATCTTCAGAACGCATTTGGATAACCAGCCATCCCTACAAAATTTATAGGACCAAAGGTGTTCAAAACAAAAGGGGGTCGGGGTGGGGGCAAGGCCATGTTATTTTGAAGAGGTGACCCTTGAGGGGAGAGAAATTGATGAGGTGTAGAGGGTCTTTCAAATGAAGGTATAACTTTCAAACTAGATATCCCTATCAACTTCAAAAAGATAGGGGCACAATGAGAAGTAAACTTTTCAAAATAAAATGAAGGCCCCTCTCTAATTGGAGAATTCAATTCCACAAAGAGGCTACTTGATTCAGAAGCACTTGAACTGCAGTCTTTAATAATAGGCCGGTCACTTTCATAAATGGAGATCCCCTTTCTTGTTTGCTCATTTTCCATAGCTCTCCAAGATTTTCTTCCTTCAGATTTTACTTTTCCTAGCTCTAGAATTAATTTCCTAGTAGGATCCCTAGCAAAGAAAGATATTCTTCCTTCCATCTTTGCAAAGGTTAGTAACAAATCTCACTTGACAAGAGGTTAAGACATTGGTATTCATTAAGAATCGATCAACAGGGAGTCACCACTAAGGATTTCCACCTTAGTTGTGTAGATGCACTAAATATGATCTGTCAAATGTTGTCAACACTAGAAACTGGAAATGGAAATACTCTGACTTTTCTTTACCTAGATTTATCAATGAAAGCTAGTGCACTAGGAATAGAAACTAAAAGAGTTACACATACAATTAGAGTATATAAGAAGTGTTTTACCTGGGGTTTGAATATAGATCGTAATCACTATGTCCCCAGTAGCCACACCGAAGCTGTCAAGCACCCAAATTTAATCTCCTTCAAAGGCCAAGCAACATCATGGACCTGGGAAGATGCTCAGAGCTAGATAGATGATCATGTGTGTCATTTTTAGCTAGGAAGCAATCTATTTGACTTCTTGGCACTCGGGCATTAAGCAGAGTCGGTAGCACCTTAAGAGGATTTGATCTATCCTCACTACTTTATGGTTGTGACTTTCAACCAAGGTGAGAGAACCCTTTTGTAGCATGTGGTTTATGGAGGAGATGGAGATATCTGTTGTATGAGGTTATCAATAAGACCTTGGAGAAAATATGATCAATGCAACAAAATCGAATCAGAACGAGTTGTCACTCTAGATAGTGGAGATATTATCTAGACAAGGTTTAGGCTAATCAAGACATTAGGAATCTGATTGTTTCGCATGTTTTGGTAATGGAAATTGTGCATTTGTGCACACACATGAAAAAAAAGGGGTAGTATGGGTAGGATTAGTTGTTTTTAAATAAATTTTGGTGGGAGGTGAGGCAGAATGAACTTGATTTTCCAAATATTTGAGAACTCTTACAAAATAGAAAGTCTAGACAACAAAATACTTTAGAATAGCTAAAATGTTCCTTTAACCAAAATATGTGATTCAATGGAGGCCTAAATTAGCACTTTTTTCACACAATCTATGATATTTTAACATGAAGGATTGAATTAGAAAACCAACAAAACATCAAGATCTAAGCCCAATCATGCCCGAGGTACATCCAGAGGCTTACAAACAATATCTGTCAACAAATGAAAGAAAAGTGATTCTAAATCATTTATTTCACTCCCAGATGAAAGATCTAATGAGAAATGAGATTCCAGATGCCACTAAACTACCATAAGGATTGAGACTTGTGTGATTAAGACATATTTTGATACAGGATTGCAACAAGAACAAGAGAAATTATTTGTAGACATTTAAAAGTAAAACAAACACATTTTTCATAAGATCGACACAGAGTAACTCGAGTTTGATTAAATTTATCAAGTAGAGGAAAGTTTATAGAATAGTCTCAAGTGCTTTTCAATGGTTGTACACTTGCAACCACCTTGACATGATCAAACTTAATACAAAAGAGATATACAAGGTTCTCAGACAACTTCTCAAAAGATAGGCTTTTTCAAATTTTCTTCTAGGGAATTTTCTTAAACCTCTAACTCTCTAACCTCTAACCTTTTTCATGAAAATTTTCTACCATTTATAACATTTACAACAGAGCCCCTTTTTCCCTAGGAGACAAAAAAATTTAATTTACCAGTTTTCAACTTGATCTTGATCACGATTCCCTTAATCGGATCTCGTAAAAGTTGTCTGTGTACTCATGGGCAAAATCTCTTTTAAAATCTCAGCATTTAACTCCTTCATCTAGTAGAACATTCTTCCTTTAACTCACCAATCACTTCTACCCCTAATCTGTCAAATCTAGTTCCTTGCGTGCTCGAGAGAAGAAAAATTGAAAATTAGATCGATCCCGATAGTCGGACCATTTAAATGGTGAAAGATGTCTCCAGATCTCGCCACCAATCCTAGATATCAAAATTAACTCCCTCTCTGTTTGGCATGTAGGAAATACCAAGAAATCATGAATACTCACACTTCCATGGGTGTTTCACTAAAAACGGGGAAAAAAGCATATTCATACTCACGATTGCCGTTGATCTTTGCTTTGAATTTGGGTCATCGATGTGGAATATTCAATTTTAAAAATAGGATCGGGATTTTTTTTGACTTTTTACAACCTTTGAAAAAAAAGGAAAATATTTCCATTTTGCTTCGCACCTCCACCCTGGAGAAATGAGCCTGACACGTGTCCTAAGGTGGGTCCCAATGGAACCATGAAAAAATTTTACTATTTCACCTCATTTTTGGGAAAGGGAAAATTTTCCAAGTTCTCCCCCGTAGCTCGCCTTTAAAAAATGGGTCCGACACGTTTCCCAATGTGGGTCCTAGCTCAACCGCTCTTCCCTTTTCAACTTTAACTCTCTTTTTTTCCCAAAAGGAAATTCTTCCACATTTCCCGAGAGTCCGCACTCTCTGCCATTGACTGAGCAGGCTTTGACCTTTCCTTTTATTGGGCTTGTGGGCTATTTTGATGTTTTAATCTTTGAATATCATGGGAAAAAATCCAAGTTATCCCTGATGGTCTACTTCCCCATCCCTTTTGACTTGAAACAAACTTTGACCTATCATTTGTTAGGATGCGGGCCATTTTTAATATTTTAACCCTTTTGAGAATAAGAGGCAAATTTTCTAGGTTTCCTTCGATGGTCTGCCTCCCCACCCATTTCGACTTTTCAAATTTCCACGCATCACAATGGCACATCTTGAGATGGTTCACAAAATTTGAGACTTTGAAAGAGCGCGGTCTCGCCACATGTCCCGCACCAAAAAAATTGTTTGAAGGCTTGAAACTCAAAAAGGTGCCATTTGTGATACTCCAAGGTAGTCTCCTTTGGCTGTTGAAAATCCAAGCAAAATGCAAAGTGAGAAGAGGCCTCCACATGTCCTCTTGGTGCTTCTTTAAAATGAAACTTATGGGCAGGTCCTGAAACATGCATCATTCTTCCATGTGTCCCAGATCTCTAAAAACCTTTTGAAAAAAGACTAAGTATGGGAAGACCCAACGGAAGCCTCTACATGTCATCATGGTGTAATTTCAAAATGGTGCCCAAAGTGAAGACCCTGAATGAGTGTGGGCTTGCCACGTGTCTCTCGGTCTACCAAATCAGTATTAGCGCATAAAAATTTATCTAAGTCTAGGATTAGCAGCGGAAATCTCCACATGTCCTCAAAGCACTAGTCCAAGGCCAAACCAAAGAATAGATCTTCAAATGAGGGTTTTTCCTGCACGTGGATAGGTTCTCGGGCTAAAATTTTCCACAAATTTTATGAGTGACCTGCTTGAGCTACATCAAATCAAAAATGAACACGTGGACACCCTTGGGGTGAAAACAAGAAATTTTCCCCGCCACTTAAATTTTCCTTATTAATAACATGGCATGGGGCCGGGGGGTGAGTTCAAAATTTTTTCCAAATTATCCTAAAAGAATAAGTTTCAAATAAAAAACCACCGCACCCCATCCAATTAGAAGAAGCCACGTAAGCACTAAAAGAACCAATCAGAATTGAGCGGAGCCACGGGATCAAATTTTCCTTTTTTCCAAAAAATCCAAAAGCGATAAGTTAAAGCATTTTTCTGCCGTCCCTTGACCAACCAAAAGAAGCCACTTGACCACTAAATGCTGAGGAATAAATTTGACATGAAAGAGACACCTATCAAATCGTAAAATGTAGAAAAATGACCAATTGAGCCAGAGATGAAACATTTTCCAAAGACAGAGGATTTAGGAATGTTACAAGGCTCAAATATGCTCTTTAGAGCTACATCCATTCATTCTCTTCAAGTATTTAGGGCATAAAAAATAAGTGCAACAAATCTCGACTATGGAAAATAGAAAGAACGGGAAAGCTCAAGTTTTTGAATGAATAGAGAATGGGAGACCAAAATTATAGACACCCTCAGAGGACCAGAGAAATAAAAATTCAAATATGGACCCATATGTGATCATCAGCTCAAGGAAATATTAATTATGGAAATGAAAAGAGAAGTAGAGACTTCTCGGGCACAACACAGGGGGAACCAAATATGACAGAGGCCATAAATCAATGGATTTCAAAGGCAAAATGGGGTGAGACTATTTTGAGAACCAACAACATCCTCCCATGTTGTTCTAGTATCATCAAACATATCCCACTTGACACGCACCTTATCAATCTCGCGGTCTCGAGTGCCCAAGGTCATGCGCTCTACGATGTGCACGGGCTCAAAAACATCCTCCTTACTCTTGCACCTTAAATGCGGTCTAATCAAGTACATGAGAATGATCTAGAATGTATCTTCTAAGAAGAGAAACATGAAATACATCGTGGATGTGAGACAAGATAGGTGGAAATTCTAGATGATAGGCCAAAGGAACGATATGCTCCAAGATCTCAAAGGGACCCACAAAGCTAAGATCAAGACTAAAGCCTTTTTCGTAATAGATAGGGCTCTTTTGAGGCCCGACATAAAGAAACACCTTTGTGCCCACCTCAAAATTATGATTTTTCCTCCGTTGATCATCATATTTATTTTGTATATCCTAAGCCTCTTGTACTCTTTTCGAATCATGACAACCTTGTTGATCCATATCTTGTAATAATATCGACCCAAGAGAAAATATTTCCTCCAATCGCCCCAAATCAGCATTTTCATACACTCCCTACCATACGAGAGCTTGAAAAGGAGTCATGCCGGTCAAACTCATAAAATTGTTATTCTAGGAAAACTTCACTAAGTACAACTACTCCTCCCACCTCGAATAATTTTCCATGACGTACATCCTAAGCATGTTATCCAAAATATTATTTACTCGCTTTATCTGTGAATCCTTCCTGGGTGGTATGTTATCTTGAATTTGATACCCATCCCAAGATCCCGCTGCATGGTGGTCCAAAAGTGATAGTTGTACAAGGGATCGTAGTGTCAACCGATCTATCATAGAATCCCGTGTAGTCTTATAATCTCATCTAGATATACTCGTGCCATTGTCTAAGTTGTATAGGTGGTATTAATATGATAAAAATGAGCCACTTTCATCAATCTATCCACCATGACCGTCGTGGTGGTATCTCGACGTATGTAGCCCTATAATGAAATCCATGGAAATGGTGTCCCATTTCCACTTTAGTATGGCATGAGGATATAGAAGACCATATGGGTGTTGATGTTTGACCTTTACCTTACGGAACTCTAATCAATGAGACACAAACTATCTCATAGTGGCATGCATCTTCTTCACCCCTGGATGGGCTCAATAGGGTGACCCATGTGCCTCAACAAGCATATCCGGCCTCAAATATCCATCACTAGGAACATAGATCTAAACTCTTTTATGAAGAAGACCATTTTCCTCTCTTTGAAAAATCCATCAAAATTTCACTCAAGGGGTCTCTAAGGCTCGATATCTTCTCTTATTGAAAGGTAGAAGGCTGTCATGTGGAAGCTACTACAAAATCCACGGTCCTCAAGTTTGTACCAACTACTCTAGCCATAACCAAATGTCTCCGTCAAATCAAAGCATTTGCAACCACATTCCCCTTCCCCTTCAAATTCTCTATATCCATTTCATACTAAAAAATAAACTCCATCAAACCCCGATGATGAGCATTTCATTTAGGTTGTGTGAAGAGGTGACGAAGACTCAAGTGAACAGTTTTGAGAATGAATCTCCGCTAAAAGGTAATGTCTCCATCAAACCAAATCATATACCACTACTACAAGCTCAAAGTCATGATTAGGATAATTGAGCTCATAATACTTGAGTTTGCGAGACTCAAAGGCTAATATTCAACCCTCCTACATTAATACACCTCTTAATCCTATTAAATAAGCATATGTGTAAATGAAAAAATATCCTGTGGATCTAGCACCACAAGAATGGGTGCTTTTGTAACACATTCCTTTAGTTTCCGATGGCCTACTCATATCTATCTAATCAAATGAACTTCTTCCATTTTTGATGAAGGAAATGATGGGGTGTGCAATCGAATAGAATTCCTAAATAAACCTCTTATAGTAACCTTCAAATCCCATGAAAGCTGCGCACCTCGATCACACTAGTAGCCCGTGGCCAATTCATAATGGCTCTAATCCTGGAAGGATCGATTGTGATACCTTCCTAGAAATAATGTGGCTTAATTACTAGACCTATGATTGAAATAATGCACACATCTCTAGGTTCCCGTAAATTTGTTACTCACGAAAGCACTTAAAAACCCGACAAAGGTGCTCCTTGTGCTCCTCACGCATACGAGAGTAGATAAAAATGTCATCAAGGAACATGAGTATAAAGTGGTTTAGAAAAATTTTGAACACCCCATTCACGAAACTCATGAACACTTTGTAGGGTCATCGCCGATCGAATGGCACAAATGTGAACTCATAATGACCATATCGCATACTAATCTACCTCTTCAATCCTTAGCCGATAAGCGGAGTTAAGATATAATGCAACCTATAATTCACTAATAATAGCCCAGGTTTGCTGACACATCACTCAGCTGAGACCAAGTGCTCACCCGAAGCGTGCAAAGGGACCAAGCCCCTCCTTAGGGTTGCTATTACAAGATATTAGCATGATGAAGACTTAAAGCATTCAGATCTATGACTAATATATCATCCTACATTACATATTTAGAGCTATATCTGAAATTATCATGAATCAAACAATAATCATAGCGAAAAAATTCATGCAGTAATAAACTATAACCATGATTAACACTTTGATTCAGTCAATAACCACCATTATATTAAATACAATAACACAAAGAAGCTTCTTACAATAATGGCATCATATGCTCATGCATGTACAAATCTGATAGTGTAATCTCACAGTAATCCATTCCTTACATATATATCCTCACACACCTATACTACGCAGTTCATTACATATTTATAAGGGTGGGGAATTTCCCTTCACCACTTATCCAATCCCAAAATAGGTCGCATGCTATTATTAGCCACACACCATTACAATAATAGCCACACATGCAAGTGCACTAACAATAGACTTCTTCTAGTTAATTTTCAGTAGTAAATCTATTCTCATCATGTACCCATGCAAAGCGCTTTGTAGCTGATCCTCCAAAAATAGCTAATGCACGTCGCACAAGTTTTGAACCTATTTGTGTGCTCTGCATGCCATCTTCCAATAATAGATCCACATCGTGAAAATGGCTAAGTCCCAAATTTGTCTTTGTCCTCAACATGTGATTCCTTCTCAATCCTCCCGCATGTTTGAATGTAATCTACTCTTCCACATGAACCTTATTTATGTTTTCTACTAAGTGTCCTATCTTGTCGACCAACATTACCCCACACTAATTGCATTGTTGCCTTAGAAATGGTTATCACCAAAATCAATTAAAGAATATGAATAGAAGAATATAAATAATTTTTATGAATAAAAGAATGACTTTACCTTATATCATCTTACCTTCAACCGAAGTATCAATTATACATAATATTATTTTATTTCTACCTCTAAAGTCTCACAATCATTGAGCACATGACCTTTTCCTTTTCTAGGATATCCATTGCAATTGACTCTAGCTCATCTTTTGCAATCTCTCCTTTCTCATTCTGCAAGACAAACACAATTTTGGACATGGAAGCCATTCTTCCTTCTAATAAGTCCATATTTTACGCGATGAGTTTCCCAAGATCATCTATTCTTTCCTTGTGTGCTTCTTGAGTTGTTGTAAGGGTCTCCCACTTCTATTTGACAAGTGTTAATCATTCTACGTGGCCAAAGGTCTCATCTTTCATGGATTTTAGGACTTCATTATCCTCTATAACTGTCCTAGTTCTTATAACACCTTCTAGGGCTGTAAAAATATTCGGTGCTGATCTTCTCTATTCAGGTTCCTCCTGTAAGCTCTAGAACAACCCCTCATATGATGCAATATTTCTCATCACTGAAGCCTTTTCTCACTCTACCTCCTGCTCTAAGTGTGGTTTTTCATTCATGATATTGTCCCAAACTTCCTTTTCCATGTTGATTAAATAGTGTTCCTTTTCTCGTACCAAGTATTTTTATTTCTTTTGACATGCTATTTCGACATCATTAGCCTTGATCTCCTCTCTGTAAGACTCGAATTATTTCAGCCTTTTCCATATTTCTCCATTTCACCTCTATCGAGACCCTTACTAAAGCATTGCTCACTTGTTCATCTAACATAACAAGAGGCTTTACTATTATGTGTCTAGTGTGAGGTGTCTTCTTCAACTCTATGATACACATGACTCATCACATACATCAAATTTTAGTTAATCCATATGTATGTGCATGGAGCATGACAACCACTTCCTTATACGGTTTCCATATCTTCATCTATCGGCTCCCACCCATATAAATCCTTTGGTGTCACTATCCTTTGAAAATGGATGTTCAAAATTTTACATATGTCCTCACAATATTTCATGATTGGTGCAACATATTCTCCACTTGTTCTTTTCAATTGTGGCCCCTTAGGAACTTAAGCTTCAAGATTCAGATCTTTTTATACTTTGACGTGATAAGTCCCATGCATTGTCTCATCTGTCTCAATTTCTCCCTCTTCTCTTCTTTATTTTTCCTTTTGTTCTTCCTCATCCTCAGCAGGTGTAGGAGCTTTAGGCACACTCTCAATAGAATATTCTAGCTCCTCATTCAGCTTCAACTTCGTTCTTCTCTTCTCAATTGTCTCCTTCTATGGAGAGAGTCAAGGTGATATGCACACTGATTATCGAGTAAAACCTTGGGTTCTTGTTCTCTTGAATAATATTTTGAAGTGGCACTCTCCTCATACTGCATCTAGATCGTCATCTTCTCCTTCATGCCCCTTAGGTGGCGTAGTCACGCCTGTGATCTGTTTCTACCTTGTCTAAGGGTTGCATCCTCGCCTTTGTGCTCCAAACCACCACTATCTTCATGCTCCTCTTCTTCATCTTCAACTTCTATTCTCTCTATGGGATTAGGGGATAGAATATTTTCCATTGTTTGATTACCTTTTGCAGCCCTAGGAGCGCAAACTCATTCTCCACGTATTTGTTATTCTCTAGTTTAAGATTCATTTGAAGATACACAAGCACCGCTAAAAACTTTCTAACAACCAAGCTTACCGGTTTCATGTTTAATACATTTGAGATAAGCCTCTCAATGAAGGCAGTCCATCTTGGATATACATATGTCTTTTTGAGTGTATAGTAGTCGCAATCTACCTTGTCTACATTGAATGTTAGTTGGTGTACATCTGAAAACCAGTGAAATAATGCCTAGAAATATCATACTGTGAAGGCATATAGTAATTTTAACCCTGGGCTCCAAGGCCCATCTTTCATGGCAAGCCACGCGATGAAAAAGTGTTGGTATACCACGAATTGCACTACCTTCCCTACTACCGAAGGTAAATCCTTGGGTATGTGCCATTCTTCTTCAAACACCGGGCAAATTATATCATGCCCCTTCTTCACCCTCTTCTTGAATGGTATGCTCATTGATCCTTCAAACAAGAAATCTTGTTGGGGTGTGGAGCCTTTTTTTAGTCTTCTTGAATCAATGTTGAAGTGTTGGATCTCGAACGGTTAAGTTTGGAGACTTCAAGAGAATTCTACATTCGTTTATTGTGACGTTACTATTCAATCTCTATGTTATTCTTTGTGGCGTTCTTTGTTAACATGTTGTTAATTGGTTGTTAACATTAGGACTGTTTTCGGCCATGGGATGTTGAAAGATTGTGACTTTAAAAATTCTAGGGTTGGCTTTACGACTTCTTAAGAGGATTTTAATCCTATAAATAGAGGTGTTAGGGTATCTTGAAGATATCTTGAGTGTTCAAGAGGTCTTGAGTCTTAATGATCAAGAGGTGATCAAGAGTGATCAAGCTTAAGTAATTGGGTGTCAATTATGGTTTAGATGTGGTTTAGTATCTTTGGAATTTTGTTGTGAGTTCATAATCGAGAGAAGACTGTGAGAGTTGTTTTACTTCTGCGATAATAAAATCTCAAGCAAGTTCTTAGTGGACATAGCCCACATTGGGTGAACCACATTAAATCTTGTCTTGTCTTTTTTTTATGCATTATTTATTTATGTTGTTATATTTCTGCAAGTATGATTCGCTATATAGTTTCCCTACTCGCTATGGTTTGATTAATTTTTTCCACATATTTGTTCTCTAATTCCTAACAATTGGTATCGAGCTTTAGTGGTTTTCTTCTGAAAGTGTAAATCACAAGGAAAGTTAAGCTTGAGTGGGAGCTATGGCAGATGAGGGCAGATCGAGGGTTGAGAAGTTCAATGGGTAGAACTTTGGTTTGTGGAAGATGCAAATGGAGGATTACTTATATTAGAAGGACCTCCATGTTCCTTTGGCTGGAAAAGCAAAGAAACCTACAACCATGTTGGATGAGGATTGGGAGTTGCTACATAGAAAGGCACTCAGGGAAATTTGTTTATGCCTTGCATCATTGGTTACTTTCAACATATTAGAGAAGAAGACCACGAAAGGTCTCATGAGTGCATTGGGGAAGTTATATGAAAAACCCTCTACCTCTAATAAAATATTTTTGATGAAAAAGTTATTTAATATGAAGATGTTTGTAATGATTACATTCTTTGATCATTTGAATGAATTTAATACGGTTGTGAGTATGTTAAACTCGGTAAAAATTGACTTTAATGATGAGGTCGGGGCTTTGTTGATTTTGTCCTCCTTACTGAGATAGCTAGGAAATCTTGGTTATGGTTGCAGTAATTCAGTCTCTACTAACTCGAAGCTGAAGTTTGAGGATGTAATAGGCATGATCGTATGTAAGGAAATGTGAAGAAAGAGCACCCAAGATTCTTCTACTACTGGAAATGCTTTGACGGTGGAGAGCAGAGGGAGACAAAATAATAGAGGGAAAGGTAACCATGGGAAGTTGGATGATCGTGGAAGGTCAAAGTCCAAGAGTAAGTTAGAATGTTTGCATTGTGGGAAGGTTGGTGATGCTAAGAAAGATTTTTGGGCTCTTCGGGCTAAGAAGAATAAGGAGGAAACTAAAGAGGTAAATTTGGCAGCGGTGATGTTTGTCAAGATGCCTTAATTATTTCTTTAGATAATATTGTTGAATCTTGGGTGTTAGATCCAAGTGGATTCTTTCCTGTGCCACCCCACAAAGACATTACTTTACTTATTTTGTTCAAGGTGATTTTGGACATGTATATCTTGGTGATAATGAACTAGCATAGTAGGGAAAGGTTGTTTTCGGGTGAAAATGCAGAATGAGAACACATGGCTACTTAAGGATGTCGGGCATGTGTCTATGTTGAGGTGGAATTTTATATTAGCGGGACAAGGGTAGTGATGGTTGTACGGTTAGTTTTCTAACAGATTCTTGGAAGGTTACCAAGTGAGCTATTGTGGCTGCAAGAGGTAAGAAAAATGGTACTTTGTATTTAACCAAAGTGGTGCTGATTATTGCAATTTAGTTACTACAAATGGAGATTCAGCTTTGTCACACCGGAGACTCAGTCATATGAGTCACAAGGGAATGCAGATTATAAAGGACAAGTTTCCCGATTAAAGGAGTTAGATTTGGACTTCTGTGAGGACTATGTTTATGGGAAATAGAAGTGGGTGAGATTCCTCAAGGTTGGACCTAACAAGAAGGAGGGTAAGTTGGAGTTAGTGGATATAGATGTATGGGGCTAGTTAAGGTAAAATCTATTGGTGGTTCATGTTATTACGTCACTTTCATTGATGATGCAACTAGATAAGTTTGGGTATATTGCATTAGAAAGCAATATGATGTGTTTGAAACTTTCAAAAGATGGAAATCCTTGGTTGAGAATGAAACATGTCTCATGTCAGATAATGGAGGGAAATATTGTAGCAATGAATTTCTTGATTACTGTTCGGTAAATGGGATCCATAGGAAAAGAACGGTTCCAAATACTCCACAAGAAAATGGAGTGTCTAGAGAGAATGAACAGGACAATCATGGAGTGTGCTAGGTACATGAGGTTACATGTGGGGCTACCACTCATGTTTTGGGTAGAAGTGGTAAGAACAATTGTTTATCTGATTAACAGAGGACCCTATATGGCCTTGGATGGAGGTATACCAGAGGAGGTTGGTGCGGTAAGAAAATTGATTACTCATTTCTTAGAGTATTTGGATGTGAGGTATTTGTTCATATTGATAAAGATGATATGACCAAGTTAGAGGCTAAGTCCGAGAAATGCACCTTTGTTGGATATGGTGAAGATGATTTTTGTTTCCGTGTTTGTTGTATTAAAGATAAGAAAATATTTCGGTCTAGAGATATTGTCTTTAATGAAAAAATCATGTATAAAGATCAGTTACAGAACAAAAAGAGGAATCAAAGAAAGAATACACAATGTTAGAGGAAATTGCGAATAATAAGGTGTCCAAGGGGCCAGTTTAGGTACAACATGTTTTGGCACAACCAGTTCAGGTACCTACTCATCAGGAACCCCAAACTCCTGAGGTGAGAAGGTATTCTAGGGTAAGAAGGGAACCTGAATGATTTACTCCATCTTTGAATTATTTATTGCTCACTGACAGTGGAGAGCCAGAGTGCTTTGAGGAAGCAGTGCAGGTGGATGCCAGGAAGAAGTGGGAGTAGGCCATGGATGAAGATCATAGATCTCTTATGGAAAACTAGACTTGGGATATGGTGGACCTACTCGAGGGAAAGAGAGCATTACAGATCAAGTGGGTGTTTAAAATCAGAGAGGAAGATGGAGGTAGGAAAGGATACAAGGCCCAGTTGGTGGTCAAAGGATTTGCATCAGAAGAAAGGTATAGACTTTGATGAAATTTTTTCTCCGGTTGTTAAAATGACTTCTATTAGGATTGTTCTTGGTTTAGTTGCAGTAGAAGACCTACACTTAGAATAGTTGGATGTGAAGATTGCATTCCTTCATGGTGAGTTAGAGGAGGAATTGTACATGCAGCAGCCATAGGTTATGAGGTCAAAGGGAAGGAGAGGTTAATGTGCAAATTGAAGAAGAGCTTGTATGGCCTGAAACAAGCTCCATGGCAGTGGTACATGAAGTTTGAAAGTTTTATGTAGGAGAAAGGTTACTCCAGGTGTCACTCAAACCATTGCATGTACATTAAGAATTTTCTTGATGGTAGTTATATTATTTTATGCTGCATGTAGATGATATGCTTGTTGCAAGGAAGAACATGTAGGAAATAAAGGTACTCAAGAAGCAGCTAGGTGACTCCTTTTCTATGAAGGATTTGGGGGCAACAAAACAAATCCTTGGTATGAGAATAACTCAGAACAAGAAGGAGAGGAAGCTGGTATTATCTCAAGAAGATTACATAAAGAAGGTCTTCGAGAGGTTAAGTATACAAGATGCTAAACCAGTTGGTACTCCTTTGTGTGTCACTTTAAATTATCAAAGGAGAAGAGTCCTAAGGCGAGGAGGATAGATTCTAGATGTCCAGGGTACCATACTCATTAGCAGTTGGTAGTTTGATGTATGCTATGGTATGCACTAGGCCTGACATTTTCCATGTAGTGGGAGTAGTGAGTAGGTTTATGAGTGATCTAGGTAGAGCACTGACAGACAATAAAGTGGATCCTTTGGTATTTGAGAGGGACCATGGAAGTAGCATTGTGTTTTGGTGGATTGGACAGTACATTACGTGGCTATGTAGATTCAAACATGGCAGGAGATTTGGACAGCAGGAGGAGCACGACAAGTTATGTATTTACGGTTGGTGATACAACGGTGAGTTAGATTTCACAGTTACAAAAGGTTATGGCTTTGTCAACCATAGAGGCTGAGTATGTTGCTGCCACAGAGGCACACAAGGAGATGATTTGGATACAACAGTTGCTTCATGAGTTGGGTTATAAGCAGAAAGTTGGGAGACTACATAGTGATAGTCAGAGAACTATTCATTTGGCAAAGAACTCCACTTTCCACTCTAGGACGAAGCACATTCAGCTGAGATATCATTTCATCAATATAGCTTTGGAAGAAGATAAGTTGAAGCTAGAAAATATTTATACCAGTCGAGAATCTGTGGATATGATGACCAAGGTGGTCACAAGGAGAATTTGAAGCTATGTTGAACTTTTATTGGCCTTCATGGTTGATGATGAATGGTTAAGAACTTTGCTCGGTGGAAACTATCTCCAAGTGGGAGATTGTTGGGGTGTGGAGCTTGTTTTTGGTCTTCTTAAATAAATGTTGAAGTGTTGGAGCTCGAACAGTTAAGTTTGGAGACTTTGGGAGAATTTTGTAGTCATTTGTTATGACGTTGTTGTGCGATCCTTTGTCTTTGTTGATGTGACGTTCTTTGTTAACATGCTATTAATTGAATGTTAACATCGGACTGCTTTTTCTAGTTGTGGGAAGTTGAAAGATCATGAATTTAAAACTTCTAGTGTCAGCTTTATAACTTCTTAAGAGGATTTTAATCCTATAAATATAGGTGTTAGGTATCTTGAAGATATCTCGTATTGTTCAAGAGGTCTTGAGTCTTAATGATCAAGAGGTGATCAAGAGTGATCAAGGTTAACCAAATGGGTGTCAATTGTGGTTTAGCATATTTGGAATTCTTTTGTAAGTTCATAATCGAGAGAATACTGTGAGAGTTGTTTTAATCTTGTTCATAATAAAATCTCAGCAAGTTCTTGGTGGACGTAGCCCACATTGCGTGAACCACGTTAAATCTTGTCTTGTCTTCTTTTGTGCATTATTTATTTATATTGTTATATTTCTACAAGTATAATTTTGCTATATAGTTTCCTACTGCTGTGGTTTGAGGAATTTTTTCCACATATTTTTTCTCTAATTCCTAACAAGTAATTTCCAAATCTTTTTGTAGTTGATTTTTCTCCATAGGGTATCCCTATATTTTCTCCTTTGGCCCATCGGGGACCCCATTTTCCATAAACACCAGAGACAATAGAACAACCCTGAAATTGATCTTCTCTCCTATGCATGCTTCTTCAATGATAGTTTTCATGATGTAACTGGAGATGTTTTAAGTCACTCCATGTGACATCTTCTTTGCAATGTGTAGCCACATTGTGTTTACTTGTGACCATATTTCTTGGTCATTCAACTTTGTCACTAAATGTGCAGTTTCTTGCATGATTGGGTACTTCTTTAGTTTATCAATGTTCACATCACTCGATCCCTTGTTATATCCCAACTCCTTCCTTGTCTCTAGGATTGTGGCCTTATCAGTTAAATCACTTTTCAAATCTAACCTTGTTCCTTTCAACCCTATTACTGTTGAGATCAATGTGGTTGTGATCCTTACCTTGTAGTCCTGTAAAGTAAAAGAAATATTCATGTACCCTACTCATCAACCATCGATACAATGGTTGATATTTCCCAAAGTAGGGGAGCTCATAAAAATAATAAATTGTAATCTTCTTCAACAACTTTTCCCCAACATTTTCATACACTCGACATGTATTTTGTTGTGCACTTATTTGTCTTTGTGTTTAATAACACATCCATCTCCTTCTTACTTTTGGTTGTACGATGGTTTTTCTCACTGATTTTTCTCTAGGAGATGTGGGAATCCCATTCCCGACCCACAATCACACCCTCTAGATACTACATTTATGATAAATTACTCTCAGGATTCATTTCAACCTCTACTTCCACTTTCTTCTTTCCTTTTACTCCTGTTGTGGGTGCTTTCTTTGGTGCCATTTGTAACTTGCAATCTTCTAACTCCAAATACTCACCTTTTATCTCTTGGAATGT
Organism: Taxus wallichiana var. yunnanensis; assembly: GCA_018340775.1. Taxonomy (NCBI): domain Eukaryota; kingdom Viridiplantae; phylum Streptophyta; class Pinopsida; order Cupressales; family Taxaceae; genus Taxus; species Taxus wallichiana. The sequence goes on along the minus strand of CM031241.1, from coordinate 445,631,200 downwards.
GAAAACCCAAACCCTAGCTCAATTCAACATTTTCTAGCTGATATCACATGCCCTAGCTCTTTTGCAACACCTTACTTCACTCAAACCCTTCGTAACTAGGGACGCAAGCTTGCTCTATGCATAAATCTACTCATCACATCTCAATTCACTCTTCACAACTAAATATTCTTCTTGTATCTTGGTCGCACTTAGCTCTTTCAAATTATCATGATTGCAATGGTAAAAATGAACTCGCATCCCATCCTTATATATATTTTCAAAAATTTAGTGCATTTATTGCTTCTTCACCTACCAACAATCCTCTCATTAATTGACAATTTTCATTCTTTCAACATGGTACATATTCACACCTAAGATATAAAATTCTAGCGCACTCTCTTAACTTTTGGTTACGAGACTTATCTTTAGTTTTCTTCCATGTGCCTAAGTACTTGTCACCTTGTCACTATGCCTTGACCTAGTAGTCTTCACGGCCTCTACTTACCTCACGTTATAATGTTCCATGATTTATCTCCATCTATGGTCATTTGTTTAGAAGCAATCTCTTTTTTTTCAATTCTCCAACATGAATAGCACTGTAGCAGTTTTTTTCCTTCATGTGTAATTATTTCCAACATTCGTGCTCGGATATCAATAACCACCCCACACTAAGGGTATGTTATGTCCTCTGTGCATAAAAATTCTTCAAATCGTTATTTCCTTCTCGGCACGTAAATGCGCTTTATTACGAAACATGCCAACTAAGTTGACAAAGCATAGCGAGAAAGAAGGAAACATATTAAAGAAATGTGGAATTAAAAACCTAATCTAGATGGCAATACTACCTTATTACAAACACCAATAAGAATTTTTTATAGTAGAGCTTCACTACTCCCGTTGAAGTATCCAGTAACTATACTCCATCAAGTGCCTCTAATTGACAAGTGCATGTTTCGAGTATGTGAGTGACAATATACAAACCCAACCAATGTACTTTGAGTTTGCTTGGATGGTTGAAAAATATCGAATCATAAAGGATCACCATCTTTCCAATTCCGAATTTTTTATCCTTAATTTTCCTATCATGCCATGCTTTCTTACTAGCATTTTCTTGTTTTTGAATCCAACATGCTATTTCTCATCGCTCATCCATCTTGATTAACTTTTCAATTTATTCTTCCAATGCTTTCTCATTAGCTAGACATCCAGCATGTGTAATACACAAAGATGGTAACATGTATTCTATAGGAAGAACTGCTTTTGCACCAAACACTAACTTAAATGGTGTGGCTTTGTTCAACCTTTTATATGTTGTTAAATATACCTAAAGTACTTTGTAGATACTTTATAATCCCAATCCTTTCTTCCAACATCACATATTATTGTCAATGTCTAGCTCAAAATTTTATTGAATCCTCAGTAGTCCCATTTTCCTAAGGATGATATGGTGTAGTCTTATGGTGTGCAATCATGAATTCATCCAATAAAATTCTTATTGTCTCATTCAAAAAGTGTGTGCCCCTATCATTGGTCAAACTTAAAGGACATCCATATCCTATAATAATTTTTTTCCCATAAAATCATGGTTGTTGTAGCCATTGTATAATCTTTTGTAGGCACTACTTCTACCCACCTTGTCAGATAGTCTATGCAAGTAATGATATAGCGTGGTTCAATCTTATGTGCGGCTTGTGAAATAGGACCCACAAAATTGATAGCCCATTTTTCAATTTTTCTCTACTCTTAATAGGTCATAGAATAATTTCATCTTTTTGACCTAGTTTCCCAAGATGGTGAAAGTGATCACAAGCCTTCCAATAATCCTTACAATCTTTATATAGGGTCTTGCACCATAATCCAACAAGTAGAATCTTGCGAGCAAGTGGTATCACTGTATAGTGGCCATATGCAAAGTACAACCATGAGCTTCCTATATTATATATGTGTGCTCATGTTCCAATACAAAATGACACAATACTTCATCCCAACCTAATTTGTATAGGTCATCACTAATTAACATATAGGGTCTTGAGCGTATAGCAAATTATTTCTTCTCTAAGGATTTCATTCCATCCGGTGCCATACTTGTTCATAGAAAGACAAAAATGTCCTCTAATTCTGATGGTGCTCATTGTAGCTTTTCCGTATAATCTGTGCATCTAGCATGGTATCTTTTATGTCTTGTGCTTATTCTCCTAATCGTAATCTAGATAAATGGTCTAGTCCGTAATTAATTTTCCCTGGTTTTACCACAACTATAAAATCATGTACCCATATGTATATGTGCCCCTGTAAAATGGGTTTATTTACCAAATACTTTGATGAAATATGATATGTATAAAAGAAAAATCATGTATCTAGATAGTAGTGTCTTAATTTGTGTAGCACATAGATCATTGACAAAGTTTTACGCTATGTAGTTATGTAATTACATTCGCAAGGGTCGCTTTCTACTAGCAAAACAAATAGGATGATCTATGATAACTTCTCTAGGATGAGTCAATACCACACCAATGGTCATGCCAAAGTACTCCACATGTACAGGAAATGGTTTTTCCCATGAAGCAAAATGTAGAATAGGCATGTTAGTAAGTTTCTCCTTCAATATCTCGAATGCACGTTGTTGCAGTTATCCTCAATAGAACATACCTTTTCGTTTTATTAACTCCTCCAAAGGTATGGGAACATTGGCATATCCTTTAATAAACTTCCTATAATACCCTGTGTGACCTAAGAATCCATGTACCTCACTTTTACTTGTAGGCTCTTTCGGGCCTATAATGATTGCAATAGTATTTGGATCAACCAACAAACCTTCCTTGGAAATTATGTGTCCTAATAGTATTCCAAATGGTGTAGCAAATATGCACTTCTTGATGTTCAAAGAGATACTCAATTGTCTACATATGTCAAACATTAAACGCAAATTGTCACAATGATCTTGAACAATTCCATACACCATCCAATCATTTAAATAAATCGGTAAAAAGTTGTGAATAAACTCTTGAAACACCTAAACAACTATGCACAAAAATACAAGGCAATTTTTTCACACCAAAAGGCATCACAAAAGTATAGGAAAAGATACCCCATTCAAGACTAAAAGTAGTCTTTTCTTGATCCTCCTAGGCAATGCTAACTGATGATACCCAGAGAACCCATCGCCAAACTAATATATCCCACACCCTACAACACCTTCTAGTATTTCCTCAGTGAATGGAGTAGGAAAGGGATCATTCAAACATGCAACATTCACCTCCATGTAGTCCACATAGATCCTAATCTGACCATCCTTATTGATAATTATCACCATTGGAGTAACCCATTTTGACTCGTCGAGGGGCTTGATGATTCTAGACTTCAACATTTTGTCAATCTCTTCTTTGAAATTTTTGAGCAAGTTGGGGTTCATCATGTAGGTTCTCTTCCTAATCGGGCACGCACCCTCTTTATGATTTATCTTCATCTCCCTAATGATTCATGCACTCCTTTAAGTTCATGGTACCCTCAAGGAATAAATCCCGATAATCCCATAATAACTCTATGATTTTTTCCACTTTAGAGTCGACCAATAGTCTCCAATTATAACCTCCTTAGGCTCAACATCTGATCCAATATTCAATTTATTTGTCCAAATAGGTTCATGATAGGTGCACATGTTCTTATATGTAGTCTCTAAAACCTCATGCGTGCTTGTTGAATGGTTTATATCCATATTTTCTACATCTCTGTTATCCACTAAGTAGACCATTTTTCCTTTTTCTTTCTCAAAGCAAGCGCACTAAAGTAGTTTGGCATCAGACTCTCTGTTTCTTCAACAAAATGCACTCCTAAGTTTCCTTCATCCAATAACTCCTAAGGAGTTCTTTAGCCTTGGCATTATCTCCCATAGTTAAGTGCTCGATGAATTGTAATGCTTCTTCCACTAGAGGATTGGTAGAGGAGAAGTAAAACATCTTGGTCATTCTTGTAATTAAATCCTACTAATTTCTAGTCTCTCTCTGGAGTTTTTCATAGACATACCAAGTACATGCACAGCCTTGTAAAGTGGAATAAAACTTGTGCACATAGAGTGAAGGTTGTAAATCTTCTGCCCCTCTATCCAAAGTCTCTCACACTTCTAAATTTGGTGCTGAATAGGTTGATTACTATGATACATACAAATTTGAGTAGGTGCATTGCTCTTGAATAACCTAGTAGCAAGATAAATCCTAATTTCATTCCATCCTACAAGATTATCCTTGTGGACCACCCACCAGCGCAATGTTGTCCTATGTAGGGTATATGCTAGCATATTTATTCTTTCCAATGGGTCTATCAATTGTTCTCCCATGGCACACAGAATACCATAGAATATCCTTCTCCGACGTAACAAGGTATTGAGTTGTTACCTATTCTCTTGATATAACAAAGTTTGTTGTCCTTAGGAAATATGGTCTTTACTGTGTGCCCTACCAACTCATAAGTGCTATGATCCCAATTATCATAAGCAACACTTGTAGTATCACTAATAGACTGTAAATCCTCCACCGAGGATTCCTTCTTTACATGGCTCAAGTACCTTTAGATCTCACATGGTGAGTACAAAAATCCTATTCATGTCTTCTCCACTCAAGGGATCAACATAGGGTGTAGAGTTTCCATCTATTAAAGGAATAATAACTCTTTCCTCATTGTTTTCATACCTGATATAACCCTTGTTGAACTGAAGATCAACATTATTTGCATAGCACTAAGGACGCCCAATAGAGCTAGGAAGATATCTAACTCTGCAAGTGCTAAAACCTCAAAATCTGCAGTGAACTTGGATGCTTGTATGGTAATGGATGAATATTTTAAAACTATGATGGGAGTGACCTTAGTTTGGCTAGCCAAGAGGATGGTTGTAATGGAGGTCTCCCCATTTATACCCATGCATCCAAGGTAAGAACATTGAATTCCGTGCCTATCTCAATCAGTATATTACTCAATAGCTATCCATCCACAACAACATTTAAATTGATTTCCTTGTCATAATCTAGGCTATGAGGGGAAGATTTACATGTAGGGTATTTTGTTAAGTCTCGGTACTTACGCGTGAAGTGTTTCCTTTTAACCAATTTGAAAATAGTGGAATGATATTCTCTTAGTCCAACAATTTTTACACTTCTCTTAAGTCATCAATATCAGTTTGGAACTGTCTCGGATGCTTTCTTTTGCTCCATCTTCTATGATTTCTCCTTTAAATGATGTATTTCACCATAAAGAATCCTGAGTACCTCGATGGTTTTAGGGTAAACCTCCTTCGAAGGGTAGGATCTACGAACTATGCATGTAGAATCTCCTCCTTAGAGATGGTAGGCTTATGCTATAATGCTTTTTTGTTGCATCATGCTTTCAGGTAGTACAGACTCTTGATCTTTTCCTACAAAGCCTTGGATTCTACTTCCAACTTCAAAATCCATTGATTTTCCATAATGAATTGTATCCTAACCATCCTTGCACATTTATTTTCTTGTTTATGCTACTTGCGAAGATGCTCATATAAGTTTGGGAACTCCTAATAACTATGATTCTTTCCAAAGAAATAACATGTAATATTCTGAAGGCATTCATACTTGTAGTGGTCGGGAGATCCACATGTATAAAATGTCCCACGAGGGAACTCACTTCTTCCACCACTACGGCCTCATCCTTCAAATCCACCGTGGTATTCTCGACTATTGGGGTTAGCACACCGGTTGTGCAGAAAATATATCATATCTAAGCATACATGAAAATAAAAGTAGATATTATACTAGAAGAAATATATAAAATAAGAGACATAAATAAACACCAGATTTAACGTGGTTCATCTAGTGTGGGCTACATCCACAAAGAAACAAGCCAATTTATTATCTAAAGCTTTGACAAGATATACAATGAAGATTTACAATCTTCCATACCTCTCGATTGTTCATTACTTTCCATCTTTCAACCTTTTTCTTCTTTACCAATAATTCTCTCTCACATAATTATTTTGTAATTATGATCCACACACCTCTTCTAAACCATAGATTTTATGCTTGTATAGTCGTTTTATAGACTTAGGGCACTTAGCCATGCAATTACAATCAATAAATATATTTTAATACTAAAAATAGATATAATTCCCGAGAGTTAATTAAAACTTCGTCACACAGTGTAATCGATGCTGGTTCTACTTAACTATTTTCGGTTCCTTACTTGCTTGACTGATGTTGGTCATACACGATCGATGCCGGTCTGCCCTTAACCGACATTAGTTACTATATTTTCCATCAATTTCTAATTGCATGGTAAAATGAAGTAATTGAGCTCCACAACTCAATAATATCTCACTTGGAGTTTAATTATTACACCATACCTATACAACGTCATACTTGGATCCTTCCTTGGCTTTGTTTATTCCTCGTCAAGTCTCAAACTCGAATACTACGAAGTGGAGTGTAGCTCCAAATTCTCCTTTTCTAGTGGCTTTGTTAGCATATCCATAGGGTTCTTGCTTGTATGAATCTTTTCCAGATTCAACTGTCCATCCTCCAATACCTACCATATGAAGTGATACCTTAACTGAATGTGTTTCATTCTCGAATGAAATGATGAGTTATTTGCCAAATGAATTATACTCTGATTTTCACTAAAGAGTTTATAATCACTTTTCTCCTTTCCCAGCTCTTCCATGCATCTACTCATCCATAGCATCTCCTTGCTAGCCTCTATAGCTGCAACATACTCTACCTCTGTAGTAGAAAAAGCCACAACCTTCTGCAATCTTTAAATCTAGCTAACTATCATTTCACCTACTGTAAAATTATATCCAGTAGTGCTCCTCCTACTATCCAGATCTCCAGCCATATCCAAATCAACATAGCCATGTAATGAAATATCCAAACCTCCATAGCATAACTACATGCTAGATGTCCCTTTCAAATACGAGTATACATTAGACTTCTTTCCAATTCTCTTTACCTGGATTAGCCATATATCTACTCACAAATCCCATTACCTGTGCAATGTTTGGTTTGGTACAAACCATAGGTCACATGAGACTTCCAACTGCTGAAGCATATGGCACTCGTGTCATGTATTTGACCTCCTCATATGATGAAGGACATTGATCTATGCTAAATTTTAAGTGTCCACCATAGGTGTACTAACATGTTTTGCATCTACGCATGTTGAACCTTTCTAACACCTTGTAGATATAATCATCTTGAGACAAATAAAATTTCTTATTTTTTCCTGTCTCTATGTATTTGTATGCCAAGGATTATTTTTGCAGCTCCTAAATCCTTCATTGCAAATGTGTGAGCTAGCTTTCTCTTAAGCTCACCAATGTCCTACATACTAGATCATGCAATAAGCATATCATCGACATACAATAAAAATAATACTGACTCCCATTTTCAAGCTTCTTGAAATAAACAAAATGATCGATTCACATCTCAAGTAACCATGCTCATGCATAAAACTATCAAACCTCATGTACCATTGCCTTAGAGTTTGTTTGACCCCATATAGGATATTTTTCAACCTCCACACTAGTTTCTTCATACCCTTGACTTCATATCCAAGTGGCATTTGCGCATATAAATCTCTTCATCCAAATCACCATGAAGGAAAGTTGTACGCACATCCAATTACTCTAAATGTAAATATTCTACTACAACTAAACTCAATATAGTACCAATAGAAGTTTTCTTAATATTAGGAGAAAATATTTCACCAAATTTTATACCTACTTTCTGTGCAAATCCCTTTACTACAAGTCTTTCCTTGTATCTTTTCTCATCCAACCTCTTCTTCCTTAATCCTATAAACCCACTTGTTCTACGTAATGTCCTCTACTACTGGCAACTTAACCAAATCCCAAGTCCTGGTTTTGTTCCAAGGAGTCCATTTCCTCATCCATGCCATGCTCCCACTGAATGTGAGTCTTATCTTGCATTGCTTCTTCAAAGCTCTTAGGTTCACAACTATCAGTCAACAATAAGTAAAATAGAGAAGGTGTAAATTTTTCTTGAATTTTACTTGCCCTTTGTGACCTTATCATAGGAGTTTGGGGTACCGGAGGCTCTATCTAGGCTGCTTGAACATTAGTATCAAATTCGACAGTGGATCGCGCCATTCACCTCTAAGCGATGTCAGTTTTGATCCTCTGTAACCGTCGGTGGTTCATCGACTAATGTTGGTCGTGGTCTAGTGAACACAATTCTTGTGTATTTCTGTAGGTATTTCTTTAAAACCCAAGAGTTCATTTTCATCAATAAACTTCTCGGTTTTTCATCCTTTGGTACCAAAATTTTATCCATGTACATTCTCTTTTCATTCCATTCAACATCACAATGCCTAAAATTTTTAGAATTCTCTAAATCACAAAACCAGAAACCAAAATCACTAGATCCATAACCAATGAAAATGCACCTCTTGGATTTTGCATCCAACTTTTTCTATTTTTCTTATCAACATGCACAAAATCTTCTAAACCAAAAACATTAATAAAATAAATATCTACCTCTTTTCCTGTCTAATCTTCCTCTAGTATTCCTCCATCTAGTGAACTTGAAGGGCTACGGTTAATCAAATAAACCACTGTATCAACTTCTTCTTCCCAAAACTGCAAGGGCAATCCAAAATGTATCCTCATAATTTTAGGATGTTCCACGATTGTCCTGTTCATTATTTATGCAACACGATTCTCTTGTGGTCTTCTTGGAACCATTCTTTCTCTACATATCTCATTAATTGAACAATAATCATTGAAATCCTTGCTATAGTATTCACAACCATTGTCAGATCTAAGGCACTTTAACTTATAATTTGATTCATTCTCAACAAGGGATTTCCATCTCTTAAAAGTCTGAAAAACATCAGATTTACGTTTAATACAATAAACACATACCTTTCTTGTAGCATCATCAATGAAAGTAACATAATATTGGGATCCTCCATGAGAAGCTACTCTGAGATAGTCTCCACACATCTCAGTGTACAAGCTCTAATTTCTGCTCCTTCTTAGTTGCCCCAACTTTGAGAAATCTCACTCTCTTTTACTTTTCAAATATACAATGCTCACAGAAATCAAGATCTAAATCTTTCAAATCTGATAACTTACCCTTAGCCTTTAAGATCTACATTCCTTTTTGACTCATATGACCCAATCGATTATGCCACATGCATGCATCTGAATCTGAAGTAGATAATGTAGAAAAGGAATCAATAATATAGGTAGATAAATATAATGTTCCTACCTGTTTACCTCTTACCACAATAAAATAACCCTTGGTGACTTTCCAAGAGTCTCTTCAAAGGTAACCATGCAACCAATTCACCTAGTTGCCTTGCAGAAATAAGATTCCTCCGAAACTTGGCACATGCCGCACATCTTTCAATACCCATGTATTTCCATTCTATAATTTTAGATGAACTTAACCTTTACTAGTAATCTTGAAAGGTTCATCATCACCCAAATCAAATGCCCAAAATTTCCTGAAATAACCCTTAGTAGGGGTTGCATGGAAAGAAGCTCCCTGAATCTAGAAACCATGATTCAATTCTACAATTTAAAGAAAGAGAAGAAGAGCATCTTGCATTACCTACGATGCATCAAGATTTTCTTCTTTACCTTTGTCAGTTGTTGGTTCTCTTTGTCCTTTGACCAATAATATTTCTTTGCATGTCCTTTCTTTCAACATTTCCAACAAGTAATTCCCTTACTACGGATTTAGATCTACATTATCCCTTGACTTTGATTTCCCATTATTATTCCTCTTGGATCTCTCCTCTCGACCTACCCCTTCTTTCCACATTCAAATCATTTCTAGATGATGTTTCCTCTGTACTCTTCCTGTGAATTTATTCATTTAAGATTATACTAACCCCATCATTAAACTTCAAAATATTGTTAGCAGATGCTATATTACTAACAACCATTACCAAGTTGTCCCAACTATCAAGAAAAGAACATAAGAATAAAAGTGCTTTTACTTCATCATCAAATGGTATTACACCTGATTTTAACTAATTTATAATAGATTAGAAATCATTCAAATGACTAGAGGTAGATTCACCTTCATGCATCTTAGAAATAAATAGTTTCTTCATCAAATAAACTTTATTTGAAGCACTAGGGTTTTCATATAAATTAGCAAAAGATGTCATTAAATCTACCGTAGAAGCCGCTTCTGTAATATTGGAAGCCACGGATGCTGCCAGGCTCAATCTTATAGATCACAAAGCCTTTCTGTCAAGAATATTCCATTCTTCATTAGTCATCTTTGTACATCTAGACTTCTCATCCAATGGTAAGCACAAATCTCTTTGATACAAATAATCCTCAATCTGCATCTTCCATAATTGATAATTTCGACCGTCAGTCAAATTTTTGTACCTTGTATTTATTATCTCCTGCCATTAGTATAGCTCCCACTCAATTAGAAAACCCTCTATGAGTAAATTTGTCAACACATAAAACCCTCAAACAAAGCTCGATACAAGTTTGTGGGGTTAGCACACCAGATTGTACTGAGAAATAATATTAGATCTAAGCATACATGCAAATAAAAGTGGATATTCTACGGAAGAAATATACAAAATAAGGGACATAAATCAACGCCATATTTAATGTGGTTCACCCAGTGTGGGATACGTCCACCAAGAAACAAGCCAATCTATTATCCAAAGCTTTAACAAGATATAAAATGAAGATTTACAATCTTCCACACCTCTCAGATGTTTAGTACTTTCTTTCTTTCAAGATTTTTCTTCTTTACCAAGAATTCTATTTCACATAATTATTTTGTAATTATGATCCACACACCTCTTCTAAACCCTATTTTTATGCTTATATAGTCATTTATAGACTTAGGGCAATCAGCCATGTAATTACAATCAATATATCTATTTTAAAACTAAAAATAGATATAATTCCCAAGAGTAATTAAAACTTTGTCGCATAGGTAACCGATGCCAGTTCTGCCTAACCACTGTCAATTCCTTACTTGCTTGACCGATGCTAGTCTTCCTTAACCGATGTTGGTTACTTTATTTTCCAGCAAGTTTTAATTGTATGGTAAAATGGAGTAATTGAGCTCCACAACTCAACATCGACCCCTACCACGATGACCTTCAAAACACCCTTCATTCGAATCATAACGCACTTTTTGATTGGGTTCCCAATCCTAATGCTCATTCTTGCCTTTATATTTATATAAAACTCTCATTTGTCATACACCAATATCTATAGTGTCTTGGATCGACCAATCACCGGTTGTGATCTTAGTATCATGAGTCATGGACCTAAAAATTTTACGGTAACAAGAAACATTCTTTCTTATCACATTGTAGTAATAGACGTTGTCTACCATCATGGTTTAAATGCCATATCTCACAATCCAACATCATCGAGCTCACGATCTGTGGGGACAACTATCCTTTTATTACCTTCCACTTTGCAAACCTGTGTGCATCAAATCCCTTTACACGTCTAATGTCTTTGAGTTTGCAGATAGTTTCTCCAATTGCTTTACCATAGCTATGATATGTGCTTCTAAAAATGGGCTCATGCCAATGTCTATACTTCAATTTCCTCGGCATGTAAAGTGGCTTCAAGTGCTTCACAGATCGGTGTATGTTTTATGTTATAGAAACCTCCTAGAAGGTGTAATCAAACCTCTAACAAACCATTGTGAATGTTAACTTGCATGAATATCATAAGAAATCTTAGATAATAGTATTTTCAAATGAGCATCATACTCTTTGAAACTTTTAGTAGAGCCTTGCTTAATATCCTTCATCGTACTTATACTCTTCTTATAAAGCGAGGGATGTGAAAATCTTTAAGGAAAACATCTTTTAAAGCTACATAGTCTATGCAAGTGTGATTAGGATCAAAAATTTATACCAAGCTGTCGATGGCCCTTATAATGTAGTTACAAATTGAATTTCCCTATGTTCGAAGTCATGATCCTGTTGCATGCCACATTATTTCACACATGTTTACATGTTCATAATCATCTTCTATGCCCCTATATTTTGGAAGATGAAGATATTTCTCCATGTAAGTATTCTAGGGTTGTGTGCGGACCTTGTCCACCTGATCCAGAACCACCATATCCACTGAAGCTAGAGCCACCTATACCTACTAATCCTGAACATGTAGCTGGGGTCTAACAAGAAGATGTACTTCCTATGTCACAGAGCATTCTATTGAACTACACCCCAACATTCTATGAAATATTACTACGCCTAGAATATAGTCCAAAAATCCACACACCTAAATTTTGTGCGGATGATACACCCGAAAAGGTACTCCCATAGAAAAATTAATCTTTTTACCCTTCCATTGTTGTGCTTCTTATATGACTCACTCCTCTCCCACTACTTGAATTAGCTTTACGAGTGTTTTTGTACTAGATACTAGAAGACCAAGAGTAAGTGAAAATTCACCAAGTGGATTCGGATGCACACTTGTGGCAAGGTATTTTCTACTGGTGCACTTCTACGTGAGGCCAAGGAGGGTTACCTATCATGCTTTCCCAAATGGGGGATTCTTTGATGCTCAGGTTCCATGTCTTTTGCATTAACTTCAACTCCTTCCGAACTCTCTTTCTCCACAATCCCATTTGTTGTACAATCTCACGTTGCTTCTCTACCCCCCTCTCACAAACCTCATTATACTTAAGCTACCTTTCTTCTCTATGCCTCTCTGTTGCTAAGTCTTCCATCTTTCACCAAGACTTCTCCTTCCCCCACGCATGGTGGGGTTTAGTTAACCATCATTTTTGTCTCGAGTTCAAAGTTACAATAAAAATTTTGATCGCCAGTGGAATTCCTTGTAGGTAAGTTCCCTGGGATATCATAAAAATTGGAATTCTAATACCTCACGGGAACAAATAAGTGGAAATTGAGTACTCAAGATGTAGGCTGTTCAAAAGAACACGGAATCATGTATCCACACAAGAAGAGTCCAAATCAGATCAACATCATAAAGGGTTTGAAATTCGCCCTACGTCCGAGAAAAGTGTGTGATATCTCCCATTCCATGTAGATGCATAACCAACCAACCACTTGTACAATTCGACTAGAAAGATAGCGAAGAAACTCTCATGTAAATTGTCATCGATTCTATTCCATCAAAGTGCGTGCGTTAAACTTAGATCCAGTGTTGAACCTTCGTGTCTATTCTTATTTTAGGTTGTATATCCACTCCTCAACACTTTCCATGGTCAATCGGTATTTCTTCATCATGAACCATCCTAAACACAAATGAAAAAGAGGTCCCCAAAATGGAATAAATGATGCAGCCTATAATTCACCAATAAAATCCTAGGTGTGTTGGCACATCACTCAGCCCTAGACAAAGCGCTCACCTAAAGCAAAAAAAAGGTACTAGGCCCATCTTTAGGGTTGTTATTACGGGATGTTAGCATGATGAAGACTTAAAGCATTAAAATATATGACAAATATATCATCTTATAGTACATATTAAGAGCTAGATCTTAAAGTATCATGAATCAAACAATAATCATAGAAAAAACATTCATGTAGTAATAAAATATAACCATGATTAACACTTTGATTCAGTCAATAACCCCCATTATATTAAATGTAGTAATACAAAGAAGATTCTTACAATAATGAATCATATGCTCATGCACGTACAAATCTGATAGTGTAATGTCACAGTAATCTAGTCCTTGCATATATATCCTCACACACCTATACTACGAGTTCATTACATATTTATAAGGGTGGGGAATTTCCCTTCACCACTTATCTAATCCCAAAATAGGTTGCATGCTATTATTAGCCATGTGTTGTTACAATAATAGCCACACATGCAAGTGCGCTAACAATAGACTTCTTCTAGTTAACTATCAATAGTAAATCTATTCTTATCCTATACCCATGCAAAGCACTTCATAGTCGATCCTCCAAAAATAGCCAATGCGTGTTATGCAAGTTTTTAACCGGTTTGTGCTCTGCATGCCATCTTCAAAAATATATCCTCATCATGAAAATGGCAATGTCCTGAATCATCCTCTCTGTCCTCAATGCGTGATTCCTTCTGATCCTCCCATGCATTTGAAAGTGCCCTACTCTTCCACACAAGCCTTTTGTATGTTTACGCTAAGTGCCATATCTTGTCTAAAAACAAGATCTATCTTGGAAAATAATGTGATCCCCTTGATGTGATGAAAAAAATCATTAATTTGAGAAAGGGGAAAAACTTCTTGATCGTTGGTTTGTTCAATTTTCTTTAGTCCACACACAACCGTAAGGATCCATCCTTCTTCAAAAAAATCACTAGTGTACCCCAAGGGGATACACTAGGATGGATTAGGCCTTTCTTGAGAAGTCTCTCTAGCTGTAACTTGAGCTCACATAGTGAGGGATGGTCATCCTAAATGCAGCACATGAGATAGGTTCCACTCTTAGAACCAAATCAATGTGAAAGTATATGTCACGTCGGGAGGCATCCGAAAACTCATTGGGAAAAATATTAGAAAACTCCTACAAAATGGGGTCATCATCAATCGAAGGTCCATTAGCCCCATCCTCTAACCTATCACTAATTGTAATAGCATAAGCGACACCCACGCCACGTACACCGCTTAAGATGCATAGAAAAAATAGTGTGTATAGATATGGGTCTTCTAACTCTAGCTATCATTGAGTCCACACCCGAGATCATTTGCAAAATATATAACCTTACTATAACAATCAACCCTTTCTCTATGTGTTGTATGCAAAGGAAAGTTACAAAAGCTATGGAATGAGGCTAAAGAGCCTCAAAGCTTTGCTAACTCATCCATGCACCATGAGATAAGAAATGAGCAAGGGTTTTCTACTTTGCATGCATTAGTTTGAAGTAAACAAACAAACTAAACAAATGAAACTAACCTCTATTCTTTGAAAGCTTGAAATAATGAACCTAAGAGGATCTAAGCAATCAATTTTGTTGTTTTACTCCATGAGGGTGAATGAATCTCACTAAATGGCTACATGGCCAAGTTTAGCTATTCCATTACTAACCTAACATGGGTGCAAGATGAAGCTATTTTAATGGTGGATGACCCAAGATCAAATGCCTTATTAGCTTGGCTAATGCAAATGAGCTCTTAAGCTTTCTTAGGCTTGTTTTGGCTTTAGCTTATGTAAAGTTGTGTCTTTGTGTGTAAAGTTGTAGTTTTAATGGGTAGGCTTAGCCTTGTATTTATAGTTTTTGGTTTGGAAGAATTTGGAATTTGGGTGCATGTGGGACTAAAGTCTCAAAAGCATTTTAAGATTAGATTAGGATAAACATGCTTTATGCTTAGTTAAGCTTGGTTTAGGCTAGTTAACTAGGGTTTACACTAGTTAAGCTTGATTAGCAAGTGATTAGAGACTCATTAAGAGTTGGCAGAGGGTCTAGATAACCAATTGTGGACCGATAGATAGCCTACGAAGCCAATAGAAGTGGTCTAGAGAGAACTAGGGAGGTTCTAAATGGTCAAAAGGAGGAATGTTTAGCTAATAAGAGAGATATTAGCCAAATAATCTGATTATAGGAGGAATGTGATGGAGAAGGTGTTGTATGGGCATCCGAGAATGGAGCGAAGAAGGGGGAATTAACAAAGTGTCATCAATTGGTTGAATTGGATGAAATGCTAAGTGTAAGCATATTTTAGGTGTCTACATGTTTAAACAACCAATCCATGCCCATGATCACTCCATAAGAACCCAAAGGAAGGATACAAAGATCCGATGTAGCGGTGAAGGGTCCTAGGCTCACTACGCACTCCTTAACTAAATATTTTACAAAGATCTATGCTCAGAATCCATCTTGACATCCCAACTTGCCCTTCCTAAGCGCCACTAACTTGTAATGCTCTGTTATTGATGGAGAAATTAAATAATCTAAAAATCCTCAATCAAATAAGATAGGGGTATAAAAACCACCAATGATACCTGTGGTCTCAATCACCGTGCCCTGGTGCTCTACTTGGTGGTTCTTAACAACCACATAAATTCTATGAATCTTACCCATGTCACTAGTCAGAGGTGAGAAAGCAGTGCCTTACCCTAATTAGTAGGGTTCTAAGGGAACTCTCTCTAATGATGTCCATGCATACCCCATCCATAACAACTACTTGGTACTCTCCACTAAGAAGGTAGTCCTCGGGTGGCCCACTAGTGTGTGTTATAGAACCTAATGATCCCACCATAGATCTTTGTGGATTTTGTAGTGAACATACTCATATTAACTTTTTTCAACGTGGAGCATGTGTCCTATTGGCCCCCTAGCTAGAGGTCCCATACTATGCCCTCTCTCGATCATCTTGGTGTTATGGAGGTCTAAAGGGCGGTCGAGTCTATTTCTACTACTGCCGAGGAGGGGGAGGCTAGAAGGATGATTGTGATGAGGTATTTCCACTAGGAGGAGGAGGAGAGGATCCCTCGACCTATTATCCTATATTTTTTATACGAGATCCTCACTTTGTCTCGAGCATGTTGATTCTTCCCCTAGTTTCCTCTATAATGTAGGCCTTCTCCATGGATTATGATAATATTTACCGACAATGAATGTGTGTTTCCCTCCTAGTTTAAGTTCACATCCCGGATGACCCCTGTGAATCGTAAGCTATTCATCCTGCATTTAATCTACATCTTGAAGTAGATCTAAAAAGCAACTCTCATACTTTGCTACCATCATAGAGGCCTTACGCAAATCATTGAACTCATTGGTCCATTGGTTGATGAATCTCATGGATATGTATCTACACGAAATGCTCCTTGAAGAGATCTTAAGTAACTATCTATGAATCCACATGGAACTTCTTCTCCACTTTCCTTCACTAAACTCCATCTTTGTCTCTCGAAGGTGGATGGAAACAAGAGCTTTTGTGTTTCTAGAATAAGGGCATAGCTTAAAGCATCTCATCATGCTAACCAACCATGCCTCTATAGGAAATTCCCCTGTGATTCCAATAAAATTAGGTGGGTGTAACTTCATTGTCTCTCTAATGTGATCCATTGTCATCTAATTTTTCCCATAGGTCTCCCTGAATGATCACCTCATGGCCTAGTGCTAATAGACTGTCTCGTGCCCCATAGCTATATCTCGATCTCTCTAGTTTGGTGACCCATGTCTAACCAAATCTATGTGGAAGTTCTCTACCCTATCCTTGGCATTGTGATTCGAAGGTGCACGAGCCTCCACCGATGGATCTCTATACTTTTTGTTAGGTTTCCCTCCTAAAGATCCTTTGTGTATAGTGGCATTAACATCATGTAGTTATTTACAGTATCTAAGGAAAAATAGCTACCACATCTTGATCTCGGGGTTGTAGGTCTAGGTCCACATATAGGAACCCCTCTCTAGTCTATGCCTTCATCTGTACAAATCAAGGTGAGAGTTGTTTGATCACGATCCAAAATTTTTTTAGTTTTCTAAGTTTTATTTTTTTTAAATAAAATCATGCAATGTTGTGTGTAATAGGTTTAGAGTTGCACTAGGTTTACTTGTTTACGTTTCATGTTTCCAAGTGTGCATAGGCTCCAGTGTTAAACGCATAGAATACCAAGTGTATCATACACAAATTTCACAAACAAAACCCAAGAGAACCAAAATTTAAAATGGAAAAATTACGGAATCATATTTTTTTGTTAAAACTTGTTTCGCAACTTTTAGTTTATTTCTCGGTTAACAACCTATCATTTTATTTATCATTTAATTAATATTATTTAATTCTCCAAGTGGGCTTAAAATCCCCTTATTATAATATTTATTTAATTTAGTAACATAGTCCTGAGGTCATTTAATAATTTAACATTCTAGGGCTAAATCTAAACTTACCCTCCCATTAGATTAAATACAAATAAAATTTATCTTTAATTTAAATACTACCTAGTTACTAAAGAGTAAATTTATTTAATAAAATACAAGGGTTAAGGGCATTTATCTTAAGAGTCGCCAACAATACATTAATAAAACAATATAAATTTAACTCCTACACCACCTAAGTGGCCCTATTAAAAATTTACCCAAGCATTTTATTTAAAATATATTCACACCTAACTCTCACCTAACTTTTGTAGGGATGATTTTTAGCCATTAGATGGATTGAATCTGGGCCTTTGGATCTAAGGGATTCAAACTAACCCTAAACTTCTTTATGGAAAGCTTTTATTCATTCTTTTGACTTATTTCCTCATTTTTGTTTTTGCGGGAGGTATTTTGGGAGGAGAAGGAGAAGAAGAAGGGTGCCATGGAAGGATAATGGAGCTCAAGATGGATACACATTATTTCTTTTTTATACTATTTCCAGATCTTTTTAGGGTTTGGTAAAAATTCATCTTGTTATTCCATTGTACCCTCTCGTAGGGTTTGGATAAAATTTTATTTTTTGTTAAGCTATTTCATTGTATTTTCCCTACTTGGGCATATGGGTATTTTTAAGTTCTATTTTAAAAGGGTATATTTACAAATGGTTTAAATCTCTATACTACAAATTTATAAGTGTGTATATACATATTTTTATATATACTTTTATGTATATACATATATATACACAATATATATAAATATATTTATTTTCTCATTTTAAAATTTACTCGAAATTTTATTTATTTAAAATGATATATGAAATATATATATATATATATATATATATATATATATGTATGTATGTATGTATGTATGTATGTATGTATATATATATATATATGTATGTATGTATACATATATGTATATGTATATGTATACATATATATGTATGTATGTATGTATACATATACATATATAGACACACACACACACACACACACACACACACACATATATAATACCAAATATAGGGTCATGGGTTAATGAAATACACATGTTGCAAATTAAATTATTTCGTCGGACTAAAAGAAAGTGAAAGGGTTATTTAAACTACAATGTTTATTGAATGCAGGGGAGGGTCGCCAACCCCACCCCCCATCCCATATAAAAATGGGGTGGGGGTGAGCGTGGGATCAGTGACCCTCCCCCACCCCGTTTTATCCACATTAACCAAAACAAACAATAGATGCGTGGGCTTATCCCCACACAGCTCCCCTTAAAAACAATTATATATAAAATTTAAATTTCTATTACATTATGTAATAATTAATATATATGCATATGCATATATAATATTTATATATTTATTTTATATAATTATGTATGTATTATATGTGTGTGTGTGTGTGTGTTTTTATAAAATTGTGTATATATATAAATATGTAAGTTTTTAGAAGAAATTTTTATAGTTGTGTGTGTGTGTGTGTGTGTGTGTGTGTGGGCGTGCATTTACACCTTTAAGAATGCAAATTTTATACCCAAAAGAGTTTAAATATTGATTGGTAACATTTAATTTGAAGGATTTATATAGTCAAATGATAAAACAAAATTTTCCTATCTATTCACTCGAAGTGTAGGAGAGAAAACTAGTAAAAACCTCATTCAACTACTATAACTTGTAAGAGGGAGATTCTTCCTTATAGTATAATTTTTAACAAACTACTTTATTTCTTTCAACCTAAAAAATAATATAGCTATAACTTTTAATTTTTTTACTTTTTTAAAATTCCTCCTTTGAATAGAAAAAGAGTTATTTCTCTTTCTTTCTCCCAATACAAGATGTTTTTTCCAACAAGGTACACAATAAAAAATCTTTCTCCATTAAACTAAATCACTATAACTTGGACTAAATGAAATATACAAGACTTTAATTCAATCCCAACTTTCATTTATAGTTCGATCTATCTTACAACTTTAAATAAAATACAAGAGAAGGAGAGTTTCATTTAAACCAAAACAAAACTCAACTTTGCTCATTTCACTATAATACTTCCAACTTTCAATAAATAAATGTACAAGATTTATTTAAAGTGTATAAGGTTTACAAACTTCCACTCAAAGTGGGAATAATAGTATGATCAATTTATAACATAAAGACTTTCAATAAATCTGAAACACAAGTCTTCATTTCATGTCTTCTCCTAACTTGTATCTTCAATCTTGCATTGTTCAAACATTGAAAAAACTTGGATCACAATACAAAGAAAAGGGGTATAAGTGACACTTTCCACCCAACCTATAATCCAATAAGGGGAGAATCCATCCCCTTATTGGCCCTCGAACCCCAACCAAAGAATAATGAGGGATCTTGAGCAACATTTGACAACTTTTACAAGAATGGCTTCCACAAACAAAAGACAATCCAAAACATTCAACACATTTAAATGGATATACTCAACAAAATTTACAACTTTCTCAAACAACACATAGGCTTGATATCAAACCAAAAAGATAGAAGAATATGGGAACCACCTCCTTTTACAACCCAAGTGAAGTAGGAGTTTCACCCAAATACTCCATGTGTAAAATACAACAACAAAACATCCTTATCTCTCCCCTTGCAAGTATGCAAAAATATTACCATGTTTTCCTTTTCAGTCCCCTTAGATGAAAATCCCAATCACAATCCCTAAAAATATATACCTCACATCTCCCTTTTCCCTCCTCAATGGTCCCATAAATTGATGTCCCACACCCAATTTAAGGAAACTACCCAACAACAAAGAAAAACTTTCACAAAACTCATACAATACTTAACTAGCAAAATTTTTACATCTACAATATAATACGAAAACAAAAAAGGTGGAGAGCATACCTATCCATAAATATTCTAAGATACTTCACTCCACAAGATTTTTGACACCTTAAATCTAAGCACACTCTAAAAGAAACTCCAACAAGCTCCATTTCCAAAATTTTAAAAGGAAGAAAATGAACGAGTAACCCCAAATCCATTGAATTCCATCAATAAATAGAAATGGGATGTGAGGATGATGAGGTGGCTCTATGTAGGATGCCACATTATCATTCCTCCATTCCAACACATAAATCAAACACCATGCCCAAGATAATGAATGAATATGTAAGACTTATGACAAGACCAAATGACACTCAAACTTGCACACTAAGCCTACCAATGACAAATTAATTTTGGTAAGTAGGAAAGTGTTACTATTTTAACCCTTTTACTCTCCAAAAGGCATAAATAAGTCTCAAATTAACTCCCGTACCGTAGGTAAGGTTGTTGGGTGAATTTAAGATGAATGGGACAATTTTATCTTGTCCCAAAATCCTCCAAAAAAAGAATTCCAAAGTCAAAATCCTAATTTTGAAGTTGGGGAAGGGTACAAAACATAGAATCCAACAAAAATCCAACTTACATCCACAAGATTTTAAAGACCGTCTAGCCAATTTATTGCCCACATATCAAATCTTCCCTCCTAATTCAAATTTAAACTAAACTAGCTAATTAAGATACATAAGCAAGTGTTGAATAAAGTAAGAATATTTTCCACAATTCAAATACATGCTCACCAAATTCAAGCAACTAAAAAAAATAAAAAAGAAGGAAAACACAATAAACCCATGGCCACATAAATGAGGTTGTTTAACCTCAAAGTATGCAATCAAAAATATAAGGTAACAGTCAAGGAGGAACACATGTGGTTATTTAGATGGTATGCGTGCATTGTAAAAGTTGATCGAGCTGAATTCGAGAGCTTCCCTTTGGCTAGGAGGAACAACCTGTACTTTGATATTGATCATGATACTGCTTGACTATATTATGGACATTATTATATTTTTGATTTAGTAGGGTGTTAAGATATCAGATTATGGATTATTGTTGACTCTAATTCATATATGATGTATGATGATTACTAGAGACACTTTATATATTGAGGATGATATACTTTCCGACATGGTTATATTTATGGATGTTGTTGGACATGTGATATTTGGATATATTGAGTAGACCTAGAAAAGGGAATTAATTTGATGATCATATAGTTGTTGATAAAATTGTAAATGATATTGTTTGTTGCCTTGATATTGTTTTGATTCATATATATATATTTATGATTTTGAAATTATATTTATATTTATTTTGGATGTTCTAATATGGCCATGAGGCCGAAGGACAAAATTGTGTTTTGCAGGTTAAATTATCACAACAAACATCGAGGGATTGGAGACCAGCCACAATGGAATTCTAGATGAATTCAACAAGGTCACCATGGCAACTTTTATTTATTTGTGTGTTTTGGATTGTTATTACGGATTCCCATGGGGGGATCACCTTTAAACGTGACCAAGGGTTATGTGTATTTATTTATTTGGTTCCTTTTTGATGTTTGTATGTGTTTTTTTAAGTGATGTGTTTACCCCTTTTTATTTAAATAAATTGTGGTATATAATGTGAGTAATCATATTGTTAAAATAAATTAATCAAATTGGGTCATAAGAAAGTAATTATTGGAGTGGTTGAATCTTGTATTAAATGTTTGTATTAAATTTTGTAAGATATGTGTAAGAGATATGTAAGTAAATTTGGAGTATGAAACACTTCATCTTCTTGGAATTCGAAATTGTCCTTGGAGACTGATTTTGGAGGCTTGTGGGACAAGTTAAACTTGTCTCCATACCTCTTAAATTTGCATACCAACCTTACCTATGGTTGGAGAGTTTAAATCTAGCTTTCATTATGCATTTTTGTAAGCCTAGTTGAATGTTTTAATTGCACTTCTTGCTTGAAATTAATTTCAGTCCTTTGGGATATGGGCTTGATTTGAGTGTGTAAGTAAGACTATCATATTATTCACCTACTTATTTATTATGTCTTGGAGATTGAAGTTGACTTGTGAGTTGGAGTTGAGGATGTGTGATGTGGCATCCTACAAAGATCCACCTCATCCTCCTCTCTTCCCCTTCTATATATTCAAATTCATTTTATTTTTTTGGGGTTACACTCTTTTGGTTGCTGTACTTTTGCATACTTCTTTTGGGGTGAATTATTTTCTATTTGGAGCTCTTGCTTTTGGAGAAAGTTACAGACTTTTTATAGACTTGTGTTTTGTTGATCTTGGGCT
Organism: Taxus wallichiana var. yunnanensis; assembly: GCA_018340775.1. Taxonomy (NCBI): domain Eukaryota; kingdom Viridiplantae; phylum Streptophyta; class Pinopsida; order Cupressales; family Taxaceae; genus Taxus; species Taxus wallichiana. The sequence continues at coordinate 445,608,265 of CM031241.1, read as the reverse complement.
ATTTTGCATTGGAAAGCTTGCTGGTTGGAACTTGAAACAAACTCCATTATGGAGAGGTAAGAGCTTGGCTCTTGAAATTCTCTTCTTTTAATTGTGCAAATGTTATTGTTGTGAATGTTTTGGCATGTGTGTGGGTTGTTTGGGTAGATGGCCTAGGGATGGTGTAGGAGAAGACTATGGGGTATTTTGTGGAGGCATAAGTGTTTTGGGGAGGTATAAGTGTGGAGGGAGTTGGGATTTGGGTTCCACCTTACAAAGAAATAGCTTGCATTTCTTTACTCGTTATGGGGTGCCATAAGAGGTTGGGGAGGCATAAGGAAATGTGAGGAATAAGGGGTACTTGGGGGAGGCATAATATATATATATATATATATATATATATATATATATATATATATATTATATATGGTTGTTTAAGGTGATACCCATTTCCCCTTTGGGAGGCATAAGCAACATCCCCCATAGTTTCTTGCTCCTTTGGCTTGTATGGTGAAGCCTGAGTTTTGTTTTTTATGTTTTAATGTGGTTGTAAACTAGAGTTTTGTTTTGGACTGTATTTTGAATGAGAAATTTGTCTTGTGTTGTGGAAGCTGTGTTTGCCATGAGTTGAAACACATTTCTTATTGCATTGTGGTTGGGGCTCGGGGCCAATGAAGAAGGATGGATTATTTTTCATTAGATGTCTTGGTTGGGTGGAGAGCATTGCCTTTCCCCTGTCCTTTTTGTGATCAAATTGAAATAAAGAAAATGGAGGATATTCATGTTGTTGTTCTAGAACAGAGGAAAAAGAAGATAGTTTGATAGTCCTTGTAGAGATTATTATTTATTGTAACCCTTTCCCACTTTGAAGTGGATGAACTTGTACATTATTTGTGATGGAAAGATGTTTTGTATTGGCTATGAAAGTTGCAATTCGAAATGTGAAAGAGATATACTTTATTTTCTATTTTTGAATAAATGTGGAAGGAATTGTATTATGTAAATTGTAATTGAGGAAAAAGAAAAAGTTCGACAATCCTTGTGAAACTTTCTTTTGTAACCTTTCCCACCTTGAAGTGGATGATCTTTTATATTATTTTGTTGGAAAGACTACTCTGTTTTAGCTATGAAAGTTGTAATTGATTATGGAAGAATATATCTTGTATTCAGTTCTGTGAACAGAAAAGAAAGATATGCATTTGGTATGTTGTATTCGAGGAATGGAAGAAAGAAGTTGTAAAAATATCCTTTTGAATCAATAAAATATTGTATTACTTTTCTCAAATGGTATTATTAGGTATTAAAATATGATGGTTGAATGTATTTTGAAATCTCTGTTGGAAAGATGAAAAGTGAATACGTATGAAGAAATGTCATAATGTTCTATTCTTTAGAAAGGAATGTTTGAAAATTAGAAGTTGTAATTTGACATTTGATTATCTTTCTTGAATCAACTTAATTGGTTAGAGTGCTTTGGAATGAATCCATAGCTGAAATTGGTGAATGTAAATAAATCTATTCAAATTTGAGCTCTATTAGATAATTTTCATACTATGGCAATTATTAATCAGAAATTAAACAAAATGACCTTGCAACATCAAAAAGAAAAATGAAATATCAAACTTTATTTGTAAGGTAAAAACGACCCCAAAAAACTAAAATACTTATGAAAATTTTATAGAACCTTTCAAATCAAGCAAAGGAAAAATTGCAGACTTCTTGCTATATAAAATTGATAAATTTCAAATGCAAATCAATCAAGTAAATTTAACCTTGCAATCTATCCTAAAATCTTCCAAGTAAAATCCTCCATGCCTGTTTGGCATGTTGTGAAAGAATTAATGGAGAATTTGAACAAAACTGATAAGTTAAAATACCAGTTCACTTTCTAAGTGATAGAAAGACATTTTCTCAAAATTGACCCTTAAAAATTTACCAAAATTAATTAAATTCTTAAGGTTTTTGTGCAAAGAGGACGTTCGAGATATTTCATAAAGTCCTCGTTTGCCAAAAACCGAGTTCCCAATCAAAATTTATGGCCTTCTGAAGTTTTTACTTCATTTGGCTTCAAAAATATTATAACTGTCAAATTTAATTATTAAAATATTCTTGGGTGGACACGTGGCTAAAACTTTCCTTTTTCACTTTTTTTCCAAAAAATACAAATTCATGAAGTTTCCCACCGCTCCGCTAACCCACAAGCCTTCATTTTGTCTAAAAATAATCTAAGTTCGAAAAAGGAAAATTTGGAAAATTTTCCCTGCGTGCCGCCGCCCCGCCCTTTCTTTTGGAAGCATTTCTATGGGTGCATGGGCCTACAACCACTAACTTAATATTTTTATAATTTTGGAAAAAAATTGTATCTTTCTCTATAGCCCCACACCCCCACCCATTGTTTGGAAAGCTCTTTCGTGGGAGCGTGGGCTCACGCTAACAAACTTAACCTTTTTTTTAAAATTTGGAAAAATTCCCTAATTCTCCCCTGCCGCCCACCATGCCTCGACCAATGAGGGACTACCACGTGGCTTCCTTAGACGTCGGTGGAAGAGTAGAGTGTTTTGAAACCCTGCGCTTCAAAAGTCAAATTTTTTTCCATCTTATCTTCCCTCACTAAATGAGGGTCCGACACGTGGTATCCACCACGTGGTGGAGGCATAGTTTTTAGAGAAGAGTAAAAGACAAAATTTCCCCTTTTTGCCCCTCTGAACTAAAATTCAATTTTTTGTCTTAAGAGGACATGTCTCCGGTGAAAGACCTCAAAATTTTTCCTTCTTAGGCTTGAAGCCCCCCATGGACTTACGGGCATTTTTTTGGAAGTCAAATGCACTTTCCACCCAAAAGTGCTAAGGGAAAAATTTCTCTCCAAAGCCCACAGGCCCGAGTTAGGGAAAATTTTCCTCCCCAGGCCCGTAGGCCCGCTCTTGGGGAAAATTTTCACCCCAAGGCTCGTTGGCCCATAACTTGAGAAATATGAAGAGTTAGAAGGACTTATTTATATCATTGGAAAGGTGAGGAAATTTCCTATCTAATGGGAATGTTTTCAAGAAGTTTTGAGTGCATTAAATATAAGAAAAATCAGGTTGAATCTTTTAAGAGAGTTCTGGGAGTGGGTAAGTGAGAATTTACCTGTTAGTTTAAATGTGTATTCTCCCCTGACTATTAGACCTTGTTAATTGTTGAAACCTTGTAGAATTAAATACCTAGGGTATTTAATTGTTTTTGTCTCTTCTTACCCTCTGAGTTTAATCAAGAATTGTTTGGCTTGGTGTTAATCTAATTTTAAATAGTTAGATTATCACCTAAGGGAAATTTTATTGTGCTCGGGATAACTTTCTCTCTCTTAGTGTTTTGTAAGGTGATTTGATAATTGTTGTAATGGACTCTAAAAATTTTGTTGTGAAACTTTTTTTTAAAAAAATTATTCCATAATTTTCTAACTAAACCTAGGTTGTTCATGGGTCTCAAGTGGGAGATTTTAGTGGGCATTACACTTGGTATCAGAGCCATGGGTTCAAATCTTGGACCCTTGGGCACACTAGAAAACTTGAGACATGAACTGTAAACCTAGCACACTTTTAAATCTAGAAAACAACCTTGTTTGAAAATTGAAAAAAGAAATATGTATAAAAATATTACATTACTCTATTCATTTGAACTACCAGAATTAAAATAATAATAAAATAATAAGTTGTTTGAGTTGTTGTGCTTGCTTAGTGGCGTTTTTTCTAAACCGGGTAACTGAAAATGTTAAATTAAATTGATTTTTGTGAACTTCTAGTGTAGTGGAAACTTGGTTCTCCTTTGAAAATGTGTTGTTTTACAAGTCCTAAATCTTGATTTAATTGTATGATGCGTTGAGCCATTTTGAGACCCTTCCTTATTGGAGTTGTTGGAATGATAAATTGTATGGTGTGATTCTTGTGGTTAGACAATAGTGGTTGTGTTTCGGGGGTTGGGAAGAGTTAATTAGAAGTTGTTTAGAGCTTCCTTCCTTTAGTGGTTAGGAAGGATGGTCTGGTTGTCAGTTTTTTCATTTCATTACCCACATGGGAGAGTGGACATTAAGTCTAGGTGTCGTTTATGACCCAATCCTACGTATGTGTCCTTGGAACTGACCTCAAGGTAGAGTACCCCTATTGGCGGCCATGAAGGGCTGCGGAGTGAATGTGGTGTTAAATTTTGTGTTTTACATTTGTAATCTTGTGTTATTTTATCAAGGACCAACATCTTATTTTATGATTGATTTGAGAAGCTCTGAGGCTCTTTTTATTTATATTTATTTTTGTGAGAATTTTCAGACTTTGCAATGTGGCTACTTAGCCACTTTCCTTGATTTTGATATTTCTTGGACTTTATTTTGATTGATGACTCAGAGCTCATTGATATTGTTGGCTACTTAGCTAAACGTTACGTGATTCCTTCTTGCTTAATGATGAGCTGGTTCTACGCTGTTTGTATTGTGACAATTCATCATATGGGGGTACACCCTTGGTGTCTTGAATGTCTTCTTAGGTGTTTTAAGTTGTGCCTTGGTTTTGGATGCATGGAACCTTGAGTGTGTCTAGGATCTTAGAGTGACTTTTTTTTCATTGCTCGACCTTGCTAGATAGAGAGTTCGTTGTGTTGTGCATTCTAGTTGGTAGTTTGTTAGTGGTGGTGGTGATTCTCTTACAATCCGGTAAGAGCTTGATCCTTGTCGAGTAGAAGTGTTTAATTATGGGATTTTGGATTGTGTTAGGATCGGATTGCTTTTTTACTGTAGATGTTAGTGGAGAAGTGGTTGTTTGGTAGTGACCTTTCATCGATGGCATGCTAAGTTTTATCATGGTTTCCTATGTTTCATTATAAAAAGTATTGACTTGTGGATTGTATGCATCTTGGTAATTATGATTAGATTTAAGCCCATTTGGGCAGTGTGTTTAATTAAGTGTGTTTGTTTTTCTCACGTTGACCTATCAATCTTGGGGTTACGTGGAGACACTTATGGATGCTTTGAGACTTTTGGATCATGCCACTGGTGATGTTAGTGTAATTAGACCTTGATGATTTAATCTCGGTGGTATTTTATAATGTGATTCTTCTTGCGAAGCTGTAACTCTTGGTCATAAAGCCATGTTAAATAGATAGTTGATTGGCTGCTTACATTTGATGCTTTCTAATGAGTATGTGGTGTTCTTATAGTTAAAATATTTCCTTGTCATTTTGATTCTTGGTTGGTGGTATCTGTGGTAATATGGGTGTAGATTTGAAAACTTTCCTTGTCTTATCATGTGAGTAAAATGTTTTTGCCAAAACAACAAACATTGTTAAACCCTAGTAGATCAGTAAAAGTAATTATGTTCCCTTAATGGGCCTTCCTTGTAACTTATTTTGAGACTTGTAGAGACCCACTAGAAATATTTGATGATGCTTGTAATTATTTGGCAAACCCTTGAAATATTGTTGTGATCCATGTTGGTTGATAGATTCCTAGTTCTTACAAAATTAATAATGTGTTTGCTATGTTGAATGTCCCTTGTTTCCTTAAAATTAAAAACGTGATATGTTGTTTTCCCATAAAAGTAATAGTGTGATATGTTTACCCTTCCTTCTCATTAAATTTTTAATTGACAAGTTGACTCACCCAAACATCATAAAACTATAATTGAGGAGATTTGGCCTTGAAGCTTAACAAATAAATTGGAACATAGAAAGAGAAAATGGTCCTTGCTTTAACCTTGGTAGATTAATAGAAGAAATAAAAAAAAAAAAAAAACATGTAGAAGAATAGAAAGGGGAAAAATTTGTCCATCTACCTCCCCTAGGAGTAAAGTAAATACTTTTTCTCTTTTCCACCTTTACAGAATGGCGAGATATCATGCCCCCTTAGTGGTCCTTATAACACAAACTTGTGATGTCATAATAGGAGGAAGTTTAATTAAGAAAACTCGTAAAGGAATGTGCTTAGAAAATGAAACTATACAATTTTGACTTAATTAGTTGAGTTATAAAATAAGTAAGATTTATGTGTATTGAGTGCAATGTATAGTTGAACTGTAGTTCTATCGCCTACCCGAAATTGTGAAACACCTGGTGGATAGTAATGTGTTGTAGTTTCTTAGTACCTTCTTGTTCATAGATGTATGTGCCTTTCTTTGTGGGAGTTTTGGGTCATCATACCCTTATCATCCCGTAGCTCGATGAGTGTGAGTTGTGGTCTTTTTGGATTGAGACTTACCTCTTGTTTAAGAAGCAACCTCCTTGCGTGTTGTCTTGTCCTTGGAGACCTAAGTTATTGTAATTTTAAGGAAACATATGTTAAGGATATAAAATAACTTTGGGAAGTCTTCTTTTCTTCATATTTTCTTGTGTCACCTTGTTATTGTTTCCCCTTTTCCATTAGGATGGAAAGTGCAAGATGATGATATTCACTTTTGTCACGATGCACCTTGGATTGTAGTTGGACCCCTTTGTTACTTGTTCTTCTCCCTAGCTATCTTGAGTGCTCCTTGGTGTTTCTTGTGCTCTCTTTATGGTTATTCCAAGCTTGAGTAGGAAATAAGATAAATAAATCCCATTGTGTTATAGTGTATGGTGCTTCTTGCATTATTATGTTAGCTGCTAGTGGAGTTGTTTACTAAATGTTTGACGTCTCTAGATTTGGTTGGTGTGGTGTGTTTGATTCTTAAAACAAAAGTGTAAAACAAATCAAGACTATAGGAAACCTTGTGGTCATGAATTTTCTTAGTATTACCATGAAAATTTAATTGTACCCTCTCGAGTTATGGAAGTGCTTCTTTTGAATAGTTCCTTGATTGTAAATGTGTTGCTGATTTAGGTTTCCTTCCTTGTTGATTAACCTCATCTTGTGTGACCTCAAATTGTGGGACCTTGAGTAAACATGTCTCTCATACAAAATTTTGGCCTTGGTTGATTCTGCTAGCCTTGTCTAAACAACGAACTATGAAAGCATAATTTAACCTTAGTGGAAACCTTAAATTTTTTTACTGTAGTATGTTGTATTCCTTGGGAAACTATGTGGTCATTCTCAAACTCATGGAATTCTCCTTATTATTTCTCTACTTGGTGGTTACTCTTAAGACTCTTTTGAACTCTTCATGTTATATTATTATGTGTTGTATCTTGGTTGATAGCGTAAAGTTACTCTCTAGATTTAAATGTTCATAGCCTTGCATGCAGAAAGTTTAGAACTCATCCCTTACAATCTCCCTTCTTCTTGCTGAATTGCATTGGACCAAACTTGGGTTCTTGTAGACCCACACTTGTTTGAAGCAAGCAATCCCATAATGGGAGTGATCCTTTTCTATTGCATTTTTTCCTATCTCTCTTTCCAGTGACTTCAGGAGGAAGTCGAGTCTAAGGGGAGGGGGATGTAGTGCCCACTTCCCTTCGACACTTTTGATATTGATCATGATACTGCTGACTATATTATGGACATTATTATAGTTTTGATTTAGTAGGGTGTTAAGATGTCAGATTATGGATTATTGTTGACTCTGATTCATATATGATGCATGATGATTACTAGAGACATTTTATATATTGAGGATGATATATTGTCGACATGGTTATATTTATGGATGTTGTTTGGACATGTGATATTTGGATATATTGAGTAGACCTAGAAAAGGGAATTAATTTGATGATCATATAGTTGTTGATAAAATTGTAAATGATATTGTTGGTTGCCTTGATATTGTTGTGATTCATATATATATTGATGATTTTGAAATTATATTTATATTCATTTGGATGTTCTGATATGGCCACGAGGCCGAAGGAGGTAATTGTGTTTTGTAGGTTAAATTATCACAACAAACATCGGGGATTGGAGACCAACCACAATGGAATTCTAGATGAATTCAACAAGGTCACCATGGTAACTTGTATTTATTTTGTGTGTGTTGGATTTTGTTAGGGATTCCCATGGGGGGATCACCTTTAAACGTGACCAAGGGTTATGTGTATTTATTTATTTGGTTCCTTTTTATTGATGTTTGTATGTGTTTTTTAAGTGATGTGTTTACCCTTTTATTTAAATAAATTGTGGTATATAATGTGAGTAATCATATTGTTAAAATAAATTAATCAAATTGGGTCATAAGAAAGTAATTATTGGAGTGGTTGAATCTTGTATTAAATGTTGTAAGATATGTGTAAGAGATGTGTAAGTAAATTTGGAGTATGAAACACTTCATCTTCTTGGAATTCGAATTTGTCCTTGGAGGCTGATTTTGGAGGCTTGTGGGACAAGTTAAACTTGTCCCATACCTCTTAAATTTGCATACCAACCTTACCTATGGTTGGAGAGTTTAAATCTAGCTTTCATTATGCATTTTTGTAAGCCTAGCTGAATGTTTTAATTGCACTTCTTGCTTGAAATTAATTTTAGTCCTTTGGGATATGGGCTTGATTTGAGTGTGTAAGTAAGACTGTCATATTATTCACCTACTTATTTATTGTGTCTTGGAGATTGAAGTTGACTTGTGAGTTGGAGTTGAGGATGTGTGATGTGGCATCCTACAAAGATCCACCTCATCCTCCTCTCTCCCCCTTATATATTTGAATTCATTTTATTGTTTGGGGTTACACTCTTTTGGTTGTTGTACTTTTGCATACTTCTTTTGGGGTGAATTATTTTATCTATTTGGAGCTCTTGCTTTTGGAGAAAGTTGCAGACTTTTTTTACACCTATGTGTTTTGTTGATCTTGGGCTATTTTGCATTGGAAAGCTTTTGGTTGGAACTTGAAACAAACTCCATTATGGAGAGGTAAGAGCTTGGCTCTTGAAATTATCTTCTTTTAATTGTGCAAATGTTATTGTTGTGAATGTTTTGGCATGTGTGTGGGTTGTTTGGGTAGATGGCCTAGGGATGGTGTAGGAGAAGACTATGGGGTATTTTATGGGAGGCATAAGTGTTTTGGGGAGGTATAAGTGTGGAGGGAGTTAGGATTTGGGTTCCACCTTACAAAGAAATAGCTTGCATTTCTTTACTCGTTATGGGGTGCCATAAGAGGTTGGGGAGGCATAAGGAAATGTGAGGAATAAGGGGTACTTGGGGAGGCATAAGGGCATGTCAGGGATTTGAAATGATATATATATATATATATATATATATATATATATATATATTTTGGTATTTGTTTTTCAGTGGTGATACCCATTTCCCCTTTGGGAGGCATAAGCAACATCCCCCATAGTTTCTTGCTCCTTTGGCTTGCATGGTGAAGCCTGAGTTTTGTTTGTTATGTTTTAATGTGGTTGTAAATTGCATTTTGTTTTGGACTGTATTTTGAATGAGAAATTTGTCTTGTGTTGTGGAAGCCTGTTGTTGCCATGAGTTGAAACACATTTCTTATTGCATTGTGGTTGGGGCGGGGGCCAATGAAGAAGGATGGCTTCTCCTTTTCATTGGATGTCTTGGTTGGGTGGAGAGCGTTGCATTTCCCCTGTTCTATTGTGATCAAATTGAAATAAAGAAAATGGAGGATATTCATGTTGTTGTTTTGAACAGAGGAAAAAAGACAATTTCGACAGTCCTTGTAGAGATTATTATTTATTGTAACCCTTTCCCACTTTGAAGTGGATGAACTTGTACATTATTTGTGATGGAAAGATGTTTTGTATTGGCTATGAAAGTTGCAATTGAAATGTGAAAGAGATATACTCTGTTTTCTATTTTTGAATAAATGTGGAAGGAATTGTATTCTGTACATTGTAATTGAGGAAGAAGACAAAGTTCTGACAGTCCCTTGTGAAACTTATTTTGTAACCTTTCCCACCTTGAAGTGGATGATCTTGTATATTATTGTGTTGGAAAGACTACTTTGTTTTAGCTATGAAAGTCGTAATTGATTATGGAAGAATATATCTTGTATTCATTTCTTGTGAACAGAAAAGAAAGATATGAATTTGGTATGTTGTATTCGAGGAATGGAAGAAAGAAGTTGTAAAAATATCCTTTTGAATCAATAAAATATTGTATTATTTTCTCAAATGGTATTATTAGGTATTAAAATTTGATGGTTGAATGTATTTTGAAATCTCTATTGGAAAGATGAAAAGTGAATACGTATGAAGAAATGTCATAATGTTATGTTCTTTAGAAAGGAATGTTTGAAAATCAAAAGTTGTAATTTGACATTTGATTATCTTGCTTGAATCAACTTAATTGGTTAGAGTGCTTTGGAATGAATCCATAGCTGAAATTGGTGAATGTAAATAAATCTATTCGAATTTGAGCTCTGTTAGATAATTTTCATACTAGACAATTATTAATCAGAAATTGAACAGAATGACCTTGCAACATCAAAAAGACAAAATGAAATATCAAAATTTATTTGTAAGGTCAAAACGACCCCAAACAAACCAAAATACTTATGAAAATTTTATAGAACCTTTCAAATCAAGCAAAGGAAAAATTACAGACTTCTTGCTGTATAAAATTGATAAATTTTAATGTAAATCAATCAAGTAAATTTAACCTTGCAATCTATCCTAAAATCTTCCAAGTAAAATCCTCCATGCCTATTTGGCATGTTGTGAAATAATTAATGGATAATTTGAACAAAACTGATAAGTTAAAATACCAGTTCACTTTCTAATTGTCAGAAAGACGTTTTCTCAAAATTGACCCTTAAAATTTTCTAAAATTAAATTCTTAAAGTTGCTGTGCAAAGAGGACATCAAGAGATTTCCAGAAAGTCCTCGTTTTCCAAACCGAGTTCCTAATCAAAAGTTATGGCCTTCTAAAGTTTTCATTTCATTTGGCTTCAAAAAATATTATCACTATCAAATTTAATTATTAAAATATTCTTGGGCAGACCCACGAACTAAAATTTTCCTTTTTCACTTTTTGTAAAAAAAGGAAAATTCATGAAGTTTCCCGCCGCTCCACTAACCCGCAAGCCTTCATTTTGTCTAAAAATAATCTAAGTTCGAAAAAGGAAAATTTTGGAAAATTTCCCCGTGGCCCCACTGCCCCGCCCTTACTTTTGGAAGCATTTTCATGGGCGCGTGGGCCCGCAACCACTAACTTAATCTTTTTCTAATTTTGGAAAAAATTCGTATCTTTCTCTGTGGCCCCGCACCCCTACCCATCATTTGGAAAAGCTCTTTCACGGGAGTGTGGGCTAATGCTAACAAACTTAACCTTTTTTTTAATTTGGAAAAATTCCCTAATTCTCCCCCTAGGGCTGCCACCGCTTGCCACCCCGTGGCCAATGAGGGACTACCATGTGGCTTCTTTAGATGTCGGAGGAAGACCGGAGTGTTTTGAAACACTGCACTTCAAAATTCAAAATTTCTAGAACTTCCCTGCTGGCCCGCCAACCCTCAGCTAATAGTTGGCTACCACGTGGCAACTCTGTGCTTTGGCGGAAGATTGGACCAAATTTCCCCTTTTTTCCTCTGAACTAAATTTCAAATTTTTCCATCTTTCTCTCCGGTGACCCGATGTCCCACCGAGGCTAGGATTTTGGACACGTGTCCTTAGCGGACCCCAAGTTAAAAATTTCCTTCTTAGGCGCGAAGCCCCGTCGTGGACTTGTGGGCACGTGGAAGTCAAATGCACTTTCCACCCAAAAGCGCTAAGGGAAAAAATTTTCTTGAAGCCCTGAGCAGCCGGTGAGAAATTTTCTCGAGTTAGGGAAAATTTTCCTCCCAGGCCCCGTAGGCCCGCTCTTGGGGAAGTTTTCACCCCAAGGCCCGTCGGCCCATAACTTGAGAAATATGAAGAGTTAGAAGGACTTATTTATATCACTAGAAAGGTGAGGAAATTTCCTATCTAATGGAATGTTTTCAGAAGTTTTGAGTGCATTAAATATAAGAAAAATCAGGTTGAATATTTTAAGAGAGTTTGGGAGTGGGTAAGTGAGAATTTACCCTGTTAGTTTAAATGTGTATTCTCCCCCTGACTATTAGACCTTGTTAATTATTGAAACTTTGTAGAATTAAATATGTACGGTATTTAATTATGTTTTCTCTTCTTACCCCTACGAGTTTAATAAAGAATTGTTTGGCTTGGTGTTAATCTAATTTTAAATAGTTAGATTATCACCTAAGGGAAATTTTTTACCGTGCTTGGAGATAAATTTCTCTCTCTTAGTGTTTTGTGAGGTGATCGATAATTGTTCTAATGGACTTCAAAATTTTGTTGTCAACATTAAAAAAAAAATATATTCCATAATTTTCTAACTAAACTTCTCTGTGATTGCATATAGAATGGAAGGAGAGTGTTTGCATTCGTAATATTACCAAGAAGACATAGGAATGCATAGAGGGTAGGTTTGGTGAGCCAAAAGGTCATGGGTCGTCTGATTAATGGATTGTTAAGAAGATGGGGATATAGAAATAAAGGAGGAAATAAGGTCTAATAAACAGAGATAATGAACCCGCACTTTCGGAAAGCACAATATTATGAAAATCACTTATACTTACTTGCATTTCTGATTTGGAAGGTGAAGAAAGATGATAGTTGATCCATGAAAAACTTTATTTTTAGAGTCATGGAAATACTCCTAGAGTGTTCCCATGAATATTCCAATGCCTTGGGATGAATGTATGATGCTTGCTTGGGCGTGTGGTTTAGTATATCCAAGCATTTGGACACTAAGACGTCTATGATTCATGCTTGAATGTAGTAGAACTCTCTAAAGCGAAAAATGACCAACCTGTAAAAATTTACAAAGTGGCATATAAAGTAATTGAGGACAGTTAGGTGACCGTCTTTGGTTGTGGAATAATCGACATCGGTTAAGGCAAGAAAGTCTAGAATTTCAAAAAATAGGAATATCTTCCGAGATTTGGCTTTCTTTCTCATTGAGTCTTCTTAGAAAAGTGAATTTTACATGAGAGAAGGCACAAAGAACTTAGAAAAGGTCCGGTTAGGCTTAGGAATAATTCTCGAGTTAGTTAGGTCAAGCTAGTGACTCATCACTAGGAGTTATAACTCAATGATGACTTAGTGCCGAGGGTGATGACTCATTGCGAGGATGATGACTCATTCACTCGTGAGTTAAATGCCCCTAGAATGGGTCCAGGTGAGGTATCCTGGTGAGGTGGAGATGTGAGGGTGAAATTAAATTAATTAAATTAATTAATAATGTGAAGTTGAATAATTAATAATAATTAATAATTAGGCCATGGTGTGATTAATTATTTGATAGGGACCAAGGGATTGTGACCCAAATTTTATGTCTACATTTTTTCCTTTTGTTGCATATCTTGTTTTGGTAATGACGCCGATAAAAAAAAATTTGGTGTCCTGGTGTAAGTAGAATTTAAGTTGCCCACTAGGTTAAAGGTGATCCCCTCAAGCCACAAACTAACGAGGTAAGAAACAAAGTTGGTGAGTGGTTTGATAAACAGTGATTGAGGAAGTGAGGGGTTGGAGGTAAGCGTAAGGTCATTTTGGATAATGGGTAAAGGTCGGGTTGGGTAATGGGTAACAGCTTGGGTCGGGTAATAGGTAAGGGAAATCGAATCCACACACACTTATATAATGTGAGAAAATATCGGGTGTAAGATATTGCACACTCTATTTTTTCAAAGGTTGAGAGGTTTATCCAAACATGCTTGAAGTGATTCATGTATCATAGGTATAGGATATGGTCATGAAGCACAATGAGGTTATGTGTAGGAATGGGTAATAGGTTTTATACCATGGCATGAAAGCTAAGATAGGGATAAATATCACGTCATTAGGCAAGGTAAATTCATTAGGCTAAACAACATGGGTAACAACATTGCAAGGTATAGCGAATACACTAAGTCTAATTGCATAAAAGGTGGTTCAAGTAAGGATATATAGGTCAAGGAACGAGTAAGGCCGAGGTATAGGTAAATAACATGTCCCTAAAGGAAATTAAGGAAATCTATAGGTAACGTATGCTTGTGGGAGAGGTTTTATAGGTTTTAGTAAGGATAAAAGGTATTTTAGCAATAATGTTATAGGTAAAATAAGCCTGGTATAGGTCAAATAGCTACAGTAGGTGACTGATACCGGTTGTAGGGTAACCAATGTTGGTTTGTTAGGGAATGATATGACCGATGTTGGTTATGTCAATTTTTGGCTAAAAAGGAAAAATCCACTTTTTATGGATTGAATTTAACCTTTCCACTTTTAGAAAATGACAAAGGAGAAGTTAAGGAGTGGAAAATGAAAGTACGAGGAGTCTAGCTGAGTTAAAGAGCCATGTAGGAGGTGATTGGCATTCGATCCATGGGCCCCGAGATTTATTTGATTGATTCAATTGGTTATAAGGTGAGGAGTTGATTTTGGCATGTTAGAGGGAGAGGGAATGGGTGGACCACCGACACAATGGCTAAATGTGCTACTTCGTAGATGATCCGAGTAGACATAGGAAACTTTGCAAAGCCCTAATTTGAATGAAACATTTGTGGTAAAATCATTTTGTTTAAAAGTTGGGTGGAATTTTAATTTTTAAATCATGGTTAAAAATAAATTAAATGAGGAGTGGGAAGGTCAAACGTATTTTAAGTAGATTTTGTAATGAAGCTAGGATAGGTTTGCGTGTGTGGGAGTAGGTATGTAGGTTAGTTTTTGTGACTTATATATAGTGGGCAACGGATTTTTAAGTGTTGACGTCGTGAAAGAGACCGATGTCGGTCGGGAGGTTCGACATTGGAAAGATTTGGACAAAGCATCGGCCATCGCTTAGGTGACCGATGCGTCAAGAGGAAAGATGATGGTCATGGAAACCAATGTCGGTCACGAATAAGTGGGAATGGGTGAAATGAGAGCTAGGTAGGAAAGGTAAGTAGGCAAGGAAGGGGTATATGGAGACTAATGTAGGTAGAAGAGGGCCAGGCACTATTTTGGTAATGTGGGATAGGTAAGTAGGATTGATGTGTTATAGGTGGTGTGTGACGTAAAAGGGGGCTAAGTGCTAGGTGGGTTTGAGATTTGTGTAATAAGCGATTTGAGAGGGACACAACTTGATATTGTTTATTTTATGGCGTAGGAGATAGATCAATTGAGGATGAGAGATATACTACCACCCCTACATGTACTGAGATGTGGCCAAGTGTGACCACATAGGAGTAGGAACACATGACCGATGTTGGACTTAGTACGATCTGAAACTATAAGTGTTTTCCCGAGATCATAGCTTGATGGTCACTCTCATTGATACATGGGACTCAACGACCAATAACTTCCATTTAATGATGGGTGAAATGACCGTCATAGTGAAGGAAGTGTATAGGATCTTGTGGCTACCTATTATCAGGAGCCAAAGTGTATTCCATTTCATCTGAGGCATCGGTCGAGCCAATAGTGGTGATATTTGGTGAGGTGATGGGCCTACTAAGGTATCAAAGTGTGAGTCTCAATTATGGAGATATGTATGCATTCTATCAACAAGAGACTAGGCTATCGATGCTAACAATAGTGGCGGCAAATTTTTTTGTCTTTCATATTCTAAGGGTGAGAGATTCCCACGAGCCCTAATGGGGTGCTACAGGATATGAAAGAGGAGTGGATATGATTTTCTTGGGAATCAACTTTCCTAGTTCATTTGTATGTGTTGTACATATTTATTATGGGAGATTGAGGAGATTTGGTATGTGTTGTACGTATTTATTACACTATCGGGAAGACACACACAATGTGTGTGTGTGCCTATTGGTTTACCATGACAAGACTAGTTCGAAGGTGGTTTGTTCAGATTTTATTTTAGACAATGGGTACCAATTGGGGGACAATTGAGGGTTACGAGGCGACATATGATGTGTCATACTACAAGTAGATATTGGAGGGCCTTTCAATAGTGGATATCATATTGAGGACATATATTGGTTATCCATCATACATGGGCATGGTTTAGGAGCAAGAGGGACTAGAGCTAAAGAGGTGGATATAGGGGCAACATGATGGTGATCACAAGATGATACTGTTGTGACAGGTCGATGACATGCAGTTTGGACTCGCAGTCACGTACCCTCACATTTTCCATAGTACTACAGAGATGAAGTCGATAAACCAATGTCTCCACCACACCCCGGTGATCCTATGGTGCGGGGAGGAGAAGGTTCGATATTGGTGTATTGATGATGTGGGTGTCACCGATGCATACAACCAATGTTGGGTGGCACAACTAGAGGTAACACCACCGAGGCAAGGGAAACTAGATCTAGCAATTGTCATAGTGCATAGGGACACATTTTAGGGGCATTTGGCAACCTTAAAGGAACAGTTACAAGTTTTCAGGGTAAGTTTAGAGGGGCACAGGCATAAGTGGCTAAATTATAGGCTCGGGTGATGGCATTATATGTCGAGACAACACAGAATCAGGCTCTCACACAACGTGAAGATTGGGATGGATGACACGTAGCCTCTTTACTGAGCACAAGTGGACAGATTATAAGGAAAGTTGGCCATAGTATAGAACAGCAGTCACGGGATTACGGTCCCAAGGACCTGCACAGATACCCACATAGGAATAGGCACATGGTCCCATAGTACATATACCTACCCTAGGACAGGGGACACTTGTAGCTAGTCGAGTTCACTGAGCGTGATTGCCAATGGAGCCACCCAAGACTATGACAATGGCGAGGTTTAGAGATACTTTGAATGAGGCTTGCTACTATATGGATCAGTGATGATTTTTAGAATCGATGTTCCCTCATATGTAAATTACTGAGATCCCAACAAGTAATAAGTGAGCGAGACTATGTATAAGACTCATGGTTCAAGGAGTACTAGGGGCCTTTGATCCCATAGATATGGCTAGGGAGAGGTAACGAGTTCTCAAAGGAAAGACTGAGTGAGGACCAAGAGGAGACCAAGCCAAGACCTACGAAGGGTGAAGAGAAGTTAGCACAGTGGGCGACAGGTAGAGAGGGGAAGGAGAAGAAATATGAGACTTGGGAGGAGGGTATCAAGTGGGGATGATTAGTCACAATGTATGAAATTGTATGATCTAATTGATTTTTTATATATATATAACGAACAACGTGTTGAAGACATGAGATTATATATGAGAGTTCTTTGATATCGGTATTTATTTGCATCAATTTATATATGTAAGGATACATAAAATCTCCCATTTATATAGTTTTTATTATGTTTATTAGATGCACGATATTTGTTCCTTCAATTTCCATTGTTTATTACATATTTAAGAAACTACTTGAGTTATGCATGATTGAGTCGGGTTTTGTAGGAATGTTCGAGTCAGTCATCTAGGCATGGTGGAGTCGGGTCGTGTAGGCATGGTGGAGTCAATTTTTATAGGCATGGTGGAGTCAGGTTGTCTAGGCATGGTGGAATCAACTCATCTAGATATGGTAAAGTCGGGTTGTATAGGCATGCTGGAGTTTAGGTTTTCTAGGCATGGTGGAATTAGTTCGTCTAGGCATGGTGGATTCGGAGTTATCTAAGAATGGTAAAGTCAAGTATAGGCATGGGTGAATATGGTTTTTGTGTTTGGTTTAATTTCTAATTTATTAATATTATGTAAAACAAATGGTGATGTATATGTATGTTGTGGTTTAATCTTCTAAATATGTGATGTCATGGAAAATTTTTAAATGAATAAGGTGACATATGGATATGGTTGTAAAATGGTAAATGTGATTAAATTATGCATGTTTTTTGTGGTATATTAATTTCCAGTGTTTTGGTGTGAATGGAAAGTAACTAGCGTATAGTATGAATACAAAAATCAACAGAGAGTAATGATTAGGTGTAAAAGGTGTAGAAGGGGAGGAGATAGAAAAAGGTATAAAAAGTCGAGCTATCCTCCAAGGGCCTCCTATCCTTGGATTTTTTCCTATATAGCCCCGGCGAATAGGGGCCACAGCCGATGTAGTTATCCTCAAGCTAGGGAATAATACGAGTTATGTAGATGGATGGGTCAAGTAGGTTTTATGTCTAGTTGATTCGAGGTTGTGTGGGTATGTTTAAGTCAAGGTTTAATACAAATGGTTGAGTATAGGTCATTTAGAAATGATGGAGTCTAGGTTGGATAGAAATGATGGAGTTTAGGTTTTTTAGACATGATTGAGTATAGGTCATAGGCATGCTAGAATCTTGGTGAAATATATATGATATAGGTTTCAAAGGTCGATTCCTATGTAACATAATCAATAGGTAAGAAAAGAGGTGAACGGTAAAAGAGGTGGAATGCCACAAAATTTGTAAGAACTATAACGAGTCTATTACACCCAAAGATCAAATTATGAACGTAAGACCATAAAGGTGTTGCATGTATAAACCTTCAACTGGGTGAATGAAGTTACATGATCACAAAATGTCATATTTCAGCACATGCCTTGAGTAGGTAGGAGATTTGAAAGAAGATGGGGTGAGGTGAAGTTTTTTGTTGTTATGTAACCTTTTTGTGAGATGCCATGCCTTTTCTACTAGATACCCAAAACCGAATAGGCAATTCCATGACAAAAAGTTTATATGTTTCTTTTTCTTTTTGCTTTTTATTTTTATAGACTAACCGATGTAGGAATTATATGTGGGATAAATATAAGTAATCCTTTATGTCTTTGTGAGGTTGATCAATATGGGAAGCTCTAAAATAATTTTATCTTTATTTTTTAGAAAATAGCCTTCCTTTTGATAGACTATGTACAATAGGTGTAACTATAAGTTGTCCTTTAAGGGAACAGTCTATTGATAGCAGCTAGATAGAGCGGTAGATGTTATTTTTGAGGGAATCATCTATTTGTAATATTATTCCCTCAAGGATTTGAATAACACTTTACTTTTGAAATTCTTTGGACTTTTAGGTCATGGACGAGACTATAGAGGAGTATAGGCATGTGTTGTGAAAGAAGAATACTATCATGTAAAGGTTACCTATGCAAGAGAGGTTTTAAGTGACAAATGAACAATGGATTCCATCCTTGAAAAGAATGAAAAGTATCCATGATAACCATACAATGAGTAGATCTATGGTACTCATGTTAAAGATAAGGCTTAATGGTGACGGTGATCACACAGTTCTTGTTTAGTCATTGGTCCTTAAAATAGATGAAATGAAAGGAATGGCTCCTCAAGGGATGAGTTTTTATTGGAAAATGGTGATATAGCACTCAATTCAATAATAGAATGGTCAAAGATGCAAATCATTTAGGGGATCAAGTTCAGTTGGCCATCGAGGGAAAACAAATGATAAACACCTCATCCATAGGCATGTGTGATGATATAGGGTCCAAGCCAATTAGGAGAAAAATTTCCCCTTTTACATTTCTCCTCTTTTGTTACATGTTGATTTTATTTGAGGACGAGGTTACTAACCTTGAATTTTTTTTCTCAGGCATATTTGTTGTAGAAATGTTTGATATAGTTTTGGTAGAGCTAGGAGTGATCTATAGTGGTGAGACGAAGCTTGTCTAGTAATTGAAGTAATGGAAAATGGTCTTGGAAAAAATAATCATTGGTGAGCATATCTTTGAGTGAGATATAGAGAGATAGAATTTGGAATTTGAGAGGTAAAACAACCTTTGTACCATAAACCAAAGAAAAGAGTGTGGCAACAATCAAGGTACGAATACTAGTGTGGTAAGCCCATAAGGTGAAAGGAATGTGGATGTGTGAATCCTTGCACAAGTATCATCGACCACTTTCTAAACAAATTTATTGAGGATTTTATTGGTTAATTTAGATTGGTCATTTTTACAAAGTTTTTGTAGGGTTTTATTTTTGACTTGTTTAACATTTTTAGTGATAAGTCGGTGACAAACACAAAAGTGACATATAATGTTGTGGTTACTAAATTCACATATTTTCTTGGCCTTAGTAGAAATAAGAGGTATATCTTCCACCCATTTATCGTAATATTCATTAGTGGTAACGATCCATTGATGACACTAAGAAGAACGAGGGTTAATCTTGCCAACGAGATCCAAACCCCATAGAGAGAAAGGCCAAAGGTCTCGTGTGACCTATAAGATGTGACTAGGGGTATGGTGAAGATTAGCATCTTGTTGAAACTTCACACAACGCTTGACATAGTAAAAAAAATTGATTTAAGGTTGGACAATAATAGCCGAGGTGAAGGATACGCTTAGTGATGGCTAAACCGCTAAAGTTCCCTCCAAAAAGTCCATCGTGAACCACTTTGATAATATATTTGTATTTCAAAACTAGTTAGGCAATGTAAGAGCATTCCATCAAATCCATTTTATAGAGTAGACCACTTATGATAACATAGCGAGACACACCTATAAGGAAGGATCGTTTCCCATTTCGGGTAAGATACAAAGGGAAAATTGAAAGGGAAAGGTAGTCAGAAAATTGTTTATACCAAATATATTGTGGGTCAATTTTTGTTTTTGCGATAAAATTAACCTCTAGAAATAAGTAA
Organism: Taxus wallichiana var. yunnanensis; assembly: GCA_018340775.1. NCBI lineage: Eukaryota > Viridiplantae > Streptophyta > Pinopsida > Cupressales > Taxaceae > Taxus > Taxus wallichiana. The sequence goes on along the minus strand of CM031241.1, from coordinate 445,587,937 downwards.
GATGATGATTGCAATCTTTGTATTGAGATAAAGATCATTGAGTTTGAGGGTGAAGTGGTATTTGAGAAACAAAATAGGCCATGGTATATGCATATTTTTTTGGAATGCGCAGGGTAGTAGGAAGTTCATAATGTTCAAAGGTAATCAAGAGAATGTTTACATGATTCTTATAATTTTGAAGTATCTCATTATGACATTGGTAAAGTCCATTAACTTGATTGACCGCTAGTTGGGAATCACCAAAAGTCTTAATGGATTTAACATTTAAGGCTATGGCAGTATTAAGAACAAATACAAGTGCTTCATATTTGGCGATGTTATTGGTGCTATCAAAATTTAATTTGAAAGATAATTTCAAAGGCTTGTCATCCAAAGTAAAGAGGATAACTCCTACACCACCCCCACACTTACATTCGGAACCATCGAAGGATAAGGTCATTTAATAAACTTTATTTTCAAGGGAAAGGGTAGCAATGGATTCATCTGGGAAAAAAATTTGTATATTGGTTTTTAGAAGGAGGTGCCTATACAAGTTTGTTTGCAATGGTTTTTCCTTAGATAGATTTTTGGTGGATACATTTGAGATCAATTTCTATAAGGCATTGAGCCAACGCACAACACATTGATGTTGGTAAGGTTTGGCATACATATAATGTAAGGGGTTGGTGTTGGTGAAAATAAAGGTTTGGTGGTTAAGTAGGTAATGGAAAAGATTGGTAGCAACGAAGACTTGGGCTAGGCAGATCTTTTCGGCATGCATGTATCTAGTCTCATAGTCTAGAATGGTACGAATTATATAATAAATAGTTTTCTCTCTATTTTTGTCATCACAATGAGAAAGCATGGCCCCTAATGAGTGGTCTATGGAAGAAATATAGATGTAAACGGAGTGTCATATTTAGCGAGGGATGAGCATAGGGTGTTTGAGGAGGTATCCTTTAAAATGCTGTAAAAGCTTTATGGTAGTTGTCATCCCATTTGAAGGAAACATCCTTTCCAAGGAGGTGATGAAAAGGTTGACAACACTCGAGAGAGTTGGGAAATAAAACGGCGAATAGATTTCAACTTGCCTTGTAAACTATGAAGTTGACATAGGTTAGTATGTGGAAGAATCTCAAAATTTTCCTTGGTTTTAATAGGGTTGACCTCAATGCCACACAAAGTGAAGATGAAAAAATTGAGCTTACCATATAGAACAATGAAGATGCGTTCTTTGGTTGAATAAGAACACAACATTTGAGTAGATGATTAAATATGAATTTAAGGATCGTTAGGTGGTAAGCTTGATGTCTAGATTTAGCGAGAACGTAATATACTTAATATTCCAATATGTTATGCATTATGTCATGGAAGATATAGGTCATATCCCACCGGTAGGTAGGACCTAAAGCATTCTTAAGGCCTAAAGGCATAAGGTTATAATAGAAGGTCCCCTAAGGGGTGGTAAAGGATGTTTGGTGTTGGTCTTCAGTGCAAGTAATATTCGGTTGTAACTCAAGACACCATCCATGATTGACAACATCTCATGATGAGTGGTTAGATCAATGAGTTGGTTAATGCTAGGTAGAGGAAAATCATCTTTACGGCAAAGCTAGCTTGATATCATAGAAATTCATGCATATGCGGAGCCCCCTGTCCCTTTTTGATAGGAATGATGTTGGAAATCCATTAGATATAATCAACGGTGTAGAATAAAATTAACAAAAAGAGGTTCTGGAGTTCTTATTTTACAATAAGGGAAATGCGTGGATGTATTTTTCGTAGTTTTGTATTACGGGTTTGTCATCAAGAATAGTTACAATATTGTGAACCAAAATATTTGGGTCAATACTAGGCATATCAACATAAGACCAAGGAAAATAATTTCTATATTCTCGAAGGAAAGAGGTAAAAGCCTTCTACTTAGTGGAATTTAAAGATTGACCTATCTTTTAACGTGAGGGTCATCCTTAGTTTGAATGTTGATCTCTATGGTCGATTCATTCAACATAGTTTACGTCTCAGAAGGTAATGACCAAAGTGGATGTAAGAATTGTTTGCACCTAAATAAGTGAGAATGAAATCATCATCCTAAAATTGAACAACGTTTATAGAAGACGTATAATTATTGATCATGTCGTCGGGATAGAGGAAAGGAATATATGGGGTAACCTTGCCATCACGTTGATAGGTCAAAGGTACCAAGGAAATGGTGTTTATGAAAACAAAAAGTTTGGTTGAATGGATTCTCGGATCCATAGACTCTATAAGTGAAGTTGGTGGTGTAGGTTAATGACGTGGAGAAACCGTCTCTTCCTTTACAAGGATGATATGATCCTTCTTAGAAGAAGACTCTTCAAGACATCCCAAACCATAGTTATCTTTTCATTTACAGGTAGAGATGGGGATGATCGTGTGCCACCTTGCTCATAGAGACCAATTATGAAACCTTTCCATACACAATGATGGAGGAATGTGTGGGAAAAGAAACGATTAGTTATGTATCAAAAATCAGATGAGAATGCATGATTTTAGGTAAGTGATGCAGTTTATGTGAAGGAGCGTCGAGTTCCCCATATATCAAATTAGGAAGAAGATGAGGTGGGTCATGTTAAAAGGGCTCACCTACCCATGGGCTATAATGTGGATGTGAGGGAGGATTCCATACTCTTGTGGAGTAAGGAAAGTGTTTAGGTTAGAGAGCTAATACTCCCCCAAGGTAAGGCATTGGAAAATGCCTACCAAGGATCATAAATTAGAATTTGGGTGGTGGGGATAACTGAATCCCCTAAAGCATGGGAAGGAGAAATATTCGTTGGTAGTGCTAAATATGGGTTGATTGATGGATTTGTGGTAGAAGTTACATTAGTAGTAGGCATAGTGGAGGATATTCTAGGAGGTGTAGCAGTAAAAGTGGTAGATGTGGTAATAACCAAAGAAGTGGTGTGTGTGGCTATGGATGGGATAGTGGTATTTGTGGTAGAGGCCGACATCATTAGGTTGGTAGAGCATGTTAACTCTTTAAACGGTAAAGGATTGATCGGAATGGTGTAGTTGTGTCTTTCACGTTCAAATTTTAGACATTAATGTAAGTTCGAGAGGACATAACCCATGGCACGAATCCAAGGTTGACCAAGAAGAAAATTATATTGGAATTTCCCCTCTAATACGTAGAATAATTCAAGAATAGTACGAGGGCCCACGAGAATGTGTAGAATGATAGTTACAATGGGGGAAGTTATGGCCTTGTTAAATGAACGTAACATAATCAAGTAATGGTGCATGTAATTGGAAGGGATGTGCATATGTTGATATTCATGGAAAGAAATGATGTTTATGCTAGCACCTCTTTTAATCATAACATGAGGAATGTGTGTATTATTAATATAAAAAGAAATGAACAGGAAGGGTCTAGATCATCCGATTAGAGGGGTACAATTTTTTTATTTGAGAAATTGAGACCAACCACTTGGTGAGTAACAAAGGGGATAGATGGAGGAGGTGAAGTGGTGAGAAATGACATGTGGTGAGGGGTGATAAGGGAGGTAAAAGGTGTAGGGTCACTAGGTAGAACCCCAATAAGTCGAAGCATCTCAATAAGAGCCTGACGATGTAACACAAAAGTTTGGATAAGGTCATACAAACAATTTTTCAAAGGGGACTCCTAAAATTGTATGAGCATGGTGTGATGATCCACCTCATCGACATAGGGAAGGATGGTCCATGGATTGTAATTTTTCGTGTAAGATCCAATGAAATGTTTGGTAATTGCGCGATGGAAGTTTTATCTGTCTTCTCTTTTCTTTTTTTCCTTTTGTGCACATGTAGCAACCCGGATCATGTTAATCTGTGGAAGAGAAGTTGAGGGAGTTTCATGGTAGGTGTAAGGGCATGAAGGGAAATAGAATGGTGAAGGAACGGGTTATTGTCAAAGAATTTGGGCACTTTGGAATTTTGGTGGGGTTTTGGCTAGTTCACTAATGCGGACCATGTTGATCTCAAATTATGAAGGTCGGTAAAAGCGTTGTGGAAGTGGATATGGATATTGTTAGATAGGTGCACAATGAGGTTGTGTAGGGATAGGTGATGGTAGAATGGGGTCCTCATCTAAAAGATCATCATTTTAAAAAAATTCTTCAAGAGGACATAGGTGAAGAAGACAATTCATAAGAGCCTTAAAAATTTCAACATCATTTCCTAGCACAGAATGGTAAGCACAAATTTTTGAATCATCAAATCCTACTGGTTTAGGTTTTAACAGTCATAATGTGTAAGAGGGGGCAACATAACGATAGAGGATTCAAAAATGTTAGTCAAAATATTTGCATAAGATCCTATCAATGGATCACTATACAAGATGAGAGTAGTTTTAGATGGAGACATAGGTGGGGTAGAAAATTTGGCATCTCGTTTAGTAGATGAGGTGCTTTTATTTTTGGTTGCACCTTCTTAGGTAACTGCAGTGTAGCTAGTGAGATGATTGTGGTAGGTAGCATAGGCTTCCCTCCCCTTTTGGAAAGTAGGAGCCTATTGGATTTCGGTTGAGCCTTCATGGTTCAAGGCACAGATGAAGGGTGTGATGAAGAAGGGAAGGCAGATAGTGGAAGGGGACAAGTTAACCAAGGTGATAGCAGAGAAGCGGTAAATACGGTAGAGGGAGGAAATATGGAAGGGATCGGCCTAGGTAATAATGAGGGAATTTTTAATGGTTTTCTTATTAGAGGGGAAAAGGACCTAAGTATTGATGAAGGAAGGGGTTATGTCGTTAGTTGAGGAAAACCAAGTACATATGATGCAAAAGTAGGCTGATTTTTCTTATCCTTCCTTGAATAGGAGGTTGCTTGACCAAGGTTTAAGGAGGTGGACCTTGTATAGATGGAAGTGGCGAAGGTGACAAAGGAGTAGTAGGTGATGCTAGTCTATAGGTTCTTAGAGGTTGGGTTATCCTCTTAGGTGGGGGAGTATTTTTGGCAATGGCTTGGGAAATGGTTGTTAGATCGATTTTAACGGAGGATGAACTAAAATTGGTGTTGACATGATTCCTAAGGGACAAGCGGTTTTGGATATAGGCAAAGGAGTAAGTGGTTTAGGAGAAAGTAGTTGTGGAAGTAATGGCAGAGGTGTAGGTTTGGGTGAAGTTAATGTGAAGTATGTCACCACAACTACCATTGGTGTCAAAAATTTCTTCACTTCAAAAACTTTGGGGTAGCAGTACAATTATCAATAGATGATATTTGCATTTGAATTAAAACAGTATTTGTAGGTGCCACCAAAGCATGGAATGATTAAAGTAGAATAAGTGGTCTACCAAACATGAGATCTGGCATGGAAATAGAAGGAACCAATGTTGATTTCAAGGTGACTCCCATAAATAAGTTTGGTGCCTATGAAACAGGAAGTGACTAACTTCCGACTCTATGGGTAAAAGTGAAAAGAGAAAATCAAGTGGATCCATAAAAGTTGGTGGAGAATTTTCTTCAACCGAAAGGAATCTGCAAATGGGTCACTCACATGTTGGGGAGGTGACAAGGTACATGAGATAAGGTCTTCTTTTAATGAAGGAGAAGGCAAAACAGAGACTCTTTTGTAAGTAGGAAATAAAAATGTAGGTTTTGCATTAGGTAGGGAGTAGACGGCATAATTATACTTTGGTATATATGGTAGATTCCTCCTTGGTTAAAGGAGAAAATGATGGGGAAACCTCCATGGTTCAAGGAGTTCGTGCAAGAATTTCCTCGAGAGATCAAGTCGGTGGAAACTATGCTGAAGGAGCAGATAAAATGTCGAAAAGGCATGAGCCTCATGGATATTACCATCATTGACTGAGGAATCCCCAGTTTTGTTGGATGATTGAGTGTGATTTGGGAATGGATTTCAGAAAATATGAAGGTTTTGGTTAGCCAGTGCATTAGGATTGTCCAAGACGAGATCCCCTTTATCTAACATTTCTTGGACAATGTTTTTGAAAGTGATATAGTTACCATCATTGTGACCTCGAATGCGATGGTAATTATAATAATCATTTTCATTGTACCATGTAGGAACAGTGTGAGAAGGGTTAAAACTAGTATGTGGTTTGAAAGGTGGAAGGGTAACACCTCCTTATTTTAAGATTTTTTTCAAAACAATAGATTAGGGTTCTCCTATATGAGTATACTTTTGTTGTTCCCTTTGAAACCGAAAGGTTTAGATGAGGGAGATGTTAGACATAGGTTTTTCTTTGTTAGATTGATGAGAAGAGTTGGATATCAAAACGACCACATTAGTAGACCCTTTGGTTTTAGAATAACTATTTTGGGGAACTTGGAAGAAGAAGAAGTATTTTTGTCTTGAACGTAGTGCTTCTATTATGTAATTGTATCTTCTTCTCTTTAATGGAACAAATTTATAACTTCCGGGCAGATTGGATGCCTCGCCAAAGGTGCGAAGGTTTGGACCTAGGGAGTTGGTGATTTATATCTAGCAGAGATCTTGGTAAAGAATTTTATTAACTATCCGAGGTAATTAGAATGTGAGTTGGTTAATCATGTTGCACCATCGAGTGACAAAATCGTGATAAATTTGTCTTCATACTTGGTGTGTGGTATACAAGTCAATCATGGTGAATTTCTTCACAATATTGATTAAAAAGTGTTCAAGAACAGTGTGAGCAACCTAGTTAAATGAGAGGATAGAATGTCTTGGTAAAAAACTATACCAATCCAAAGTGGGTCCCATTTATGACATTCGAAATGTCTACAGGACCAACGCATCATCATGAGCAATCAAGTAATGACGTGTTTAAAATACTACAAGTGTTGTTGTGGATCAGGTATTTACTATGAATCAGTTGAACTTTTGCATTTCCCAATGTGAAGGGTATGGGTGAATGAGATCATTGCAAATATCATCATATGTTAGAGATTTAGGCACGCCCGAGACAGATAATTCTAATGTCCGCATCTTTTCCATCATCATTTTGATTAGGTCATTGGTAGGTTGTGGTGACAAGACACCCCTTGAGGTATAATGGGGTAGATATTGTTGGTATAATGTAGATAGTATCCTATTGTGTGGTGGCACCACATACGAAAATTGTGATGAAGGATTGTGAGATGGAATGGAGGTTGAGGGAAATTACCTCTTGAGTAAGCAACATATTAAATATGTGGTTGTTGGTTATAGGTATATGTAGGTAGGGTGGATGTAAAAATCCTGGGAGAAATTGGTTCAAGATATGGGGAATGGAGAGAATGATTTTTGGAAGGGAGTGTGGGATTCTAACACCAAAGGTGGCTAGGATGCAATAGGTATATGGGAAGTGGAAGACATGGACAATCCTATACTAAGGGTGGTGTATGTAGGCATGGTGGATGATGTATGGGAGATAGGTACCTTGGGTGTGTTAGATACCATAGGTACAACAAATACAAATAAGGCGGGGTCAAGATGAGAAACAATAGGTGGTAAGGTGGAGATAGCTAGGGCAATGCTAGTAGTGGTGGAGGTAGAAGTGGGTGCAAGTGTAGGTGGGATGGATATGGGCATGTCATAGATAAGTTGCCCAGATGAGTCTCCAAAGTGGATGAATGAGATAATTTATATTATAGATATGCGAGGTTTTGGTCAAGGAGTTTGCGAACTCCTCGTCACCAAGACTAATGTTAATATGCTAACTAGGATTCGCATGTGATAGAATAGAAGGTGAAGATGATCTATATGGGAGTGGATGAAGGATAACATGGAAAATAAGGGTGTTTACTTGGTTAAAAGTCAAAACTATTTGAATAATGGTAGGCATAGCAATCTAAGCTCTCGTATATGACACGGGAGTGAAAAAGGAATGGATAAAATGGTTATGGAAGGTGAAAATTGGTTGTTATTTTAATAAAAAAATTAAAACCTAGAGACCAATGAAAGTTTGGTAACTGGTGTCAATGACCGAGGATAACCTATGCCGGTCAAAGGACCGATGTCACTACTATGAAAATAAAGGTTTTCTAAATATGGCAATAAATTATGAAAATGAAGTAGATTTTCACTTCCACAATGATTTCAAAGACACAAATATATGGTGAGTTAACTAAGGAAATTCTAGAAAGAACAAAATTTAATGAATGTTACTTTGGTTAAAATGACCAAAACAACAAGAAAACGAAAACCGTTAGTAAACCGATGATGGTTAGATGAGTAAAATGTTGATGGTCATTGGACCAATGCCGATCACTATGAAATTTTTGAAAAGATAGAAACAAATGAATTTGGTGATTTAGATCAAATAAAATACCAACCTAAATACTTGAATATGGTAATGGTTGACCCTAACACACTCGAAATAGCCGAGAATACACCAACTATGATAATAGAGTATGAAGGAGAGAAGAATGAAGAAAAAAACTCACACCTCAAAACACAGATCAAAAAAAAGTTAGCAAACATGAAATCCTAGGTGGTAGATTTAATGTTGGGCTTATGCCATTTAGGATTAATTTGTGAATGAATAGAGTTTTGGTTTGAAAAAGGTGCCTTATAAAAAGCCTTCAACTAACGATAGTTTCAGTGTATGTTTTGGTGAGGTATCTCATTTATATTTGATAATAAATGGACAAAGATACCATCTTAGAGCCCATGGTCAATCCTTTGATCGTGTGATCATTGACAACTTCTTTCGGGTAAGATGTTGTTTAAGAGAATGAGTAATTTATTTTAAGTGGTTGTGTATAGAGAAAGAGATGGGCAAGGTGTAAGCTACTATTCAATTCATCAACCATCAATCGGGCATGACTTCCACCATATAGGTTGCCTTAAGGTTTTTTTAAAATGAGCTACAAATACAACACACATAAATGATATTCAAAGATTTTAAACCGAAATCCAAAATGAAATTCGATGTGAGAAATGGTGGATAGGCAAGAGTATGTCTTTCACTAATGCAATACAAAAATAAAAAGAATAGTTCTTTATAGTCCAAAATAAGAGTGTCACTAAGACAAGTAGAAGAGAAAGAATGTGCAGTAAGGAGAAAACTTAATGTGAACTCTTTCAAATGGAAATAGACAAAGAATCTTCTACCTAGGAATGAACGATTGAAAAGAAATTAAATGGGTCCCACTGGCATGCCCGAATATTTCACCTCAAATTATGCAATCAAATAGATAAGATAACGGTAAAGGAGAAATACATGTGATTATTTATACAAGTATGTGCATGTTGTAGAAGTTGATCAAACTGAATGCAAGATATTTTCTTTGGCTAGGAGGAACAACCTCTATAAAAAAACAAGACAACCAAATGATATTAAATGGAAAATGACGGTGGACTGCCTAGTGATGTGCTAGTTCCAAGAAGTTTGATACATCCTAGATGTTTTTCAATCCACTATTTTATCAAATTAACAAAAGTAAATACTAAAAATAAAGTTCCTTTTGCTAAAACTTTGATTTGGGTATCTCAAAACGTTATCAACAAACTAGATTAGGAAAATATTTAAATCTAATATAATCTAACATTAGGAAAGGTATGTTTCTAGTTGGGAAATGTCGAATGGGTGTTAGGTAAGGTCATATGGGTATCTCGGTAAGGTTTGGGTGGAGTTTAGGTGATGTTGGAGGTAGTTTAGTGAAGGTTAACAGAAGACACAATGATCGATATTGGTCCGGTGACCAATTCGGTAAAGGGGAGACCAATGATGGTTAAGGTGACCGATGTGGTAGGGGAAATTTTATAATATTTTAATACAAGCAGTTTTGAGCTTCTCTTTGATTACAAATAAAATGGAAGAAGAGTGGTTGGGCTCGTAATATTACAAAGAAGACTCAATAATGCATAGGGGGTAGGTTTGAGCACCAAAAGGCCATAGGTGGTTGGATTGATGGATTGGTAAGAAGAAGGGGATAATGGAATACAAAAGGAAATAAAGTATAATAAAAAGAGATAATGAACCTACACTTTAGGTAAGCACAATATGATGAAAATAAATTATACTTACTTGCATTTGCAGATTTGGAAGGTGAAGGAAGACGACAATTGATCTCGTGAAAATATTTTGTTTTCAATGTCATGGCAATACTCCTAGAGTGTTCCCATGAATATTCCAATCCCTTGGGATGATTGTCAATTTCTTGTTTGGGCCTATGGTTGAGTATAACTTGGCGTTTGGATTATGAGAAGTCTATGATTTATGCTTGAATGTAATAGACCAATCTAAATCGAATAATAACCAACCCAAGTAAAAGGTTGCAAAGTTAGGTGACCTGATGGGTGTCATTATTCCCTTCATTTAATCAAATTCTTGTTGATGTCATATAAAACTAGGGGTGTGTCTAAATCTATATGCAACAAGAGTAATCCTATTGATCTAGTAGTTGACTGTAATTGTTTTTGTATTTTATGGGGGATATTTTCAATGTCTTAAGGACTTCTTGGTAAAACCTTATTTAAATCATACTATGAAAAAATTGCTGAAAGTAAACACACTGAAAGCTTTGCTAAAAGGAATTACACTTTGCAAAATGAAAATAAACACGCTTGATTTTGAAAATAAACACACTTTCTCTGGAAATAAATAAACACAACTTAGAATGCTTTAAAAATGATTACAAGAGAAAATAAGAATCTATCTAGACACCTGCAGGAATAAGTACACAACAGAGTTTAACTAGAGGAATTAAAGCAATACAAAATTAATAGATTTAAACTATTTGCTTAAGAAATATAAATACCAAATAAATGATTATCCCTGGTCCTTGGGGGAGTGGGCCCTTGCTCCTCCTTGAATTAGGATTTAACAATTAAGAATTATCTCAAATAGGAATGTCTATTTTATTTATAAAACATTCATTACTACAAAACGTACTCGATTTGAATACTTAGTCCATATCTCTCTTCTCTATTTTATCTATCTTTCTTATTATTTCTATCTACCTGGGTATAGTTATATATACATTTACAATCATAGTTGCCTCTACGATTATGATGAAATTGAATCGTGCCTGAGAATAGATGTTGATTCGAATTAGGGCTAATCACATAGTCAGTAAGATAGATAGATCCTTGGATCTCGTGTTAAGAGATCTTATCATCCTTTCCTGATTGAAAGGTTCATTGATGCAAAATCTCTAGATGTGGTTGAAATAGATAAAATTCCATTATTTGGAACTTCTCATGGTTAAGGATCAAAATCTTGAGAGTTCCAGAGCTATAACCAGGAGTTTTAGAACTAAGTCCAAAAATTTTGGAACTAAATACTAGAATTCAAGAAATAAGTCTAAAAGTTCCGGAACTAGATGATGACTGTGTAATGGAATTCCAGAACTAGCTTGGAAGTTTTGAAACTAAGTTGTGTTAGAACAGATGCTACCGAAAACATATTGAATGCTACATACTTCATTTCTTCGATTGATCACACCTTCTTTATTACAAAACTGAATTTCAAACACACACTTCATCAAGAATTTCAAAGCTATTAACATAAGAATAAAAATCAGTCAAAAGACTGAAACTTAGATCCTAACTCATCTCATATCAAATAAAAGTCAAGTAAATGTAATCAAACTTAATAAAAAGGAGAGTAAGATGAGATCATATATTATACATTAATCGGGTATATTCTAGTCTCATCATTTCCCTCAAACTTGCTTGTTTGTAAGTCCCTTCAAACTTCATTCTTCAAAAATGGGGTTATATGTTCTACATTCCATTTGATTTCTCGATCAAATGTCCGAAACTGGATTTTCCAATGCTTAAACTTAGAGGTACTATACCCAGCTCTTGCTTTTATTTTCCTCTTCCATTCTTCAAATTTAGTAGGATCTTGAGGTTATTTGTTTTTCCAAGGAGACATGGGGGTGAGAAGTAGAGGGGGCCTTGTTTGCATTCCCATCCATATTTTCCGTAGGTCTCATTGATATGAGGAATTATTGTGCATAACACTTTTTCCCTTTCTAAACTCCAGATCAGATTTGTAGGGGATATTACTTCCCTTCTTCTCAAGGAAACAAGTAAGGAGTTCCCACCTCTTCGAGCATCCTTCATAAATATCTTCAAATTTCTCCTCCTCATAGGAGGTAAAGGCATCAATACTATTTTGTAGAATGGAAAAATAATGTGTCTTGAATCGCTCATCAAAGGCATGAGTTCTAAAATGAATGAGGAAGGCAAAAGGTTTACCATAGTGAGCTCTCATATAGAGACCAGTTGAGCTAGCTTTCAATAAAAACTCATATTCCCTTTCCTTCCATGCAATTTGGTTTTGCAGAACAGAGACAAATGCATTGAGTTGGCTCTCCCCCACATACAAATTGATAATAAATCTTGTGTTTTTCTCTAGCATAAACTTACAAAGATAAAATTCACATAGATTATTTTTGTACTCAGGACTGGATAAAGACTAAGTTTTTATGAATTTAGATTCATCCTTTAGTTCATGTGGAAGTGCACATGCAATCCTTGACAGCTTCTAGCGAATGAACGTCTCTTCTAAAAACACACTATATGCAAGATGGGCCTCCCGCAGGCAAGCGAATTTTCACTCATAATGCAGACCATATGAATTTTTCCAAGACATTTATATTTGTTTTCTTCTTTCTTATAAAATTTTTCTTCCCACTCTTTCATTTCCTTCTTCTCTTCTTCCATCTTGGTCTTCAAATCTTCATTTGTTGTTTTAGCTTCTCTGAGCTCCATGCAAGTGTCATTCCATAGTTGTTTGAGTGGAAAATAGGTTAACTTTGTCTATGCAGAGAATGTGGTCACAACATTCTATTTTCTGGAAGTCTAACATTCTTCCTCTTTTTCTATCAGTTGTTTCTTAATTACTAATAACTCCTCACTAATTTGAGTTAAAGGAAATCCAATTCCTCATCCTTTTCTTTGATAATGAGCTCTGCTCTAGACAAGAAAAATCCTATTTAACCCGATGTCTTTCTTCTTCCTCCGACATTACTTGAGGATTTAAGCATTCATCCTCTATCAAAGGAAATTTTCCTTTTCTTATCCAGATGCCAACTCTTCTTCTTCTTGTGGCAATGTTGATGGTTTAACCAATTATTGAAACTCCTACTCTTCAAGTCTCTCATCTCCTCTGCCCATCTCAACCATGCTTGGTTCAAGTAGAGTCATGGCCATGCTTTTGCGCCCAAAATATCAAGATTCATTTTCCATCTTTTCCTATTCACTCCTTCCCTCTTGGGTTTCCCTTGTCCTTCTATGAATTTTTCTTCTCTGGGGAATTTCAACATGCCCAAAGTGGTGGATTTCTTCCTAAAGATTCATCTTACTCTTGTTTCTTCCTCTTATACAGTGAGCTATCACCGTTAGAGATAGATATTGGGTCCCCTGAAGTCGCCTGTAAAAAAGGATTTTCCTTCAAAGGCACAAAAGGCTCGTTGTTTTGATTCTTCTTATAGAACTTCTTCTTTTGGTATACTCTATATTTCCACTTCCTTTTGTTCTTTTGTAGGGGCATCAATTTACAAATTAGTTGAAGGATAAAATGGAGCTAGTATTGTTCTTCCGATAATATTAGGGTTTTTCTTGAACTTGTGAAGAAATTTTTCCCAAATTTCTTCTCCATTTTTCTTCGATGTATAGTGGTGTTGGCATACTAAATGAATTAACCCATGATGTCGTATTGTCCCAACACCCTAGGAATACCTCTGGGCCATGGTCTAGATAGAATAAAAATAAACCTTGGAAGGTTTATTATGTACTCAGTTTTGTGGATCCATACGTCGCTTATATGAGCATTTTAGGACTTCTTTTCCTACTGCACTCCAAATTGAACATCACAAGTTAAATATTTCACTATCAAAAATCCTACCCTATCAAAGGGTTTGGAAAACTCGGCTCTTTCGACCCCTTTTATGATTTTTCACTTAATGATTACCAATAATAACCATGCCGCCACTTATCCCATCCTTATCATCTTCATGATTACTCACTTGTAATCATAATGTATAAATAGATGACTCATCATACCAACTTTTAAATCAAGTCAAATCACACATGCAAACATTTAATTTAACCCTAAATAAGTTAAAAGATATAATTACCATCCTTGATGATGTAATCCTTTTGCTATGATGACTCGTCATTCCTATAAGTGGAACAAAACATGGTTAGATAAGACAACTAGAATTCAAAAGAATTCCCTTTTATTTGAATTAGCCAAAAGAAGAGGTCAACCGCCATTTGCTGGTTTTCAATTGACCTTTGAGAGAAATATTCCTTATTTTAATTTTATTTTTTATTTTATTTTTTTGGGGAAGAAAACACCATTTGCTGGTTTTCATTTTCTTCCCTTTATTCTAGATCTATCATCTAGTTATTTGATCATTTTGGAAGAACCGGGTTCTTCTATATGATCAAATTCTTTTTCTCGCTTCAACCTTCCTTAAGAATTCATCCTTAGTGAGAGGCTTCCTATAGAGTATCATCCTATGTCCATTGAACAAGAGTGTTCTACTACCATCAATGGAAAGTAATCGAATATAACCATTATCAAATATCCGCTCAACGATAAGGTCCCAACCATTTAGTTCTCAAATTTTCCATGAATTTTTGGTACTTGGAATCAAACAAGAATGCCCAATCTCCTACTTTGAATTTCCTTCTATTGATATGTGTGTCATGCCATTGCTTCTCTCCGATCTTGGATTATTTTTGTTTGCTGAAGTGATTCCATCCTCAATTCATCCAACTCATTAAGTCAAGGATTCTTTATTTTGAGCTGCATACAACTCAATTCCCACCTTAACTATTGTCCTCAATGTCGAAGTTCAAAATCAATGGGAAATAAGGGATTTTTCCCATAGACGTCTAACTCATATGGTGAAAACCCGTTGTATTTTTCCAAGTTGTATTGTAAGCCCACACGGCCTTCATGTAGTCTCTTTACCCAGCTCTTTTCTCCCGTTTCAACTATTTTGGTAAGGATGTTATCCAATTCTTTGTTTGTTACTTCAGCTTTTCCATTTGAATGTGAGTGATAAGGATATGAATTTCTATGATTGATTTCGTAATATGTTGTGAAAACTTGGATCATATTAGACATAAATGTGTGGTCTGTTATCCGAAATTATGTTCCCTGCTTCAAAATTTACCATAATTTTGTTCCAAAGGAAATAAACAATCGATTCTTCAATGGCATTTGTCAATGCCTACACTTCTACCCATTTTGTAACATAGTTAGTACACACAAGAATATATTCCTTCCCTTGTGAAGGAGGATTAAAGGGACCAGAAAAATCCAATCCCAATCTCTCAAATGGTTCAATTACAACTTGAGGTTAAAGATGCATTTCATTGGTGAAAATTGGTTGTCCCATCCTTTCGATAGGGATCACACCACTTGATATATCTCTTCACATCCTTTTATAGAGATGGCCAATAATAACCAAATGGAAAGTATCTTATGAGTTTTTCTTTTCACCGAATAGTGTCCTCCACTTGGTTCATCATGACATGCTATGAGAATGTCAAAGATTTCATCTTATCTTACACACTGCGCTAAACAAAATCAGGCCCACATTTAAATAGCATTCCATTTAACCATTTGAATTTTGCACTAGTTATGATTAACTTCTTTATTTGTTTCTTAGTGAAAGGAGGAAACTTCCTTGTTGCATGATAATTTGCCATATCAGCAAACCATGGTGTACTTCCTGAGATAGAAAATAATTGTTCATCTTGTAAATTTATCCTTGACTAGATCTTGCTCCCCTGTAGTGGTTAGTCTTGACAAAAATCAGCTACCACATTAGATTTACCTGGATTGTCCGTGAATGGTAATATCAAATTATTGCAAAAGTAATAACCATCTAATTATTCTTCCTCCAACCATTGGTTTGTTCATCAAATATTTAATTGCCAAATGATCTCGTGTGTACAAATATCTTGTAAGTTGTAATGTAATGTCTAAATTTATTGATTGCATAAATTATAGCAAGAAATTCCTTTTCAATGGTGGTGTAATTCTTTTCATTGGGAGTAATATTCTTACTAAGATAATAAATAGCATACATTTTTCCTTCTCGCATCTTTCTATCTCAAAAATGCACCAATAGAATTATTTGAAGCATCTGTTTAGATATGAAATGGATTTTCCGAATTAGGTCCTCTCAATATTGGAGCATTGATTAACTTTTCTTTAATTTCTTCAAAAGCATGCTGACACTTTTCATCCCAAAGAAATTCACAATCCTTGGTTAGCAAATTAAACATGGGGGCAGCAATTTTACTGAAATCTTTTATAAAGCGCCTATAGTACCTAGCATGTCCTAGAAATGACTTGATATCTGTGGGGGTTTGAGGAATAGGTAAATCTGAAATGATCCTAATTTTTTTTATCAACCTGAATTCCTCTTTTTGAAATATGGTGTCCTAATACAATCCCTTCATCAACCATCATTAAACACTTTTCATCACTAAGAGACAGATTGTGTTGTTCACATCTTGTTAATACTTTGTCCATATTTCTCAAAGCATCATCAAATGTATCTCCGTGTACAAAGTGAAGTCATCCATATATACCTCAACACAATCATTTGTTAGATCAGCAAAGATTGCAAGTACAACTCTCTGGAAAGTTACAGGAGCATTGCATAAGCCAAATGGTAACACCCTATAGGAAAAGGTACCCCATGGACATGTAAATGTTGTTTTGTCCTAATCTTTAGCAGCAACTCTGATTTGATTGTATCCACTAAAGCCATCCAAGAAGGAAAAGTATTGTTTACCTGAAAGGTTGTCTAGGACTTGATCTATGAATGGTAAGGGAAAATAATCTCTCAGTGTGGCTTTGTTTAGTTCCCTATAGTCAACACATATTCTCCATTTCCCATTCTTTTTAGGAACAATTACAAGAGGAGATACCCATTGACTATATGAGATAACGTAGATAAAACCTACTTGTAATAGTTTTTCAATTTCTTTTTTGACTAAATCCCTTAAGGATGGGTTAATCCTTCTCTGAGGCTACCTAACTAGTTTAACATTTTCAAGTATAAATGTGATGAGTGCACGTACTTAGATGAATCCCCTTCATGTCTTTATAATCCCAAGAAAATGCTTTAGTATGATTTTTTAAAACATCAAACAATTTAGATTCTTCATCATCCTTTAACCAGCTGTTAATGTTCAAAGTTTTAACCGGTTGAATCTCAACATGCTTGGTTCCAATGTGTGATGAACTAATTTGTTGAAAGGGTTCCATTCAATTTTTAGTGGAAACACATGTGGTAACAACATATGGTATGTAGAACATCTCCGAAAGTTCTCTTGAGACAATACTGGAAAAAGTACATTAATGTGAATTATGATACTTATCTCTTTCAAGGCCAAACTCTTCACATCGCTATTTTAAAGAAATTATTCACCACTCCCGAGGTATTTGAAACTCGAAGCTACCGATTCGCCTTCTCCCCATAAGAAATCTTATTCCTCCTGAGTGAAATTATTTCCAATCACAAAGAACTACTATTATCGTGGTTCTATAACTTCATGTAGTGGTTTCGTAACTAAATGTGGTGCTTCTAGAACTAAATTTGTAGGTTCCCGAACTATAGTCACAAAGTTCTAGAACTATATATTATTACTTCAAGATAGTTGGTGCTCATCTAATGGTCGATTAATCATCTCCTTTACTTCTCTTACATGATCTTGTAATGTGATCATAGCCAAAGAAGATAAATTTTTCTTATTAGTATCGTGGAGAATCAACCCACAATTGTTCATGAATGTTAGTAAAAGGTCATGTAGAAGGATATAAGGAAATTTTATTAGATTTCTTACCGCTTGAGATTGTCATATCACCGGACCTATAATCAATTAAGGTAAAGAATCGTAGCTAACCATGGTCTACCGAAAATAATGGGATAACTCAATGTTTTACCTTTTGGCTAAAGTATAAGGAAGTCAACTAGATATACCCATGACTCCACCATGACATCCACATCTTCAATAACCCCTTCGGTTTTGCAATGACTGATCTACCATCTGTAATATGGTAATAGTAGGTTGTATGCCCGTCAATGGTAATGTTTTCGAGTATCCGCTATCATTACATTGATGGATGCTCCTAAATCTACCAAAGCATTATGTATATCCTTATTCCCTATAGAGACAGAAATAACAGACTTCCAGATCTCGTATATTTGGGAAGTAAAAGTTTTCCTGCTAATAAATCAACAAGTTTCCCATCTACTTTGATAGTCTTGGGGTATTGTTTCTTCCTTCTAGGATTTTTCGGACATAACATTTTGCCTTAATTGCTTGTAATAATGGTATCTCAATATTAAATTTCCTTAGTTCTGTACCAATTCAGACTCCTTGGTTTCTATAGCTTCTTTAAACCTCTCTAGAAATGGAGTTTTAGTAGTGTCGCTATCTGGCTCTTTTTCTTTTCTTCCTATATCCTCTTTTGGAACAACAGTACTAGGGATTTCATTTTCTTCTGTCATTTCAGTGATTATAATAGGTGGACTGCTAATGATTTTTCTAGATCTAGTTTGAATATCCTTACAATCCATAGCATGTAAATCAACTGATTTTTCTGGTTTTGTTCCATAAACAAGAGTTGTTTGTTTGTTTCTTAGGTTTGTTACTAGTTGTACTGGTATTTGTATTTGGAATACATTTTCAGTTTGTGAATTTTGTGCAGGGGATCCCATGATGGCCTGTTGATTCTAATTTGGATATGTTCTTCCTTGAGCATAATTACTAGGGTTCCATCTAGGTTGTGACCAAGCATAAGGATTTCCTTGACCATCCCATGGTTGTTGATGTCCCTGAGCATACCAAGCTTGACTTGCCCAATATTGAGGGTTCCATGTTGGTTGAGGTACCCAAGGTGGTTGTCCCCAATTTTGTGGTACTGTCTGAGTAGCCCATGACATCGTCCGTGATTAGGAACGTTACTGCATAAACTACCCTTAGTTAGTTTGTCTCTAAACAAAATTCAATTCTTCTATTGTGGATGATGTATTGGTTTGTTTAATCTAATTCTTTATGACTGGAAGTAGAGAACAAGCATCAGTATCATGTTCTTTAGATTCACAGATAAGACACATTTCTGTTTTATCTAAAGGACAGTCTCTTATTGCATGCTTCTTCCTGCATCTATGATAATACATAGCAAATGGTTCAATTTTGGCATTTACTTTAGCTTGTAATCCATCCATAGTAGAGGTTAATTGAACTAAAATGTTTGTTTTAAAATTTTCTAACTCATCCATTAGTTTGTTCATATTTGGATTCAGACTTTTCACTGATTTTCCTGTTCTAGGTCCACCTCTTATTCTTGAATAACTTATACAAATCTCTTTAATTTCATTCATTCTTAACTTATCAATGTCTCCACCTCCTATCAAGTTAAGGTCTTCCCTAGATTCGCCATCCAAACCTTTAAGAAAAATGGTTTTACTTGACTATTCTTCAAGTACAAATCCACATCTTTTTCTCACAAAGAGGAATCTGTCTAAATAGTCTTCTATATTTTCATCTTCCTCCTGCTTGATTTTGAAGAATTATTCCTTCCTATTTCTCCCTCTATAATAATCTTGGTATTTTTCTAGGAAGGCAGTCTCCATTTGTTCCCAAGTGCTAAAAGAGTTGGATGGTAATCCCATGAACCACTTCATTACTGCATCCTTTAGAGCGGATGGAAACATCTTGAGTTTTTGATTATTTGTTTTATAGTCATAAGTCCGACTTAATACCTTAAACTCAAACAAAAATTGGTCAAGATCTTTAGATGACATCCCTCTAAATGTGGGTAAATTTGCAAGTGACATATTTTTATTGATGTATCATCATCTCCCAATTGGAGTGGATAAGTAAATGTCCTATCAGGTACTCTTTCAGCTTCTCATTCCATTTTTAAAATATTTTCTGAATTTTTCTCCCAATCAATGTGGTATGTGGTATGCCTTGGGTAAGGTGAAAAAATAGGAGTAGGAGGTTGACTACTCAATTGAAAATCAAAATTGCCCTAATCGGATCTTGAGCAATAAGCCACTTCCTAAAAGTTACACTTCCTTCAAGTGACCGATCTAAGAATTCCAATTCTTGATCAATTTTCGTATTTGGACTAGAGGATGTTTTGAATTCTTGTGAAGATGTTCTTGGGAGGAATATACCCTTTGAGTCTCTTTGTCTACTCATATATTTTACGATATAGTAGGGAGGATCCTTCAAATACTAGATGTATGATTGTTTCTCTTGTTAACACTTAATTAGAAAGTTCCAACTACTGTGTCCCTGACAATGGAACCAAAAATTATTGGTGTCATTGTTCCCTTCATTTAATCAACTTATTGTTGATGTCATATCAAACCAGGGGTGTGTCTAAAGCTATATGCAACAAGAGTAATCCTATTGGTCTAGTAGTTGACTATAGTTGTTTTTGTATTTTCTGAGGGATCTTTTCAATGTCTTAAGGACTTCTTGGTAAAACATTATTTAAATCATACTATGAAAACTTTCCTGAAAGGAAACACACTTTGCAGAATGGAAATAAACACACTTGCTTTTGGAAATAAACACACTTGCTTCAAAGTAAACACACTTGATGTTGGAAATAAACACACACAACTTAGAATGCTTTAAAAATGATTGCAAGAGAAAATAAGAATCTATCTAGACACCTGCAGGAACAAGTACACAATAGAGTTTAACTAGAAGAATTAAAGTAATATAGAATTAACAGATCTAAACTATTTGCTTAAGAAATATAAATACCAAATAAACAAATATCCTGGTCCTTGGGGGAGTGGGCCCTTGCTCCTCCTTGAATCAGGATTTAACAACTAATTATCTCAAATAGGAATGGCTATTTTATTGATAAAACATTCAATATTACAAAACGTACTAGATCTGTATACTTAGTCTATATCTCTCTTCTATATTTTATCTCTATTTCTTATTATTTCTATCTACTACAGGTCTACTTATATATACATTTACAATCATAGTTGTCTCTACGATTCTGATGAAATCGAATCGTGCCCAGAATAGATGCTGAGTCGGATTGGGGCTGATCAGATGAGCTGTAAGATAGCTATCCCTGGATCTATGTTTAGAGATCTTCTCATCCTTTCCTTATCAAAGGGTCATTGATGCAAAATATCTAGATGTGGTTAAAATACATAATTTCCATTGGTTCTCAAACTTCAGAGAAGTTCTAGAACCATAATAAATTGTTAAGGATCAAAACCGTGAGAGTTCCTGAGCTATGCCCTGGGAGTTATAGAATTAAGTCCGAAAATTCTCAAACTAAACTCGGAGTTCTAGAACTAACTCAAAGTTTCGAACCTGGATGATGACTATGTAATGGAGTTCGGAACTAGCTTCAAGTTCCGTAACTAAGTTATGTTAGAACAGATGCTACGAAAAAAATATTGAATGCTACATACTTCATTTCATCGATCGATCACACCGCTTTATTAGAAAACTGAATTTCAAACACACACTTCATCGGGATTTTCAGAGATGTTAACATTAGAATCAAAAAAGTCAAAAGACAGCACAATTACATCCTAACTCATCTCAAATCAAATAAAAGTCACAAAATATAATCAAACTTAATAAAAATGAGAATAAGATGAGATCATATATTAGACATTAATCGGGCATATTCTCGGCCTCATCATGACTAGTGTCGGTTATGGAATAACTAACATCGGTTAAGGTGGGAAAGTTTAGGTTTACAAAATTGGCTGATCTTACCGATTTGGCATGTTTTCTCGCCGAGTCTTCTTAAGAAAGTGAAGTTCATATGAGAGAAGGAAGGAATAACTTAGAAAAGGTCCGGTTAGGCTTAGGAATAAGTCTTAGTTAGTTAGGTCAAGTTAGTGACTCAACACTAGGAGTTAAAAATCAATGATGACTCAAAGGTTTGAGGGTGATGAATCACCACCGAGATTCAAATTCCCTAGATTGGTTCCAGGTGAGATATCCTAGTGAGGTGGAGATGTGAGGGTGAAATTAATTTAATTAAAATAATTAAATTAATTAATAATGTGAAGTTGAATAATTAATAATAATTAATAATCGGGCCATTCGTGATTAATTATTTTAAAGGCACCAAGGAGAGTGTGACCCAAATTTGGTCTCTATAGAGGTATCCCCCTATGGGAACCTCCTAACAAAACATGCAACAACATAACATAACATTATACATAAGTTGTTAAATTTTGGTGATATTGCACAAAGACACAACATCCTTCTGTGGTTGGTCCTCTATCCACTTCCGATGTATGTGATAAAATGTCTTGCAACACAAACAAAATACCTCTCTAGCCTTACAGTCGTATCAACAACATCGAGACTAATATACATATAAAAATCAATAATCATCGTCCAAAATTAGTAATTCTATTATCGATCATCATACAATTAATTTGATTTTGGCATCCATAAAATCATAATTCTGCTCAAAACATCCAACATAGGCTATGTATCAAGAATATGACATGTTAGTATAAAATTAAAATATTGCAAATCGACATATATAACTATCTATCATCACCATCTAGTGCATCATAATAAAAATGTAAATCATAGCATGTCAATAGTTCAAATATCCGCATTATCCATCATCTATTGATAAAAATATAATACTCAAAAATTTTAAGTATTAATCCAACATTAATAACATTATAATGACATAGTGTCGAAGAGGAGTGGGCGCTACACCATGTCTTTAATCGACCGAAAGAAAAATCATGGTATAATCAGTGTCGAAGAGGAGTGGGCATTACAAGTCTATTGCATTAACTTTCCTCTGTGATTAATAAAGATCTTAGCCTTGAGACCAAGAACATGCTCCTTTATGAAGCTACAATATTGGAAATGACTCCATCCTCCTTATGTGCAATGATTGTATGGAGGAGATATGGTTTTAGGGATTCCTTCAAGTTTTTAAACCCAGGATACAAAACATGAGGAAAAGGCTCGATAATGGAGCTCATAGGGAGGTGTGTGACCCAAAACAAAGAAGGCTTCTAAAACTCGAGCATATATTTACATATTTAATGCATTTTGGAAATTCACATCAGCTCTATCTCAATGGATACACATTGGAGGGACTAAGAATTGTGATATTTATCTTTTCTCGAAAGGATTTTTCATTTATCATTTTGAGGATTACGAAGACTATCCCCAAGCCTTTCAAAAAAATTCTTATGAAATTAAAAATTTCGATTTTTTATATATAAATTCTTAGGACACCTAAATGTTATGTGTCTTAGGAATAGGCACATCCTCGCATGAAAATTGGAAAAAAAAATAATTCCAAAACAATGAAGTTTCTTATAGCATGATGTAGTGTGTAAATATGTTTCTTAGTTATTAGAAATCCAACATACATCACGTCCATAAAAGAGTAAGCTTGGAGAAAATTTAATAAGGAACGAGTTTCATGATTCAATACCCCTTGTGTAGCGCCGCAAAATGAAACGATGAAGTCGACGCCACGCCACAAACATTCAACCCGAGAATGCGATAATTTTTACAGGTGATAATGAAACTACTACAATCACGATAATGAGGTCAAAGATGTTTAATTTTATCTCATTCGACGTTTCACAAAAGATAAGAAGGGTCGTCTTTCGAGTTAATTAGTCTAATGTCTGATAATATCGTAATAACAATATTTCTGAATGTTAACCCTAGAGTATGATATAATTTATTTTGAAGTGAATACACTAACCACTCAATTTTTATTTTTATTTTATTATTCAGTTATATTACGTTATCTCATGATTTAATACATTATAATATATATATATATATATATATATATATATATATATATATATATATATATATATATGTATGTATGTATGTATGTATGTATATATATATATATATATATATGTATGTATGTATGTATATATATATATATATATTATATATATATATTTATATATATATATATATATATATATACATACATATATATATATATATATATATATATATATATATATATATATATATACATACATATATATATATATATATATATATATATATATATATATATATAATATATATATATATATATATATATAAAGGAATTACACATTACGGTATATACTTGGCACTAATTTATTTTATTGCATTGTATGATTTTATATGTTTAGATATACATACTACCTTATTTATATCTAGTATGATTATTATATGAAAATTTTGTTACATATCATACCACTATTATCTTATATAGTATTTAATACTTAACTAACCTAACTAGTTATCCGTGTTTTCATTAACTTGTAAAGTACAACATTTCAAACTTAAGCTTAAATATTATGGTTGGGGTGGTGGGTGACTCAACAAACTCCCTGGCAACCATTATGACTCCCTCCTGCGTGGCAAAAAAACAGCCCTAACCGAGCCGCATAACTTCATTTATTCACATTTAGATTTTACAAATCTTACATCTTCATAGTCAAGGCAAGATGTCATTTCTTTCTGGTTTTGTCCAAAATGCCGCGTGTAGCCAAACAATGCATCCCCTATGGATTATTTTTTTTTTTGACGTAAAGCAGCAAAGGTTGTCAACTATGTTTTATCTATGTGCCTCGAATCAAATGCAATTTCAAATTGGGATCCGCCTTCAAGATATTCTTATCAAATCGATGAAGGGAAAAATGATAGAGTCATGAGGAGCATGATGAAAGGTATTACAACATTTTTTTTCCTAAGGTGTATGTTCTAAGTTTCAAGCTGAGTGCAAATGATGCAGCATGATGGGCAAGGATCTCAAAAAAAGTCCATATGTTCTGCTCAAAATCGAATACATTTTAATATTCATGAATAATTTTATCAAAATCAGATTGGTAGTGAAACACCTTAGTGAAGGGGTGGGTCATATTCCATGCTAGAAAATTCATGGGAAAGGGCCTTACATTTGATCAAACTTATAAAGAAAACATCTCAAACGTGGTTTGATGCTCCTCAAAAGCATATAAATGTCAAAATCGATTAAGGGACAAAGTGAGAGTGGGTTACAAGACCTCGAAGCAATTTATTACCACGATTTTATATTATGATGGATACTCCTTATTCGTCATGGAGTATCCCGTGGAGAGAATCTCACAGAGGTGGATCTGTTTCATATCAGAATATTCATGAAGCCCAATTTGTTTTGCAAATTTTAAGACAAACATCTTCTACGTGGGTTTTTTCCATTGTTTAAAGGATGTGAGACAGTCACGAGGATATATGGTGCTTTTACACAGATGTAACATCATCCTATTTGTTTTATATTATAAGAATGTATGAGTTCAGATGTATTTAAAACCGTTTGCTTTGCATAGAAAGTTCATACGTAGGTTTAAATTGCAGGCTTGTTACGGCCAAGCCATAGGTCTTTCTTAAAATTATGTTTAGTTTTATCTACTTGGCAATAGTTTATCCTAATATGCTCTTATCAATATAAAAGAAATATTGATAATATATTGATAGTAATATGACTTGATAATAATAATTTCAATAATTTTAGCATTGATTTAATAGGAATAATATTTAAATATTAGTTTCCTCCTTAAACATTGAGGACATGTGTTAATGGACTCGATTAAGCTTAGAATTTTGCATTAAAATTCTTTTCTACACCATCTAATAGCATTCATGGGATTTCAAGTGGGTTTGTTTTCATTTCTTTTACAATTTGCAAATAGATTTACAATGGATTCTTAAATGAAGAAAAGCATAATAGAGCTAGAGCATAGATTTCTTTATTGGCATATTTAAAACTATTTAAAACTTAAGTCTTTTCATCAACAAAACAAGAATGGTAAATGCTCTAGTATTCCAACTTTGCAATACATCTCCTTTAAAGTAACAAAAAAATTTTAATATATATTTTTTAAATTAAATTTCCCAACTTTCCTCAAGAGGTGTTCAACAATCTTTCCATTAAGTTTTAAAGCAAGAACTACTAGCATTTCAATAAGATCAACTTATTCATAAGAGGTTCCAAGCCAAGTAAGAAGGAGAATAAATAGATTGTCTTCCTTTCAACTTTTGATTCCATCTACATTACAACCTTACTAATGAAGTTCAAAACAACTTTCCTTCAACATCTTGTTACAACACTTTCTACTTCATGTGGAAACAAATTTACAATAATGGAAGCTAAAATACAAAGCAATATTACATTTTTCCTCCACTCAAGGTGGGTAAAATACATGGTGGTTTCACATTGTCATCAACAAGGTTCCAATGCTCCAAATATCAACAAGGTGGCTCCTCCATAGTTTGCTTGATTCACAACAAAATAAGGGGAGAGGCAACGCTCTCCTCCCAACCAAAATACCCAATGGAGAAGAGAAGCCATCCTCTCCATTAGCCCCCGAGCCCCAACCACATCACAATGGGAGAAAATCCAACTCATGGCAACTACTAGCTTCCACATAACTAAACATAACATTTCACATTCATTCCATAATCCTTCAAAACAAGATCAACAACACAACAAGAGGGAAAACAATCACAACAACAAGTCACAAGGCTTATCAAGAAAGCCACAAGAGTAAGACATATGGGGAGGCCACTTATGCCTCCCAATGGGAATGGGTGCCACCTAAAAGCCTCCAATGCAAAACACAATACCCCTAACAACTCTTATGCCTCCCTCAAGTACCCCTTATCCCTCCATTCACTCTTATGCCTCCCTCAACTCTTATGGCTCCCTCAAAGTAAAACAAGAAGAAAATGCAAGCATTTCTCTTACAAGGTGGGCACCCAACCCAAACTCCCTCCTCAAGAACATGATCTCTTATGCCTCCCTCAATTAAACTCCCCATAGTCTCCTCCCACTCCCAACTTAGGCATTCTACCCATTCCCAACAAGCATTGCAACAACAAAATTCAACACAACATATGTACTCATTCATATAAAAAAAGAAAACATAATGCAAACAAAGGTGAAGCTCCTACCTTTCCATGGTAGAGCTTGCTCCAAGTATGAAGTCTCAAATCCCTCCAAAGATCAAGCAAGCATCCACAAGCTCCACAAAATTCCCACAAGTATCAACAAGCTCCAAAAATCCACAAACTCCTTCCAAATCCTCTCCTCTCCAAAATACACAAGACTAAAAATGAAACTTCCAACCCCCAAAACAAACAAGAGGATCAAATAAATAGAGAAAAGAGAGGGAGGGATGATGTGGCTCCAAGTAGGATGCCACCTCCTTTTCCCTCCACTCCACATCATTTGGTCAACATCAAATTCCAATGCACCATTAATAAGTGGTTGAAAGAAAGGCAAGCACCTTACACACTCCAACTAAGCCCACTCCCTCAAAGGACAAAATTAAATTTTGAAAGAAAGTGCAATTAATATTTTACCCTTTTATCCCCCCAAAACACCTAAAAGACCCTAAATTTGGCCTTCCAACCCATAGGTAGGGTTGGCATGGGGTTTTAAGAGGTGTGGGACAAGTTTGACTTGTCCCACAAGCTTTGAAATTTGGCCTCCAAGGCCAAATTCGAGTTTCCCATGTGGGGTAGAGTGTGCTACACTCAAACTCAAACACACATCAATCCACACAAAATCCCAAGTAAATCAAATCCTAATAAATGAACTCTCTTAGGTCACATCTTTTAATTAGTTTAGGACAATTTCAAATTAACTTAATTAACCCACTACAACCCATGGCTAACAAAGGGGTAAACTCCAATCCAAAGAATATGAATAATAACATAAGTAAAATTTCACTTACTAAGAGCAACACATACTAACATAATAAAAGGGAAAAATTAAAACAAAACAACACATGATCCCTAGGTCACAATTTTCCCTTTACCAGATAATTCTAACACACACACAATTACTTGTTGCCATGGTGACCTTAGCTGGATTCTTCTCGAATTCCGATGTGGTTGGTCTCCACTCCCCAATATTGTTGTGAATATAATATACCTGCAGAACAGAGAATACCTCCTTCGCCTGTTGGCCGCATTAAAACATTCATGCCAAATATACAATATAATCTAAAATAAACGACACATGATTTACTATCATCTATGCAAGTACGATATCACTAACACTTTCTAGCACATTTCTATTCCACATTTCATTTATGTCAAAACGATCATCACATTAGTCCAATTATCAAGTTCTACTCAATATGATTAAACATATCACATGTCATAATTAAAGATAAATAACCCTGTCAAAAGTATACAAATATCATCATCAAATGTCCACCAGTAAACCATATGCATCATATAAAGATCAAATCAATAACAGTCCAATGTCTATGATATCTACTAGCATGCTAAATCAAGAAGCCATAATAAATCCATAGTGAAGTAATCAGTCTCGAAAACAACAAAACAAAATGAGGTCGAAGGGAAGTGGGCACTACATCCCCCTCCCCTTAGACTCGACTTCCTCCTGGAAGTCACTGGAAAAGGTGTGGAAACTATCCTCGTAGCAAAGTAGCATCCTCCCAAGTAGCCGCAGCCTCATCATACCCGTCCCATGGACCCGAACTCGATCAATCTCTCGCCGCGAAGCCTGTGGTCCTCGCGATCTAAAATGCGCACGGGCTCCACCATCACCTGCCCCTGATCCTGCACCTGCAATGCGGTCCAATCTAGCACATGAGAAGGATCAGAAATATATCTCCTAAGCACAGAAACGTGAAACACATCATGGACGCGAGATAAGCTAGGTGGCAATGCTAGACGATAGGCCAAGGGACCGAGGTGCTCCAAGATCTCAAAGGGACCCACAAACCTAGGAGCAAGCTTAGAACCTTTTCCATAACGGATAGGGCTCTTATGTGGTCTGACACGAAGAAACACCTTCGTGCCTACCTCAAAACTACGATCTGTCCTATGCTGGTCTGCATACTTCTTCTGTCTATCCTGTGCCTCCTGCAATCTCTGTCTGATCAATGTAACCTGCTGCTCCATGTCCTGTAATAATGCTGGCCCAAGGGAAACCCTGTCCTCAATCCTATCCCAACTAAGAGGTGTCCTGCACTCTCTACCATATAATGCCTGAAAAGGAGCCATGCCTATAGAACTCTGGAAACTATTATTGTAGGAAAACTCCACCAAATACAGATACTCCTCCCATCTCGACTGATGATCCATCACGTACATCCTGAGCATATCCTCCAAAATCTGATTCACCCTCTCTCTGTCTATCCATCTGTCTCAGGTGATAAGCTGTGCTGAAATTAATCCTCGTCCCGAGGGCATACTGCATGGTGGTCCAGAAATGGGAAGTGTACAAAGGGTCGCGGTCGCAAATGATCTTCCACGGAATCCCATGTAATCTGACAATCTCATCAAGGTATACTCGTGCCACAACACTTGCTGTATAGGTGGTCTTTACTGGAGAAAAATGAGCTACCTTCATCAATTTATCCACCGTGACCATGATGGCGTCGTGATGGTATCTCGACGTAGGTAACCCAACGATGAAGTCCATGGAAATGGTGTCCCACTTCCACTCCGGTATGGCGTGAGGATAGAGAAGGCCAGCTGGATGCTGATGCTCGGCCTTCACCCTCTGGCACTCTAAAAAAGTGTGACACAAACAAAGCCACGTCTCTCCGAAGTCCTCTCCAAAAATACAACTGTCTCAGGGTGGCGTGCATCTTCTTCACCCCGGGATGGGCTGAATAAGGTGCACGATGAGCCTCTGTCAAAATGTCATGTCTCAAGCCTCCATCTCTAGGAACATATATCCGACCTCTGTGTCTGAGAAGACCATCTGCCTCTAATGAAAATCCATCAAATCTCCCCTCAAGGGGTCTCTGAGACTCAATCTCTGCTCTGGCTGCAAGGTAGAAACTATCATGAGGAAGCTGCTGCAAGATCCTACTCCGCAAATCTGTGCCCACTGAGGTGGCCATAGCCACATGTCTCCGCCTACTCAAGGCATCTGCAACCACATTCTCCTTCCCTTTCACATGCTCTATCTCCATGTCATACTCACAGAGTAACTCCATCCAACGCCGCTGACGAGCGTTGAGATTGGGCTGCGTGAAGAGGTGGCGAAGACTCAAGTGATCAGTCCTGAGTGTAAATCTCCGGCCAAGAAGAAAATGTCTCCACCGCACTAAGGCATGTACCACTGCTGCAAGCTCAAGGTCATGGGTCGGATAATTGAGCTCATAATCTTTGAGTTTGCGAGACTCAAAGGCAACTACTCTACCCTCCTGCATTAACACACCTCCAAGTCCTGCCAAGGAAGCATCTGTGCAAACGTAGAACTCACCCTGAGGATCCGGCACTGCAAGAATAGGTGCTCTCGTGAGGCATTCCTTCAGTGTACTGAAAGCCTGCTCACATCTATCTGACCATAAAAACTTCTTCCCTTTCCGCTGAAGGGAAGTGATGGGGTGCGCAATCCGAGAAAATCCTGAACAAACCTCCTGTAATACCCTGCTAGACCCATGAAACTACGCACCTCGGTCACACTAGTGGGTGCTGGCCAATCCATGATGGCTCGAATCTTGGAAGGATCGACTATGATACCTTCCCCAGAAATGATGTGGCCCAAATACTGCACCTCAAGCTGAAAGAACGCACACTTCTCCAAGTTCCCGTAAAGGTGTTGTTCGCGAAGACACTGAAGAACCTGGCGAAGGTGCTCCTCGTGCTCCTCACGTGTGTGTGAGTAAATCAGAATGTCATCAAGGAAGATGAGCACGAAGCGATCAAGGAAGGTCCTGAATACCCCATTCATCAAACTCATAAACACCGCGGGGGCATTCGTCAAACCGAAAGGTACCACTGTGAACTCGTAGTGGCCATATCTCGTATGGAATGTTGTCTTGTGAATATCCGTCTCCGCAATCCTGAGCTGATGGTACCCTGACTTAAGATCTATCTTAGAGAAAACTGTAGCCCCCTTCATCTGATCAAATAAATCATCAATGCGTGGAAGGGGGTAACGATTCTTGATCGTTACTTTATTCAGCTGACGGTAGTCAATACACAACCGAAGAGATCCATCCTTCTTCTTCACGAAGATCATCGGTGCACCCCAAGGGGATACACTAGGATGGATTAGGCCTTTCTCCAGAAGGTCCTCAAGCTGCAACTTGAGCTCACATAACTCAGGAGTAGTCATCCGATAGGGTGCTCGTGAGATAGGCTCTGCGCCCGGAACTAGATCTATATGGAAGTCGATCTCACGTGGGGGAGGTAATCCCGGTAGCTCCCCTGGGAACACATCAGAAAACTCTGATAAGATGGGATGATCATCGAGGGAAGGTCCTCTCGACTCATCCTCTGATCTGTCACTGACCGTAATAGCAAACAACTGACAACCCTGTCGCGCACACCGCTTAAGCTGCATAGCGGAGATGGTGCGAATGGATACGGCCCTCCTAACTCCTGATATCACTGACTCTACTCCAAGATCATCTATGCAAGCAATAGTCTTATGGTAACAATCCACTCTAGCTCTGTGAGCGGACAACCAATCCATGCCTAAAATGATGCCATAAGATCCTAATGGAAGGATCCGAAGATCAAAAGTAGTGGTGAAGGGTCCCAAATCCACTACACACTCCTTAACTAAGGAGTCTATAGAAATTTTGGCTCCATAAGCCATCTCAACGTCCCAACTACGGCCCTGCCTAACTGCCACCAGCCTACAACGCTCTACTAAGGATGGTGCAATAAAAGAATCAGAAGAACCAGAATCAAATAATATAGAGGTGGAAATACCACCAATACTACCTGTCGTCTCAATCACAAGACTGATGCTCACCGGTGGTTCTCGACCACTGCGTAGATCCGATGACTCCGTGCCATATCTCCAACAATAGGCTCTGAGCTCTGTGTCTTACCCTTGTTAGGGTTCTGTGGGCAATCTCTCCAATGATGTCCAACAACACCACAACCATAACAGCTGCCTGGTCCTCTCCAGTGGGAAGCAGCTCCAGCTGGTACTCTAGATGACTGAGATACAGATCCTGACGATCCGGCTATGGATCGCCGAGGTCTCGCCGATGAGCTCCTCGCCGACCGAGCTCTCGGCGCACCCCGTGTCCCGATGGGACCTCAGGAGGAGGCCCCATACTACGTCCTCTCTCGCGCATCAAATCTCCGAGGAGGTCGGTAAGGTAAGGTGGGGGGTCTCGCTCATCGCCGCTTGCTGTGGTGGCCGAATGAAGCTTGCCTCGAACTCGTCCCACCCCGTGGAGGAGGAATCGACCCTTCGACCTACCATCCCGCATCCGCTGGATACGGCTCCGAACTCGTCTCTAGCCTCGCCGCGTCTTCCCCGTGTCTCCTCTCGCAATATAGGCCTTCTCCACGGCCTCTCGCTAATGTCTGTGGGCAAGTGAATGTGCACGCGCCACCTAAATCCAAGTTCAGCCCCTGATGAACCCGTGAATCCATACCGCTCATCCCGCATATAGTCGACATACTGGGAGTAGGTCCAGAAATCGACTCTCATACTCGCCATCATCACATCGATGCCCGACGGAGGTCATGAAACTCGCCTCTATCCGCCGTCAATAAATCTCCTGGGTAAATACCTGCTCCTGAAACGCTCCTCAAACAGCTCCCAGGTAATCATCTCCGAGTCAACATGGAGCTTCTGCTCCTCGGTCCTCCACTGACTCCTGCTCCATCCTTCAGAAGATGGATTGCAACACGAGCTTTCGTGTTGCTAGTACAAGGGCAGAGCTTGAAGCATCCGCTCAAGCTCACCAACCAGGCCTCTACCTGAAAACCGCTGTATCACCCAAATAGTGAGATGGTCGTAGCTT
Organism: Taxus wallichiana var. yunnanensis; assembly: GCA_018340775.1. Classification (NCBI taxonomy): domain Eukaryota; kingdom Viridiplantae; phylum Streptophyta; class Pinopsida; order Cupressales; family Taxaceae; genus Taxus; species Taxus wallichiana. The sequence continues at coordinate 445,555,220 of CM031241.1, read as the reverse complement.
CAGGATCTCCCTGATATGGTCTGCAGCTGACGTATGATGAATCCTAGGTCTATCTGAATGCTCCTCCCTCTGTCTAGGGCTCCGAGACCTGTCCCTATGTCCTGAGATCCTGTCCCCATGTCCTCTCTAGTGGTGACTCTGCCCTAGCCGACTCCGCACGGAAGTTCTCTGCCCTGTGCTCCTCGCTGTGTCGAGGGGATGCCTGGGCATCTACTGATGGCTCCAAACTATGTCTAGCAAGTCGTCCTCCCAAGGGCTCTCCGCGTATAGCGGCATTGACATCCTGGAGTGTCTGCAAGATCTGAGGTAGGATGGCTGCTATGGCCTGCTCTGGCGGTGGTATGTCTAGGTCTATATGAAGAGACCCCTCGCCCAATCCGCGCCTCCTGCACAGATCAAGGTGAGAGTTAGTTCATTGTTCTAGGTCTTGTGTCAGTTTTCTAAATTTGTTGTTTACTATAATTATCAACATTGTGGTTTTATATTTTAAAAAAAGAATCAACTCTGTACTAAGTTAAATGTTCTGTTTTGTGTTTTTGCGTGTGCCCAAGGGTCCAAGCTTCGAACCCCTGGCTCTGATACCAAAATGTAACGCCGCAAAAACGAACGATGCTCACGACACAACGACGATGCACGACGACGACGACGACGACGCCGCGCCACAAACATTCAACCCGAAAATGCGACATTTTTTTTTTTTTTTTTTTGCAGGTGAGTCCGCATACAGGCTCGAAACTACAACAATCACGATAATGCTTCGAGGTCAATGATGTTTAATTTTATCTCATTCGACGTTTCACAAAAGATAAGAAGGGTCATCCTTCGAGTTAATTAGTCTAAGGTCTGATAATATCGTGATAACAATATTTCTGAAGGTTAACCCTAGAGTATGATATAATTTATTTTGAAGTGAATACACTAACCACTCAATTTTTATTTTTATTTTATTATTCCATTTATATTACGTTATATCTGATTTAATACATTATATATATATATAATATATATATATATATATATATATATATATATATAAAGGAATTACACATTACGATATATATACTTACTAACTAATTTATTTTATTACATTGTATGATTTTATATGTTTAGATATACATAATACCTTATTTATATCTAGTATGATATTATATGAAAATTATGTTTTACTGTCATGCCACTATTATATTATATAGTATTTAATACTTAACTAACCTACCTACTAGTTATTTTTATTTTTAATTAACTTGTAAAGTACAACATTTCAAACTTAAGCTTAAATGTATATGTTGGGTGGTGGGTGACTCAACAAACCCCACCAAACCATTATGATCCTCTCTCATGCGTGCAAAAAACAACCACAAGTCGCACGAATTTCATTTTTAATTTTCATTTAGATTTTGCAAATCAATGCCTCCAATCTTTTGATCAGTCCTGCCTACATGTTTGTTCTCCGCCTCGGCCGCGTGCAAACAACCACAAGCATGGTGGTTTTATTTTTTTTTAGCACTTTAAGCGCAAAGCAGTTGTCCACATTAAATGTAATCTCATGTTTTTTTTCAATCCGACGTTCAAATGGAGATCTAGGAGATTATAAATATCCTTACAAATCGATGAATGACCTGACAGACTGATGTGATTTTCACGAGGGACAGGATGGAAAAAGGTACATTACACGAGGCAAAGTTTTTGAGCTTTTTACAGAATTGCATCAAAATGCCACTTATCGGCAAGTGCATCAAGTCTGCAATTGGGAGTATCTCAGGGGATCAATCCACTGCTTTATCAGTGAACAAGCTGGCACTGAAAAGTGTTTTTAAATGGGGAATAATTTTTTCTAAATATTTGTCTTTCATGCTGCACCATTTGGGAGATTATCTCCATGGTGGAATCTAAAAAAGGTTCTCCTTCGGGATATATCAGATCAAAATCGATGCTGAGGGACAAGTAAGTGTTTCAACTATATCTTCTGATGAATGTATACTCAAAATCCTAAAAAGTCATCCTCTAAATATTTTATTAAGATGATTTGATGGAAAAAGAAATCCTTAAGAGGTCAAAATCGAGCCAACAGATGAAATATTAGGATGTTGTAAGACCCATGTATTTCATGGACTCGAGAAGCAGATTTATTTCTCGATTCGAGGAGGAATCTGATTGATCAAATTACGCATGGAGACACCTCGCCTTGGGAGGAGAATCTCATCAGAGGTTTAGGGTGTCTTTTCATATCGAATATTCATGAAGCTTAGCCCAATTTGTTTTGCAAATTTTAAACAAACATCATCTTTACGTGGATTTGAGGTTTTGCAATTTTGTACAAACTTCACGACTATCATGGATGCTTTTAATACAGATGTAACATCATCCTATTTGTTTTATATTATAAGAATGTATGAGTTCACGATGTTTTAAACACCATTGCTTTGTATATGAAAACATTCATACGTAGGTTTAAATTATAGCTTATTAAACATAATTTGTTTGCCATTAGGTCTTTCTTAAAATTATGTTTAGTTTTATCTACTTGGCAATAGTTTATCCTATAATATACTTTATCAATATAAAATAAAAATTGATAATATATTGATATAATATGATTTAATAATAATAATTTCAATAATTTTAATATTATTTAATATGAATTATATTTAAAATATCAGTTTCCCTTATTAAACATTGAGGAAATATGGTATGGACTTGATTAAGCTTAGAATTTTGCATTAAAATCTTTTCTACACAATTTAATAAGGCATTTGATGGGATTTCAAAAGTAGGTTTGATTTCATTTTTTTACAATTTGCAAAGATTTACAATGGATTCTTAAATGAAGAAAAGCATAATAGAGCTAGAGCATAGATTTCTTTATTGGCATATTTAAAACTATTTAAAACTTAAGTCTTTCCATCAACAAGACAAGAATGGTAAATGCTCTAGTATTCCAACTTTGCAATACATCTCCTTTGAGTAACAAAATGGGATTTAAATATATATTTTTTTTTAAAATTCCCAACTTTCCTCAAGAGGTGTTCAACAATCTTTCCATTAAGTTTTAAAGCAAGAACTACTAACATTTCAACAAGATCAACTTATTCATAAGAGGTTCCAAGCCAAGTAAGAAGGAGAATAAATAGATTGTCTTCCTTTCAACTTTTGATTCCATCTACATTACAACCTTACTAATGAAGTTCAAAACAACTTTCCTTCAACATCTTGTTACAACACTTTCTACTTCATGTGGAAACAAATTTACAATAATGGAAGCTAAAATACAAAGCAATATTACATTTTTCCTCCACTCAAGGTGGGTAAAATACATGGTGGTTTCACATTGTCATCAACAAGGTTCCAATGCTCCAAATATCAACAAGGTGGCTCCTCCATAGTTTGCTTGATTCACAACAAAATAAGGGGAGAGGCAACGCTCTCCTCCCAACCAAATACCCAATGGAGAAGAGAAGCCATCCTCTCCATTAGCCCCGAGCCCCAACCACATCACAATGGGAGAAAATCCAACTCATGGCAACTACTAGCTTCCACATAACTAAACATAGCATTTCACATTCATTCCATAATCCTTCAAAACAAGAATCAACAAACAACAAGAGCGGAAACAATCACAACAACAAGTCACAAGGCTTATCAAGAAAGCCACAAGAGTAAGACATATGGGGAGGCCACTTATGCCTCCCAATGGGAATGGGTGCCACCTAAAAGCCTCCAATGCAAAACACAATACCCCTAACAACTCTTATGCCTCCCTCAAGTACCCCTTATCCCTCCATTCACTCTTATGCCTCCCTCAACTCTTATGGCTCCCTCAAAGTAAAACAAGAAGAAAATGCAAGCATTTCTCTTACAAGGTGGGCACCCAACCCAAACTCCCTCCTCAAGAACATGATCTCTTATGCCTCCCTCAATTAAACTCCCCATAGTCTCCTCCCACTCCCAACTTAGGCATTCTACCCATTCCCAACAAGCATTACAACAACAAAATTCAACACAACATATGTACTCATTCATATAACAAAAAGAGAACATAATGCAAACAAAGGTGAAGCTCCTACCTTTCCATGGTAGAGCTTGCTCCAAGTATGAAGTCTCAAATCCCTCCAAGGATCAAGCAAGCATCCACAAGCTCCACAAAATTCTCACAAGTATCAACAAGCTCCAAAAATCCACAAACTCCTTCCAAATCCTCTCCTCTCCAAAATACAAAAGACTCAAAATGAAACTTCCAACCCCCAAAACAAACAAGAGGATCAAATAAATAGAGAAAAGAGAGGGAGGGATGATGTGGCTCCAAGTAGGATGCCACCTCCTTTTTCCTCCACTCCACATCATTTGGTCAACATCAAATTCCAATGCACCATTAATAAGTGGTTGAAAGAAAGGCAAGCACCTTACACACTCCAACTAAGCCCACTCCCTCAAAGGACAAAATTAAATTTTGAAAGAAAGTGCAATTAATATTTTACCCTTTTATCCCCCCAAAACACCTAAAAGACCCTAAATTTGGCCTTCCAACCCATAGGTAGGGTTGGCATGGGGTTTTAAGAGGTGTGGGACAAGTTTGACTTGTCCCACAAGCTTTGAAATTTGGCCTCCAAGGCCAAATTCGAGTTTCCCATGTGGGGTAGAGTGTGCTACACTCAAACTCAAACACACATCAATCCACACAAAATCCCAAGTAAATCAAATCCTAATAAATGAACTCTCTTAGGTCACATCTTTTAATTAGTTTAGGACAATTTCAAATTAACTTAATTAACCCACTACAACCCATGGCTAACAAAGGGGTAAACTCCAATCCAAGGAATATGAATAATAACATAAGTAAAATTTCACTTACTAAGAGCAACACATACTAACATAATAAAAGGGAAAAATTAAAAAAAAACAACACATGATCCCTAGGTCACAATTTTCCCTTTACCAGATAATTCTAACACACACACAATTACTTGTTGCCATGGTGACCTTAGCTGGATTCTTCTCAAATTCCGATGTGGTTGGTCTCCACTCCCCAATATTGTTGTGAATATAATATACTGCGCAGTAAGCAGAAAATACCTCCTTCGCCCGTTGGCCGCATTAAAACATTCATGCCAAATATACAATATAATCTAAAATAAACGACACATGATTTACTATCATCTATGCAAGTACGATATCACTAACACTTCCTAGCACATTTCTATTCCACATATCATTTATATCAAAACGATCATCACATTAGTCCAATTATCAAGTTCTACTCAAAATGATTAAACATATCAATGTCATAATTAAGATAAATAACCCCGTCAAAAGTATACAAATATCGTCATCAAATGTCCACCAAGAAACCATATGCATCATATAACAGATATCAATCCTTACAATTTAATGAACAAAGATGAACAACAATTACACATGTTATTGTTAACACAAAAATTGTCTATTTAATCATTTTGACTCAATTCTCCTTATGTAGAGAATAACATGGACACATAAAATAGGTAGCTAATTGGCAAAAAAGTTTTAAGTTGCAATTAATGTTGGTATTTATTTTAAAAATATTTAAATAACTTTAATGGTATCTTTTTCCATAATCCATCTTTTATATTTTCTAAATTGTATTATAATTATAAATCTATGTGGGATTCTCTAATTGATTGAATAAATGATTTTAACAAACTTAATCTTTATAAATCTTTGGGCCTTTGTTGTATAATTATAAACCAACAAAAACAATGCTACATTAATCAATTTCATAGTTTATCATAGATACAATTATTTTTCATAAATATCAATTGTACACTAATCAATTGGATCTTCACTAATCAAATAAAAGATCTAGAAACACCATTAAAATTTTTGAGAACATTAAAATACTATTTCAAATTATAATTAAAAATATTATTTTTACAAAAATTGAAAGAAAGGACTCATTAGTGCAAGCTTACAATTATGTAGAAAATTAGTTCTAACTTTTGACATTCACACCTCAAAGTTCAATTTTTAAGTTTTACCTTTGTTACAAATTCTCAAATTTAGTTAATCGATATTTGTAAGAAATCAAAGAAAATCAAATCAAATTAAACTAATTAAAAATCAAAACTAATAGATGTTTCTATTTTATCAATGAGATATTAAGATGTTTATATTTTATTAATAACATATTAAAATATTTTTTTAATTTTTATTCCAAAATTTCTAATTTTGTTAATATTACTTGTCATAAATCTCTTGAATTCATAATATATAGTGTAATATTTACTTTTACAAATTTCTCAATTATAACATTAATGTATACATATACATATATGTGTATAACGATTAAAATTTGAACATACATGTCGTTTCAGTTATATTTTCACATCTGAAATGACTAAAAAAATCTGAACGCCTTGCAAAATCCAACACTGTAAGTTCACGGCGTAGACTTGCTCCTCGAAGAGCAACCACTAGTAATTAAGAAGAAATGAAACTACCGTAAATTTAGTAGGATGGATATGGCTCAATCAAAATATGAATCTCTAAAATTATGATCACTATCAGATCAATATTTTCTCCTGAATAAACAGATTAATACAGATAATGTCAGAATCCTCACCTCCACAAAATCGAAATCAAAATTAGACAAAGTACAATAGCAACCGCAGCTAATAACTGTCACTAGTAAAGAAGAGACAGAAAATATCCTGCCGAAAGTGTTCGCAACACCTGGCTAAGCAAATTTAGAAACAACATAAATCAATATGAACACTTATCTGTTTTTTCGAAAATTCCGATTTTTGAGAGACAAAATAACATAGAGATTCACACATTATGAATCAAAAGTCTATCGCGTATTCCAAAACAAACTCTAAGCAATGCAGCGTTTAGATTTTCCGTTCCCGATCTTTCTCGACTTCCTCTATATAATCTAACCCACCAATGGAACAAACGCAAATTGCCAGAAAATGGATACTCTTCTTCCTATCCTCTTCGCTGTTACATTGATAACACTGCTAATTTCATTTTATGCAGGGAATGGAAGAAGAGCAAAGCTGCCGCCTGGGCCGCGAGGGCTGCCAATTTTGGGTAGTCTGCTCGAGCTGGGTTCGAATCCCCACCAGTCTCTGTATACTCTCTCCAAGCGCTATGGCGGCCTCATGTATCTGAAAATAGGCACCACCCCGGCGGTGATAGCTTCCTCTCTGGAGTCCGCAACCGCCATATTGAAGACGTTCGATTCCAATTTCTGTAACAGGGCGCCGTATGGCGGCGCCGCAGCAGATATACTCTTGTACGACAAAAACGACATCACGATGTCCTCGAATTGGCCGATGCTGCGAAAGCTCTGTGTTGTCCACCTGTTGAGTCCCAAATGTGTGGAGGAGTGGTTGGATTCCAGAGATGAAGAAATGGCGCTGCTGCTCGCTTCCATCTTCAAACAACGGGCTGGTTCCGCTGTGAACGTTGGAGATTTTGTTACCATCTTCACGTCAAATGTTATTTCGCAGATGATGATGAAGATGAGAATTTTCGAGGACAACAATGAAGAGGCGGCGTATTTCAGAGATTTAATGGACGAATTCCTGTCCACCATTGGTGGTTTCAGGATTGAGGATCATGTTCCTTTCTTGGGGAAGATCGGCTTCGGCGCTTCTCTGCTTCGGGAAATGAAGAACCTGCACAAGCGCATCGATGAATTCCTGGGGAGGAATATACGAGAGCACAGCCTTATGCCCACCAACGAGAAGAAAAACGATTTTGTAGAAATTCTCGAAGCACTCAAATCCGATTCTCACGGAGAGCTTTCTGACGCTAATATCAAAGGCATTTTACTGGTATGCAAGTAACATACTAGATTTTATTTTATGCGAATTTTTAATGTAACTTAATTAACTGGTATGTCTGTAACCAAGCCTGAAATTTCAAATTATTTCTCTATGTGAGATCAGAATTTGTTCAAGGCGTAATTGTGAATTCCAATTCTTTTATATTTGTTTGTATGATTTGTTTTTATAGATTTGTATATTTTCGTACATTTATGAAGGACTATTTAAGAAAATAATATTATTTTGTACATTTCAGCTTGTCGTTCTCATCGGATACCAGATCTTTTTTATTCGTAGTATACTGTTAATTTTATTTAATATGAGCGAATCCCACAATCCTCTGAATCATTGGTATTTAAGTTTGAGTGTAAACTAGATTTATTGCTTTTGGATGGAAGCATGGTTTTATTAATTCTTTTTGTTTCAGCTTACTTGAATGATCCACCTAGATTAAATTAGTTTAAAGACTTTCAAAGAGTCACCATAATTTAAAGAATTGCAGGAGTGACTCTAGGAGTAAAATCTACCATACAATCCACTATTATTGACCTAAATAACTAAAATAAGGGCGTTTGAGCATGTCTGTCATTCCTTTATTTAGGTGTGTTATTTTAATGCATACACCTGAGATAAAAAATTCTGTCAATTAGTGTAAATTTTAGTTGCTAATTTTTGTTAATTCATGAATATTTGAGTTTTTAAAATTTAGATTTGACTTATTTTAAATGCAATAATTAACTTGTTATTTCCCTTAATTTTTGTAAGTATATATTATTTCTATGAATTGATTTGCCTCAGATTTACAATAATAACCAAATTTTAATATTCAAATTACTTTTACTACGTCCAAAATAAAAGAAAAAATTACTACTTTCTATTTGCCCAAAAAAATTGCATCCGCCAAAATTTTGAAAGTAGTATCCACTAATTGTTTAGGGGTCTTAGAATTTACCCTCTTACTAGATTTTATTTGATGCCAATTTTATATATAATTAATGTTTTGTACGTGCATGCAGAACATGTTTTCAGCAGGAACGGACACGGCGACGCGTACAGTGGAATGGGCAATGTCCGAGCTGATCCGCCATCCTCACATTATGAAGAGGTTGAGAGAGGAAATCGATTCAGAGGTGGGAGTGGAAAGGAGAGTTAAAGAATGTGATCTTCCTCGGCTAAAATATTTAGCGGCAGTTGTGACGGAGACCCTGAGACTCCATCCTCCAACTCCGCTAATGCTTCCTCACGCATCTGGACAGGCCACCACAGTGTTGGGACATTTCATCCCTCAAAACACTCGCGTCATGGTCAACGTGTGGGCAATCGCAAGGGATCCAAATTTATGGGAGAGGCCGCTGGAATTTGATCCGGATCGATTCGTGGGTAGTCCGGTCAATCTTCACGGAACGGATTTTCGAGTTATACCGTTCGGCGCGGGACGAAGGATGTGCCCGGGACATAATTTAGGCTTGCGTATGGTTAGTTTTGCACTTGCCAGCTTCATTCATGCCTTCCAATGGACGCTTCCTGCTCCACAAAATCCCCAATATTTAGATATGTCTGAAAATTATGAAATTTCTATTCACAGGAAAGTTCCTCTCAAGCTTTTTGCCACTCCTCGCCTGCCTGCCCATCTCTATCTCTACAACAAGTGACATGTTTAGTTAGTATTCTTATATTTTAATATACTATATTACTCCCTCTATCTTTCGCGCTGTGTATTGCATTTTGGTTTTAGTATTGCAATGCATCAATTCCTTCATATTAATTATTACCAATGTTTTAATTCCATGCAATTTACAATGTTCTTTTTTAAAGTCGTAGCTTAACGAATCAAAATATGAATTCAAAATTTTAAATAACATGTATTTTAAACAGTAATTGCCAATTCCTCAGTTTAAGCAATCACATTATGGATTCAAATTTCAAAATAAAATCGATTTTAAACAATAATTACCAATTGCCCATTAACAGATACTAAGACTGGGAAAATATTTGCTCATGTTATTACCAACGAATTTAATTTTATATTCACAAAATTTGCTACTATCCCGTTGCTTCTCAAAGTACGGTTCATATATTAGGTGCGGATGATTCAAATATTTAATATATTAGTTGAGTCGAATATTTATTTAGTTTACTTATTTAGTTGATTCATATGTTTACTTAGTTCATATGTTATCGATGGCTTTTAGTGTTGTTCAATTTTCACATATTTTTATTTGTATTCCATATGACTTTCAGCATTTCCTATTTTGTATTTCTTAGTTAATCTTTCATGTTTTTGTCGATTCTTTATTCTATGTATTTTTTTTTAATGATTAGTTCGTTTCCATTCATATTTTACTCATCTTCATGTATTTCTCTTCTTAGTTTCCTTCATTTCTGAATGTTAACATTTGAAAAATTATACTTGTACATTTATTATGTGTCTTTGGATAGGGGAGTTGCATTAATAATACACTACAACTAACAACATCACCTTATAACTAAGTTTAATTAAATATAGTACAATAAATTAAAATTAATTACATAAATAAGAATTATTTATGCAAATATAATAATCTACAAATAATTATTTATGCCAAGTGAAATATTTTTAAAATATAAAAAGGGTTTAAGAGTGATATTAACTTTCACATAAATCTAAAGATAATCGTAGGCATCAAACAAATGGAAAAACTTATCTAGACAACAATGCAAATTAAACCTAGAAAAATAGCTAGAAGTGAGAACCTTGAGCATAACCACACTTCAAAGTGACACAACCATGACCATAGTAGTAAGTTCGGAAATTTCTGAAAAATATTAAGCGAATTTGATGATCATGATCCTTCGTTTTGAGACTCCATAAACCTTATTTAAATTTCCAAAATTAGCAATCAATTACTATGAAATTGTTCTTCATCCTTATAACCCTAGCTCTCCGTTCAAACACCATCCAAAAGAGACAACATGAGGGGTGGATTATGTGGACATGTCTCAATCATATCATATTTAGGTAATAGGCCTTGAAAATAATTCATAAGTATATTGCAATCTAATAGAAAGTCCAATGATACACAAGTTTTCCAACCCTTATCCTTTTAATGCATTTTAAATGCTCTTCTCTAAATGTTTGAACCATTATTTTACAATGGGAATCCTACATAAACAAAAACAAGCAAAAACTCCTTCCTATAATAGTCACTTCCATTCAATATGTGTTCCTCAATGCACTAATATTATATCTATTAATATATAGATTTCTTGAATTCAAAATTTGGATCTTATTGTTGTACATGACATACAACATGTTGGAGACAAAGAAAAGGGGCCAAAATATTTGAGAGACTAAAAAAAGGTCAAAGAGATGGTAGACCTATAACCATACTTGGCCCACGTGCAACCTTGCATCATATCGTAGTTGTGTAAGCCTCCACACTTCTCTTATGGAACTTGGCCTACATAAACTTGTGGAATTTTGAAATAAGGAGACAACCTCACATTTATTTGTGGTCACCCTCCAATTGTTCATTACTTTCTCCCTTCATGACATCTTCTCGGAAAGTACACAACCCTATAACATCACACAAATCCCTTTATAAAATCCCACACATGACTCTCACTTCTTTTCAGATCTTGTCAACACTTCTAAAATCATTTTGTAAGTCTCTTGCATCTTGGCATTTACACTACAAAATATCTTACTTCTTTCACACTTACTTCACAACCCATGTAATTATTGCAAAAATTTCTAGTACCACACAACCCTCACAACTTTTACATTTTTGAAACACAATTACATGTTGTAGTCATAAATTCTATAATTATACATAAGCATTGATGGCATTTATATTATACATCGTCATTGTGTACGTATATATCTTGTGTGTTATCACACTTGTCCATTTCTTATCCACATGTCATTTTTCATGTAGATATGCACATAATCATTTACTCCAACATACACTTCTCAACACCTTGTTGCCTAGTGGAATGTCATATTGCACATATGGTACCGATCCATGTAAGAGTATCATTATGGCATGCTGAAATTCAAATGACAATTACATTTCCTATGGGAAGATGGAACAATGGTAATCATTTATCTACTAATCTTTGTTACTTGTAAATTTTTTGTTAGTTATGTATTGTAACATATGATTGATTAGGTGATTCTATGGACCTTAATTTTCACCGTTAGTAATTTTTATCTTTTTGGGTACCATTGGCACATTAACCTCGCTTGAGTTATATCCTAAGGAGTATCCCCAAGAGGGAGTGAATTGGTAGTTGTAGTATGTGTGAGGGATATTTGTTTTTTTTTTCGATGACACCTTAGATACCTTATTATACATGATCTTCTACTCATATTTTTATAGCCTCTTATGACATCACATTACTACCCTCTTACAATCACCTACATATCTACATATAACACCCTTATACAATTTTAAAATCATTTTTTAACAACTCCATTATCTTCCTTCACCTCCAAAGACCTTCTTTTAAGATCCAATGATTCACTATTACCTAGATACAATGAAATTGAAAATGGTTATTAATTTAAGGGTTTCATTCCATAAGGACAATGATATAAACAATGGTCAATATCATCTCTTATAAGGAATTTTAATAGATAATCATGCTCCCTACTTATAAGCCATATTTGAAAGCACATCATCTATAATTTGGTCCCATCAAGATGCTTTGGAAGGTCTTAAAGGTTTAGAAGTTACTCTTTCTTATCTTTAAAGGTCTACTTTTAGAAACTTATATTGTCTAGAGTACTCAAGATTAGGAGATGCACTTACGAGGTACATTAAGTATTTGAAGTCCCCAAATTCGATCTACTTAGGTCTTCTTCTTATCCATATTGTGTTCTCCCACATCAAATATCTCATGAGGTGTTGCTAACTCTAATGAGAAAATGCGTTAATGGTGTCTACATAAAAGGAAAGTGTCTCTAACCGATATTTTCCTTTATGATATTTTATTATTGGAATGATAGTTAAATGATATTGTATATAAGTTAGAATAGAGTAACATATGCTTAATTTATTGCATTTTAATATATTGTCCCTTATATTGCAACCTATCGATCTCTAAAACTCATGTTAACAACCCTAAATTAGATATTATGAGAATGTTGCAAGAGATAGAACAAATATGATCCAAAATAAAGTTTTTATTTTGAATTTATGAAAGGTAGATTTACAAGAGGTACATAAATCTAGGGTTTCATATTCTAAAAATTATCCTATCACCTTCATTCATAAAAGGATTTATTAATTCCAAAACAAATATCCAATATAATAATATGTAATAAGGGAGTGAAGGGGATTTAATATAGTGTTTTTTAGAAAAATAAAAGGGGTAGGGTACATTTTTAGAGGAAGAGGGTAGGAGGAGAAGGAAGAGGAAGGACCAAGTCAGGCGAAGGTGAGGTGGAGAGAAGAATTAAAATAATATCATATTTTTAACTCCAAAGTGAAATTCCTACACGCATTTTGTTTGAATTCACTTAAAAATTTAAGTTAGCTCAATCTCTAATATGTAAAGAACATGAACTTAACAACTCACCGCATGACCTTAAAAATCTTGGTTTCCCACAACTTTTCCTAACAACCAATTTGATACATGTGGCCTTAATTGACACTATGTTTCACCACATACCTTAAGATTAAAAAAATTTGATCTTTGTTTTCTTGGATACCAATCTTTGACAAGTGTCTAAGATTGGTGTTGCCACTTACAAAAAAATTTTGAGGGAAACTTTTAATGATGATTATTCACTAATTCACGAATGTTTACATTTTTGAAAATTTCATTTTGCAATTTTGAGGAGTCATACAGAGCAACATTTCACTTAAAATTTCCAGGTGAAAGTTACTTGTGTATGTTGGCTTGCCTAGTGTTTAAAAAAATATTCATGTATATCGGGCAATGCCTCAAAACACAAATCAAGTACATTCACCAATATATAGTAATAAAAATATAAATTTCATATATATGTAGATATTTTCCTACATTATTATTATTTGTTGACTACATTATTATTCATACCTTACTACATTAGTATGAATCGGTTCGATGATTGTTACATTGTTAATGAATCTTAGTTATGTAACTCGAGCGCTTGTTATGTAACTCATCCATGTGACTGCAATAAGGGTGTAGGTAAAATCAAGACACTACGGTTAGGGTTTGTTTGAGGGTTGTAGAGGATTTTATTATGTTTTTAAGTAAGGATTTACATGTATGAAATCAGGTGGTGCATACAAAGACGGCTCACTACTTTAACAGTTAGGCATCTATGTATGAAGGCACTCAGCTGCAACTACATGTGTGGAGTCATCAACGACCAGATCATGCAAGTGTGGAGTCATTCACTTTCAGATAAGGGGCAACCATTATTCTTCAAACCCTTGAGTTTCTTCACTTGAATTTTAGTCGAAGAAAATGGAGGGTTAAATCGAAATGCTTAGAAAATGAGCCCCAATTGTGTTGTCTTCATTATAGTCTATAATTAATCTAATTCCAAATTTTTCATGTATAGTTGATATTCATTTTTATTTTCTCTATGAAGTCTTATAACATTTGATATGGTGACTGGAGTATACCCCCATTCATATTTCTGAATTTTCAATCAGATATTTGTATTTATTTATCAATTTTAATCATAGGTCCATATGTGGTCGTGGTAAAAGCATGGTGTTGTGTCCCACTCTTTATCCCAAAAATGTGAGTGGGCAACGCGGCGGGGCCGAAATGATGGGGGTTCGCATGAACAACCACTTCGCACGAACCCTGCTCATGTGAACTGCCATGTACCATACTTTTTTGCCACATATGGCCCGGAAATGGGTTCCCCTAAAGGGGGTTCATCCAAACCTCCATTCAAGAGAACCAAATTCTGTGTGTACCCCTTTGTTTATATATTGAGGTAGCGTAGAGGGTTTTATCTTTCCTCCTCCCGGCTCCTTCATGCGAAAAATCCATAGAGCTGACCAAACCTATGATTCATCCTCAGCCCACAATAGTTGGAACCCATTGCCACATTGACTTGGAGCCCACGAAGAGCTTGAAGAATCCATATGTTTTAGTAGCATATATATTATTGACATTCATAATTCTCGTTGTGTTGACTAGGATTAATCTTTTGAACTAATCTCATGATCTTTTTGATATTGATAAAAGATAGAATTGAGATGTTGTTGAAAGTTTAGACAAATAATATCATTGTTTAGTAGAGATGATGATTTAGCTGTAGGAGGATGGTTATTGATTTATGTGCGTATATTTTATCTTTGATATTTTTTATGCGGCCATGAGGACAAAGGAGGTATTGTGTGAATTTTACAGTAATTATATCACAATAATCAAAAGAGGGATTGAAGACCAACCACATCGGAATACTAGATGCATACAACAAAAGTCACCATAACAACTTGTGTAATGTTGTTGTTTTTTTTGTTTTAATTTGTTGCAAGGTGCCCATGGGGGGCATGACCTCCAATTGTGACCAAGGGTTTTTTGTGTATTTCTTCCCTTTTTCTTTAATTTAATTGTGGAGTATGTTATTTAATTTTTGATGTAATTTTCTTTTATCATTGTTGATTAATGTGCCTTAATTAAGTAAATTAATCATGTTTATTAAGTTATTTGGGGATGTGACAAAATGGGTCATTTATTAGAGTAGTTGGTCATTAGGATTTTTGATTTTGATTGAGTGTAAGTTACTTTGAGTGTTGTACACTCTACCTTACTTGGGAAATTCGGATTTGGGCTTAAAGGCCATTTTTGGAGGCTTCTAGGACATGTTAAGCTTGTCCCATACCTCTTAATTTCTTATACCAATCCTACCTATGGATTGGGGGTTAAAAATAGAACCCATTATGTATTTTGTAAGAAAAAAGTGACATTTATTGCACTTTTATTACATGGGTTTTAAATTTTTTCAATAGGGGGCGTGGGTTTGGATTGTGTGTGTAAGAGGCTTGTCATTCCTCTCAACCAAAAATTTATTGTGCATTGGGGTTGAGGTTTGACTTGTGATGTGGAGTTAAGAATAAGTGTTGTGGCATCTTACCTCTAGCCACCCCACCCTCCTCTTCAATTTTTTTATAAATGCAAGTTTATTTGTTTGTTTGGGGTTAATTCATATCATTTGTGCTCTTGTATTTTTGAGAGGGAGAATTTTGGAGTGCTCGTTGAAGTTCTAGAGGTTGTTGGAGTTGGATTGATCTTGCATGATCTTCGAGGGTGATCCATTGATCAATTTATACTAAGGAAAGGTAGGAACTACACCCTTGTTTGATTTGTTTTCTCTTATTTGTGTATATTTGAATCTTATTGAATGTTTTTGTATGCTTGTTGGGTTCTTGGGTAGAATGCCTAAATGTGGTGTAGGAGAAGGTTATTGAGATTTTATATGTAGGAGGCATAATATTTTATTTCATGTTTTAAGAGGGACTTCAGTTGGGTGCCCCATCTTGGATAAGAGAATGCTTGCATTTCTTACTTCGTTCTTTTGAGGGAGACATAAGAGATTGTACGGAGGCATAAGAGAATGTGGGAGGTATAAGAGGATCTCGAGCAGATAATAGTTTTGTAGGGGTTTTGAAATTCATATTGGAGGGTTTTATGGTGGGCACATAATCCCATTGGGAGGCATAAGTGATCTCCCCATAGATCCTTGCTCTATTGTCTTTGCATTTTCAAGCCTTATGTAATTTATTAGTTTCATTGTTGTGACTTTTTTCTTTTGTTAAATGTGTTTTAAATGGTTGTGAAAATTTGTATTGTTATGTGGAAGCATTGAGTTGTTACCATGAGTTAGATTCATGGTTTTTTACATTTGGTTGGGGCTCGGGGACTAGTGAGGAGGATGGCATCTTTTCCTCATGAGATTATTGGTTGGGTGGAGAGTATTTCCTCTCCCTCCTTTTCGGTTGTTGTGATTAAAGTGAAGAAATGGTGGAGCTCTTGTTGAAGAATTTGGGATTTGGATCCTTTGTTGAAATCAAAATAAATCCTTCATTGTAGAAATTTTCTTTTAATTCCCACTTAAGGACGAATACTAGTAGATTGTATTTGAAAGAAAAGTCGTATTGTATATTTTGTTATTAAGTTGTAATATCATATTTGAATAAGGCTCATTGTAAAGCTACCCGAATTCTCCCCACTCGAGAAAAATAACAACCTAGGTTTAGTTAGGAAAAGTTAACAAATAATAATAATAATAAAAAAAATTGCATTGTTCCCAACAAAACCTAGAGTCCATTAAAACAATTATCCAACATCCTACACAACCCTAGGAGAGAGGAAGTCATCCCTAGTGTGGATATATTATCTTCTTGTGGGTGCATGGAAGAGAGGTGTGTAAATAAAATGTTATTCCAGGCATAGAACATAGGCACGAAGAAACTCTTATTCTCCTGGGTGCACAAGATGGGCGCGGAAGAGACTCATTCTCTCCTGGGCACACAAGACGAGACCGAGCACGTAAGACGAGCATGCAAGAGGCTCATTTTCTAATGGGTGCACAAGACGGGCATGCAAGGGACTCATTTTCTCATGGGCATGCAAGATGGGTGCGCAAGAGGCTCGGGGCACACAAGATGGGCGCGCTTGAGGACTCTGGGCACACAAGAGGCCTTTCCTCTTCTTCGAACTTCAAAAGGCCATAAATTTTGATAGGGAACTCCATTTTTGGAAAACAAGGACTTTTCAGAAATCTCTCGACATCCTCTTTGTACAGAAACCTTAAGAATTTAATTTGGATAAATTTTTAGGGTTAATTTTGAAAAAATCACTACAAAGCTTATAAAGTGAAAACTGGTAACACCTGACTTATAAAATTTTGTTCAATTCGACCTCCTTCCTTTCCCAAAATACCAAGAAAACATAGAGGGTTTCTCTTAGAGGAATTTAGGATGGATTTCAAGGGTCAATTGTTAGATTGAAGATCAATTCAAAATTTCCATCCTTTGGCAGCAAAATGACTGCAGTTTTTCCTTTGTTCGATTTGAAGGGTTCCTTAACAATTTCTTAAGTGGTTTAGTTTGTTTGGGGTCATTTTAGACATACTAAGTTCACTAAATATGATTCATTTTCTTATTCATTGTTGCAGGGGTCATTCTGTGCATTTTGAATAAAATAATTACCAGTTTGATAAGTTATCTAACAGAGCTCTACAACTTCAAATTCGAATTGATCTATTTGCATTTACTAAGCTTAAACTATGAATTCATTCCAAACAAATCTAACATACTAAGTTGATTTAAATCAAAATGTGAAAAATCCAAAGATACAATTCTGATTTCCAAATCATACTTTTCAAAAGAACAGAGTAATGTATTTTCTTCATACGTATTTCTTTCTTTCAAACAGAAATTCCTCAACATATTTAAACACAGATTTTAAACAACAGTAACTCCATTTGTGTAAAAGAATACAACTTCTATTAATTCAAAAATGATACCTTTACAACTTTCTTCTTTCATTGCTTAATTCCAATATACAAAAACATCTCATTTACATTTTCAATTACAACTTCATAGCCAATACAAAAACATCTTTCCATAATGAAATATATTACATTGTCATCCACTTCAAGTGGGAAAAAGGTTTTACAAAAATAACTTTCACAAGGGACTGTCAAAAACTTTCTTTTCATTTGCTCCAGAACATCAACATTCAGATCCATCATTTATTTCAATTTGATCACAACAAATGCAGGCAAAGGCAACACTCTCCACCCAACCAATACATCCAATGAAAGGAGAAGCCATCCTTCTTCATTGGCCCCCAAGCCCCAACCACAATGCAATAGAAGATGTGTTTCAACTCATGGCAACAACAAGCTTCCACAAACACACAAGCAATCTCACATTTAAAAACACAGTCCAAAACAAAATGTAGTTTACAACCACATTAAAGCATAACAAACAAGACTTAGGCTTCATCATGTAAGCCAAAGGAGCAAGAAACTATGGGGGATGCTACTTATGTCTCCAAAAGGGGAAATGGGTATCACCACCTGAGAACAAACTACTAAAATACATATCATTTCAAATCCCTGACATACCCTTATGCCTCCCCAAGTACCCCTTATTCCTCACATTTCCTTATGCCTCCCCAACCTCTTATGGCACCCCATAACAAGTAAAGAAATGCAAGCTATTTATTTTTACAAGATGAAACCAAAATCCCAACTCCCTCCATAGTTATACCTCCCCAAAACACTTATGCCTCCCTTAAAAGTACCCCATAGTCTTCTCCTACACCATCCGTAAGCCATCTACCCAACCAACCAACAAATAAAACAACACATTCAAACATTCAACCATTTACATATGCATAAAATAAAAGAAGAACATTTCCAAGAGCTAATATCTTACCTCTCCATGATGGAGTTTGTTCCAAAGTTGTAAAACAACAAGTTTTTCAATGCAAGCAAACCAAATATCAACCAAGCACAAATATTAAACAATCTTCAAACTTCTCCAAAGCAAGAGCTCTCCAAACCAAAATAATTCTCCCAAAATGGAGTATGCAAAAAGTGAAGCAACCCAAAACAAGCTAAGGAATTCCAATAAATAGAAGAGGGAAGAGAAGAGGATGAGGTGGATCCATGTAGGATGCCACATCACACATCCTCAACCCCAACACAAAATTCAACTTCATTCTCCAATGCATAATCAATAGGTGGGTGAATAATATGAAAATTTTACTTACACACTCCAATCAAGCCCACACCCCATAAGGACTGAAATTAAAAACATGAAGAAAGTGCAATTAAAACATGCAACTTGACTTACAAAAATGCATAAAGAAGGTCTAAAATTAACTCTCCAACCATAGGTAAGGTTGGTAAATAAATTTAAGAGGTGTGGGACAAGTTTAACTTGTCCCACAAGCCTCCAAGGAAAAATTCGAGTTTCCAAGAAGGTGGAGTGTTTCATACTCCAAAACAACTTACATGTCTCTTACACATTACTTACAACATTTTAATTCAAGGCCAACAACTCTATTAATTACTTCCTTATGACATATTTTAATTAATTAACAACATGATTACTCACAATATTTACACATCATTTAGTAAATAATAAAAGGGTCAATGCAACACAAAATATACACATGCAAACATTAACAAAGGGACCAAATAAAAGAAATACATAAAATCCCATTGTCACATTGAAGGTGATTGCCGCCCATGGGAATCCTTAACAAAAATCAAACACACACAAATAAATACAGTTGTCATGGTGACCTTGTTGAATTCATCTAGAATTCCAAAGTGGTTGGTCTCCAATCCCCGATGTTTGTTGTGATATTTTAAACCTGCAAAATACAAATACCTCCTTTGGCCTCGTGGCCATATCAGAACATCCAAATGAATATAAATATAATTTCAAGATCATCAATATATATGTGAATCACAATAATCATCAAGACAATCAGCAATATCACTTACAATTTCATCCACAACTATATCATCATCAATTTTAATTCAATTCTCATTTTCTAGGTCTACACAAAATATCCAAATATCACAAGTCGAACAACATCTATAATATAACCATGTCAAACAGTATATCAACATTGTTGGTGCCATTTTTGAGCTTGCACTGTTTTGCCCTAAATTTTTCCTTCATTCTGCGTGTGCTCAAATGTTTTTCTCTCAAATTGGTGGTCTGCAACTTTTCCCTCTAGTTGAATGCCTTGAAATGGTAAAAACTTGTTTTTCCCAAATTTGAAAGAAATCTACATGTGTGCCCTGTTTTGTGCCCTAATTTTTCCAAAATCTGCGGGCTCTGCTGTTTTTCCTTTTTGCCCAATCGTGGAAGTTTAAAATTGATCGATTTGCACTTGTATGCCATTGAAAATCCAATTCCATGATCAAAAATGCTTTGAAAACATGTTTCAGTTAGTTTAATTTCGAGAAATTTGTTGTCCTTAGTGAAAAAATCAAATTCTAAGGCATCCCTAGCATTTTCTGTGTTTTAACGGTTAGACGGGTGTCATTTTCCCATTAATTTCTTCTTCAACATTCATCGACAATGTGGCTTGTTCTAATTCGCCAAGGATGACGAAAAATTGTTTTAACTTATCACTTTTTGCTTTTTTGGCAAAAGGGTGAATTTGGTCCCATGGCTTTGCTTTACTCTGATTGGTTCTAATGTTGCTTACGTGGCATGTTTTGATTGGAGGAGGAGTGGCGGGTCATTTTGAGAACTTGTTCTTTTTAGCTACTTTGGCTAAAAGTTTCAAATTTCCCGTGGCCCCGCCAAGTGCTAATCTGCTGAATTCAAGTGATGGAGAAAATTTCTAAATTTTTCCGAAAATGATGATGTGTCCTCTTTTGATTGGATGAGAAGTAGCGGGTATTTTTGTGCCTTAAGGAATTTTGGAAAAAGAGTTAAAGTGCAAAGAAAATTCCTAGGGCCCATAACGAATTAGGAGTGGACATGTGGCAGGATCAGGGGTAGAGGGGAGTCCGAGCCTCCGGTGAGTTTTGAAAACTTTTAAATTTTGTGAAGGATGTATGAAGCAAAAAGGGAGTTATGGCCCCAAACGAATCGAGAGAGACACGTGGTGGTCGGAGGTGTAACTTTGGGCCACGGGGAAAATTGAGATTTTTTCTCATTTTTGGGCATAAAGGCATAAAATTAAAAGGAGGAACGCAATCCCGTAACAAATCAGCAATCACCATGTGTCAGGGACAGAATCGGAGGTGCGGGTCCATGGGGATAATTTGG
The DNA here is from genome assembly GCA_018340775.1 of Taxus wallichiana var. yunnanensis. Taxonomy (NCBI): domain Eukaryota; kingdom Viridiplantae; phylum Streptophyta; class Pinopsida; order Cupressales; family Taxaceae; genus Taxus; species Taxus wallichiana. The sequence goes on along the minus strand of CM031241.1, from coordinate 445,533,667 downwards.
AAAATTTTCCTTTTTCCAAAAAAGGGTAAAAATGTGAAACCCATGCTCGTGCCGAATCAAATCTCGCCACATGGCCCTTTCTTTTTTAAAAATGCAAAATTGAAAAAGTGCCTCCAAAGCCCATCTCCAATGGTTTTTCTCCACATGGAGGGCATAGATTAAAATTTGAATGTCAAATCAATGGTACCTGTGCATCATTTTTTACTATGACACCATTTTTACCCTAGAATGCTCCAGGAAGTTTGGAGATGCATTTTTTGCATCAATTTTCATCAATTTTTTAAAAATTCATGTCGTTTGTGCCTGCAAGGACCAATGCAATCAGTTTTGAGGATCAATTTGAAGATCAAAGATGTTTTTGAAATGATTTTTTTCCTAACCCATCTAAAAACGTGAAATATCAAATCCGAAGTTATAGAGTAAAATTTTTGAGGGATAAGGATGAAATAATGGAAGGAAGGGGGTCTCGCATTCTTTGAAGATGAAATTTTTCTCCATAATGGATGATGATGTGAATTTTGCAATGATTCATCTCTTTCTGAGACAACTGGAAACTTTTTGGATGTGTTACGTTAAACGTCCCCTGTCTACGAATCATGAGGAATTTTTGTAACAATTTTGATTCTTTCACATATTATTTTCTTGGGAAAGAAGGCTCAAAGGATATTGAAAGCTATATATTACATGAACTTATCATGCAAAGGGTTGGAAGAGTTTAAAAAATATTGGAAAACTAAAAATTTCATGGGAAAATATGGGAAGAATCCCATTCTCTGAGTGACCACTTGAGAAACTCATGTAACTCTCTCTCAGTATCAGATTTCAAATCATGTTAAGTTGGTTACACATGTATAGCCATTAACAAGATCTCGAGATTGTTTTTCAAAACATTACCTCATTGATAAACTGATCATTTTGAGTTATTCTATGTTGTCTTTGGGAAAAATCTTTGAATGCTTACATTTCAGAATGCATTTCAAATTTGTGTTTTTTGTTTCCTGTTGCATTCTTATGTTTAAAATCTCTCTTGATCATACATGGTCTCATTTCTTGTGATAGTTTAGTGGAATTTGCAATCTCACATTAATAAGAGCTTTCATCTGATAAAGAGATAAACAAATTCAAAATCACTTTACCTTCCATGACTTCAGAGATTGTTTGTAAACCTTTGGGTGCACCTTAGGTTATGATTAAATAGTGATTGCTAAATGCTTCATTGGTTCATTCTAATTCAAGCTTTTGTGATAGATGATCAAAGATTGTGTGGAAAAGTGCAGATATGGGCCTCCATTTGATGCACATATCTTGGTTGAAGGGATGATTAACCATTTTGATACTTTCTATTGTTAAGTTTCTCCATATTTTTCTGAAATCCTCAAAGAGTCTGGCAGACCTTGGTTTGTCTTATCTAAACTCCCACCCAAAAATCATTCAAAACAACTAATCCTACCCTATTTTACCCCTGTTTTTGCCTGTATACCCACAGAAGATCAAAATCCAGTTGCTAAAGTATGTAGAACAAATCAGGATTTCAAAATGTCTTCAGTAACCCTTGTCTTGCATTGAATGTATCTCCATAATCTGGAAGTGACAACTTTTGAAAGTCGATTTAGAGTGTTGACCATATTTTCCAAAGGCCATTTTCATACTATTTGCACAAATTGGGGATATCTTCATCTCCTTCACCATTTGAGGGTTACAAAATAGGTTCTCTTACCTTTGTTGAAAGGCACAACCTAAAACAGTTAGGACAAGATCAAGTCCTATTTGAGTGCTATCCATCTCTCCACAAATCTAAGTGTCATTTAGATCATATCCCCGGCTACGAGTAACGACACACACTATGATCCATCTATCTTCAAGCTTCGTGCCATATCTTTGATGCTTCTTAGACTGAAAAGGAGAACAAATTTGGGTACCAACAAACATCAATATCTAAAATTTCTCTAATAATCATCACGCATCATATAAGAATCAAAGTCAATAATAATCCATGATCAAACATCTAACATCCGACTAAATCAAAACTATAATAATGTCCATGATATAGTAAACAGTGTCATGATCAATATCAAAGGGAAATGGGCACTACACTCATTAAGGAATGTGTCTTTCCTTTATCTTTAAATTAGTTATATGTAAAGGAATAATTTAAATGGATATCAGGTTTAAATTTCACCTTGTGTTGAAAGAAAAGAAAGTGAAAATCTTAATGTTTTGATCTAAATGTGAATTGGGAGGTTGTCATAGCATTTATTCTAGGTTGGAATACTTACACACTCTTTGGTTTTGTTATATTTAAAGTTAAAAAAATCCTTTGATATCTCTATTATTTTATTCATTCATTTTTAGAGTTATGTGGCCTACACAGTGACTGACACCGATCAGTCTTAACCAACATCGGTCACTATTTCATTTTGCATTTTTTAAAAAAATGTTAACCTCAATTTTAGTTATCAACTTAAATGATATCATGGCTTTCTTACCAACCTTAAATTCAATGAATAATTTTGAAAAATTCATTTAGATTAGTGTGGATTAGAAAATGTTGAAGATATTTTTAAATTTATAAAATAGAATCATCCGAGAGTAACCGGGGTCGGGGATGTAACTTTAAATCGTTATTTTTGTGACTGACATCGGTCACTTGATACTACACCAATTCCTTTTCTCGTAAGCTTAACAATAATTTGTTGTGCTCTGTTGATATCAGATGCTTCTAACACTGTTATACTTTGTTAAAATTAAATAAGAAATTTCTCATGGAATTAATCTCTTACACCCTACATTTAAAATAATATTAAAACAAAAAAAATATCATTACTACAGGAACCGATGTTAGTAGTGGAACCGATGTCGGTAGCACAATGGTTACCGTGGTCAGTCTAGAGACCTCTATCGCTCACCTGTGCATGGATTATTATTTTTAGAAAACGTATTTTCAGCCAAACCATGGGCTCTTATGGATTCAGACTTCACCTAAATATAAATCTAGCCTATGAGGCCCCTTGTTTGGACCCATAATCCAAACTACAAATAGGGATTCAAATGCATAAGATTCTTGATATACAAGATGGGGTTTTTTTCCCCATCAATCAATACAAAAAAAGGAAATTAACCAAATATAGATCTCTAACCAGATCTCGGATAGATTCTTGCATTGCAATAAATAACTAAAAATGCATGATTAAATATAAGATTGAAATATTCTAAATGAGGAGCAAAACGGATGGAATTCCCCTTTTTATTACACATTGATTCAAAGAAGACTCATTCATGATTTCCCTTCATCCATGGCATCCACTCCTTTACCCTTAAAAACCAAAGAAAAACAAATGAATGAACTAGTGTAAGAAATACTTAAGAAGATTCCCTTAAGGATGATTAGGGTTTCTTTAGGGTAGATCTAATCTTGTGGTCCCTATTTATTTGATCCAAGGGTTAAGAATCAACCCTACAATTTTTAGGTGAGAATATTCATATTATGGTTGTAAATTTTAAATAAATCAAATGTATGTGTAAATGGGTGAATGGGGCCACTTAGGGCTCTAGTGTGTTAAGTTAAAAATGTAACCCTTCTAGTAGATTTTAGTGATTAATTCAATGGACATTAAAGAAAATAATTTAAGTAAACTAAGGTAACTAAGAATAAGGGTTTATTAAACATGGGATGAATGCTAATTCCCAAGAGGGGAACTATTTAACCTAGTAAGATAAATTAATGGACACTTACCTAGTGATGATAATTAAATTGACATTAGAATTGGATTAAGAATATTAATTAATAATCTAGACCAGATCTATCATATGAAATGAAACATTGCTAGTAGGAATAATTAAATGGATATTAGGATTGAGACCCTTGAACTTAAAACAATAAAAAAATTCCGCAACTTTTGAGATAATTATTTAAGGATTAATGTTGTTTTCAAAAGTTAAAAATGTGGGAATTACTGGTTGGTATCAAATCCATGGGGTCAATTCTTTGACCCTCGGTACACTTGGAAACATAAGGCATAACAAGGAAACTTAGCGTGACTCTAAACCTAGATCACACAACATTCATGGTATTTTAAAACATAGAAAACGTACAAATATTAAACAAAATATAGAACAATAGACTAACTCTTGCCTTGAGTACGTGTAAGAGGCATGGATCAGATGAGGGGTTCTTACACATGGACCTAGACTTACCACCCCCAATCAGGTAGAAGCAGCTATATCACCTAAGATACTTCAAAAGTTACAAGATATTAATGTCATTATACATGAAGGGTCTTTAAGTTAGAGGCCAAAAGCAGGAAAGAGAACCACCGGTAGAGGCTCGTGTACCTTCCCAACATAGTGATGATTATAGGAAAAAGAACTCCCACCTAGAGTCAATGAGACAAGAGTAGCAATAGAGAGGTCGGGAGACAGAGCTATAGGACACAGAGACATATATAGGAACCCTAGGTAGCGTGATTATCATGTTGAGAGACCTAGAGGTAGATAGTCCATAGTGGTAAAAAACATCAAAGCGATCCCACAACTCCATCCATATCATTTCGTTGGGCACACTAGGGATTTTAGGAAGAGGCATGGTTGGTCATCTTTAGCGGATTCTTCAAGCTATGTCTGTGTACTGAAACATGAAGGATCGTGTTGCCATTCACCTTTTGAGAGACAGAGCCGGGGTTTGGTGGAGGATTGAGGAGTAGAAGCTCCATGTGGATTCCAAGATAGTCACTTGGGAGCTCTTCAAGGAGTGCTTCAAGAGCAGATAATTATCCAAGAGGTTCATTTAGTAGAGGAAAGATGAGTTCAATGACATATGTGATGAATCCATGACACTCGAAAAGTATGAGAGTAACTTCCTCGGATCTACTTCAAGATATATAAACTAAATGCAGACAAGCGAGATGAGGATCCACAGGTTCATCAGTGGCCTTAACATAGACATTGGAGGGACAATACGCATTCATTTCCCTTGCAGACTCTAGCAAAGTCTGTTGAGAAGGCCTACATTACGGAGGAGAATAGGGGAAGACACATTAGGCCAAAGATAGAGTATGGAGTCGTATCCAGCAGATGCAGGATAGAATATCAAGGGGGTTAGCTCCTCCTCCCTATGGCTGACATGATTCTACACATTCCTCATTTAGACCACCAAAACAACCACTTCATCAGCAAAGCAACAAAAGACTCAACCTCCATTTAGGCCTCCATAGAGATTTTATGCTCATAGGGGATGTAGTATGAGCCCTCCTCCTAGGGGACTAGTCAGGACTCAAGCACCTCCTAGAGCTCAGTTAGTAGGAGCTCATCAGTGACCACAACGGTCCTCGGGGGATCATCAAGAATCAAAACACAAACCACTAGAGTATCGTCATGAGCCTCTTCTTAGTGGCGGGGACACGGTAGTTTTTATGGGTGTGGAGTACTTGGGCATCATTTGAGAGAGTGCCCTCATAACCCTAACAACAAGGGTAAGGAACTAGTTTTAGAGCCTACAATAAGTGATATGTCTAGGAGCCAGGAGAATATATGTAGTGGTGGGAACCTCTAGGAAGAACACCAGAGCACAATTATTGAGAGGGCATGTAACATTAATGGCATTTATATTATTGTTTTATTTGATTCACGCTCATCGGATTATTTAATTTCTCCAATTGTAGTAGATCGATGTAGGCTAGTTACTGATTAGGTAGATCCATATTTGGGATGTGGAGATGGCTTCTAGAGCTAAAATCGAGTGGAATCCTTAGTCAAGGATTGCATAGTGTTCTTAGGACCCTTTTCCACTACCTTCGATCTTCAATTCCTTCCTTTGGGTTCCTATGGGATCATTTTTGGTATGGATTGGTTATCTGTACACATTGTGGCTATGGTCAATTGTTACAAGTAAGGTAATATCTTGTGCACATGATTTGGGAGTGGAGTCAGTGATAGTTGCGCAAAATCAGGAGACCCACCTCTATTTGCACCATATCCGCTATGCAGCTTAAGAGGTTTTCACGATGAGGTTGCAAGTTGTATGTTGTCACGGTTAGCGACAGATCAGAGGATGAGTCTAGTGGCCATCACTTTATTATCAGCATATCTTGAGGGATTTTTTAGATGTCTTTCCAGGGGAGCTTGTAGGGTTACCTCCCCATGTGAGATAGATCTTCACATTGATTTGGTTCTACGAGATGAGCTTATCTCATGAGCACCTTATAGGATGAATACCCTTGAGTTCTATGAACTCAAGTTACAGCTTGAGGTCCTTCTAGAAAAGGCCTATTCATCCTAGTGTATCCTTGGGGTGCAACGGTGATTTTTGTAAAGAAAAAGGAAGGATCTTTGTGATTGTGTATCTATTATCATCAATCTGAACAAAGTAACGGTCAAGAATCATTACCCCCTTCCACGTATTGTTTATTTTTTTGATCGATGAAGGGGGACACAATATTCTCTAAAATAAATCTTAAGTCTGGATACCATCAACCGAGGAAAATGGAGGAATATATTCATATGATAGCCTTCAATAGGAGATATGGCCACTACGAGTGCATAGTAGTGCCTTTGGTCCGAAAAATTCCCCGCAAAGTATTCATGAGTTTGATGAATGGGATATTCTAGACATTTTAAGATGTCTTTGTGCTCATATTTCTTGATGAAATTTTGATTTACTCACGTACGTGTGAGGAGAACGAGGAGCACCTTGACCAAGTTCTATAGTGTCTTCATGAGCTGGAGGTTTATGAGAACCTGGAGAAGTTTTCATTCTTTATGTTAGAGGTGAAGTTCTTGTGTGACATAATTTCTAGGGAAGGTATCACCATTGATATTTTAAATATTAGATCTATTATTGATTGGCCCGTGCTTAGCTAGTGTAACCAAAGTGCATAGTTTAATAGGATTGAGTTAATATAGGAGATTTGTTCAGGATTTTCTTGGATTACACACCTCATCACTTCCCTTTAGCGTAGAAAGGGAAGAAAATTTTTTTGTTCGATGGGTGCGAGAAGGCCTTTAGTACCTTTGAAGGGATGCCTTAAATCAGCACCAATTCTTGTTGTTTCAAACCCTTAGAGGGATTTATTTGTGTGCTGCATTCTTTCTTGGCAAGATTAGGTGTGGTATTGATGCAGAGGGCTCTGTGATTCCATTTGAGTCTCCTAAAATAAAATATCATGAGCTCAATTATCTAACTCATGACCTTGAGCTTACAAAGTGGTTGTGCATGATTTTGTTTGACGAAGAAATTTTATTCTTGGAAGGATATTTATTCTCATGACAGACCATTTGAGCTTGTTTCACCACTTCACACAACCCAATATCAATGCTCATCAATGGATTTGGATGGAGTTGTTATGTGAGTACGACATGGAGTTAGAGAATGTGAAGGGGAAAGAGAATGTTGTTGTTAACGCTCTGAGTAGATGGAGAAATTTGGCTATGGCTACTTCAGTGGGTACAAATTTGTAGAGCAGGATTTTATGATAGCTTCCTCTTAAAAGTTTTTACCTTACATCAAGACCAAAGATTGAGTCTGAAAGACCCCTTGAGGGGAATTTTTATGAATTTTCATTAGAGATAGATGGACTTCTCTGACACAAAGGACAGATCTATGTACCTAGGGATGGAGGTTTGAGAAAAAATAACTTGGTAAAGGCTCATTATACAACTTATTCAGCCCATCCGAGGGTGAAGAAGATTCATGCCAACTTGAGATAAATTTACCATTGGAGAGGTCTTTGGAGATATGTATCTCAGTTTGTGTCGCAATGTTTAGAGTGTCAAAGAGTGAAGGCCAAGCATCAACATTCAGCTGGCCTTCTTTTCCCATATGCTATTCTCGAGTGGAAATGGGAAACCATTTCAAAGGATTTCATAGTAGGGCTACCGATGTCGAGATACCACCATGATGCCATCATAGTCACAATAGATAGATTGATAAAAGTGGCTCATTTATCTCCGGTGAAGACCACCTATATAGCTAGTGCACTAGCAAGAGTATTCTTGGACAAGATTGTTAGACTACGTGGGATTTCGTGAAAGATCATATGTGACCACGATCTGTTATACACATCACACTTTTAGAATACTATGTAGTAGGCCCTTGAGAAAAGTATCAACTTCAACACAACCTATCATATAGAGATAGAATAACACATGAAGTAGGTAAATCATATTTTATAGGACACGCTTTGGATGTATGTCATGGATCATCACCAAAGTGGGAGGAGTACTTGTATTTGGTGGATTTTTTTATAAAAGTTTTTATAGTTTTATTGACATGAAACCTTTTCAAGCATTGTATGGAAAAGAGTGCAGGACACCATTGAGTTGGGACAGATTGGAGGATAGAGTATATCTTAGACCAACTTTGTTATAGGACATGGAACAAAAAGTTTTTTTATTCATCGGTGGTTTTTGTAAGCACATGATGATAGAAGAAGTATGCGAGATTAGTGGAGGATTGACCATAGTTATGAGGATGGAATGAAGGTATTTATTTTTGTCGACATCATAAGATTCCTATATGTTATGGAAAAGGCTTTAAGTTGTATCCAAGATTTGTGGGTCCATTTGGGATCCTCGGAGAAAATCGGTGCCTTAGCGTATCATCTATCCTTATAAACCATCATTTCTCACATACATGATGTGTTTCACGTATCTGCTAGGATATATATCCAAGATCCATATCATGTATTGGATTGACTGCATTGTAGGTGCGGGAGTAGGGGTAGATGATGGTGGAGGCCATACATACTTTAGAGAGCAGGAACCTAGGACTTCAAGGCTGAGAAATTGATTAGGATGGAGTCTATTACGATAGGTATGATGAGACTTATGCTACATAGGTATGATAATGCGTTTCTACGAGTCCAATTTCGACACCTATTTCAATGACTTCTAGGAGAAATTTGAGTCTAAGGGGAGGGGGTGTAATGCCCACTCCTCTTTCGACACTAACTATATTTTGATTTTGATTATTGTTAACTATATACATGGATTTTACTATATCATTTTGATTGAGCATGATGTTAGATGATAGAGATATTCTAATTATTGATGGATTGTGATTCATAGTATGATTGTGTGGATTCTTAGAAGCATAGAAAGACATTTTATATTGATGATGATGATGATATGTTGTTAGTATAAATATTATTGACATTTGGACTTCTCTTCTTGTTGAGTAGGATTTAGATTTTGAATAAATCTCATGATCTTGTTGATATTTATAAAATATAGAATTGATATGTTGTTGAAATTTTAGACAAATGATAGAATTGTTTACTTAAGATGATGATTTATCTATATGAGTATCATTATTGATATATTTGTGTATATATTATCTTTGATGTTTTTGATGCGGCCATGAGGACAAAGAAGGTATTGTGTGATTTCACAAGTAATTATATAACAACAATCAAAACGGGGATTGGAGACAAACCATCGAGGAATACTAGATGGATACAACGAAGGTCACCATGGAAACTTGTGTAATGTTATGTTTTTTTTTTATTTTTTTAGGGGATCCCCATGGGGGATGACCTCCAATTGTGACCATGGGATTTGTGTGTAATTCTTCCCTTTTTCTTTTATTTAATTATGGAGTATGTGATTTAATTTGTGATGTAATCCCTTTTTATCATTATTGATTAATGTGCCTTAATTAAGTGAATTAATCATGTTTATTAAGTTATTTGGGGATGTGACAAAAGGGGTCATTTATTATAGTATTTGGTCATTTCAATTTTGTGATTTTGATTGAGTATAAGTGACTTTGAGTGTTGTACACTCTACCTTACTTGGGAAATTCGGATTTGGGCTTAAGGGCCATTTTTGGAGGCTTGTGGGACAAGCTAAGCTTGTCCCACACCTCTTAATTTCATATACCAACCCTACCTATGGATTGGGGGTCAAAAATAGACCCCATTATGTATTTTTATGGAAAAAAGTGACATTTATTACACTTTTCTTACATAGGTTTTAAATTTTTTCCTTAGGGGGTGTGGGATTGGATTGTGTGTTTAAGAGGCTTGTCATTCCTCTCAACCAAAAAATTATTGTGTATTGGGGTTGAGGTTTGACTTGTGATGTGGAGTTGAGGATGAGTGATGTGGCATCCTACATGGAGCCACCTCACCCTCCTCTTCCCTTTTTCTATATATACAAGTTTATTTGTTTGTTTGGGGGTTACTTTATTTAATTTGTGCTCTTGTATTTTTTGAGTGGGAGGATTTGGAGTAATTGTTGAAGTTATGGAGATTTATGGATTTGAATTGAGCTTGAAGGATTATGGAGGGTGATGAATTGATCAATTTCTATCATGGAAAGGTAGGAACTACACCCTTGTTTAATTTTTTTTCGCTTATATGTGTATATTTGTATGTTATTGAATGTTTTAGTATGTTTGTTGGGTTCTTGAGTAGAATTGCTAAGTATGTTTGTTGGGTTCTTGGGTAGAATTCCTAAGTATGCTATGGGGATTTTATATGTAGGGAAGCATAAGAGTTTATTTCATGTTTTGGGAGGGAGTTGGGTTGGGTGCCCCACCTTGGATAAGAGAATGGTTGCATTTCTTACTTGGGTGATTTTGAGGGAGACATAAGAGATTGTAGGGAGGCATAAGAGAATGTGGGAGGTATAAGAGGATCTTGAGGGATGCATAAGAGTTGAGTAGGGGTTTTTAAATGCATATTGAAGGGTTTTAAGGTGGGCACCTAATCCCATTGGGAGGCATAAGTGATCTCCCCATAGATCCTTGCTCCATTGGCTTTGCATTTTCAAGCCTTGTGTATTTTATTAGTTTCATTCTTGTGATTGTTTTCTTGTGTTGAATGTGTGTTAAATGGTTGTGAAATTTTTATTGTTATGTGGAAGCATTGTGTTGTTTCCATTAGTTGGATCCATCCTTTATTACATTTTGGTTAGGGCTCAAGGGCCAATGAGGAGGATAAATTCTTCTCCTCATTGGATTATTGGTTGGGTGGAGAGTGTTTCCTCTCCCCATTTTTGGTTGTTGTGATTAAAGTGAAGAAATGATGGAGCTCTTTTTTAATAATTTGGGATTTGGAGCATTTTTGAAATGCAAAGTAATCCTTATGGTGGAAGACTAGTAGATATCATATTAGATTGTAGAAATTTTCTTGTAATTCCCACTTAAGGTGGAAGACTAGTAGATTGTATTTGAAAGAAAAGTTGTATTGTATATTTTGTTATTAAGTTGTAATATCATATTTGAAGAAGGATCATTAAGGAATGTGTCTTTCCTTCCTCTTAAAATTAGTTGTATGTAAAGGAATTATTTAAATGGATATCATGTTTAAATTTTACCTTATGTTGAAAGAAAAGAAAGTGTAAATCTGAATGTTTTGATCTAAATGTGAATTGGGAGGTTTTCATAGCCTTATTCTAGGTTCAAATAATTAAAAACTCTTTGTTTTTATATATTTAAAGTTAAATTTATCCTTCGATATCTATTCTCTTTTATACGTTCACTTTTATAGTCCTCTGGCCTACATAGTGACTCGACTTTTCGGTCTTAATCAGTGTCGGTGTACTCAGTACCAACAATGGTCACTATTTCATATTGATTTTTTTTAAATGTTAACTTCAAGTTTAGTTAGCAACTTAAATGATAACATGGATTGCACAACAACCTTAAAATATTCTATGAATAATTTTTGAAAAGTCATTTAGATCAGTGTGGACTAGAAAATGTTGAAGATATGTAAAAATTTATAAAATAGAATCATCCGACAATAACTAGCATCAGTGACTTAACCATCGTCATTATTATGGTGATCCACATCGGTCACTGGATACTACACCAATTCCATTTCTGGATGATTGATAGTTATTTTTTATGCCCTTGTTGATATCAGATACTTCTAAGATTGTTATGCTTTCTTAAAATTGAATAAGAAGTTGCTCATGGAATTAATCTCTTACCCCTACATTTAAAAAATATTTTAAAAAACTTATCATTAACATAGGAATCAGTGCAGTAGTGGAACATACATCAATAGTAGAGTGGTTACCGTATTCGGTCTAGAGAGCTCCGGATCGGCTATGCATGGATTTTTTTATTAGAAAACATATTTTTGACCAAACCATTGGCTCTTATGGATCCATACTTCACCTAAATATAGATCTAGCCTATGAGGCCCGTGTATGCTTGTTTGGACCCATACTCCAACCTATATATAGGGATTTAAATGCATAAGATTCTTGATCTACAAAATGGGATTTTTCCCATCAATGAAAACAAAAAGATAGAACAAACTAGTGATAGATCTCAAACCAAATCTAGGATAGATGCTTGCATTGCAATAAATGACTAAAAATGCATGATTTAATCTAAGATTCAACTATTGGAAAGGAGGAGCCAAATGAATGGAATTCCACTTCTTCTTTCACATTGATTCCAAGAAGACTCTTTCATGATTTCCCTTGATCCATGGCATGCACTCCATCTACCTGCAAACCAAAGAAAAAAAAATGAATGAAATGGGTAAGAAATTCTTAAGAAGACTTCCTTAAGGATGATTAGGGTTTCTTTAGGGTAGATCTAATCTTTTGGTCCCTATAGATTTTATCCAAGGGTTAATAATCAAGCCTAAAATTGTTTGTTGAAAATATGCATATTATGGTTGTAAATTTTGTATATATCAAATGTATGTGTAAATGAATGAATGGGGCCACTTAGGGCTCTAGTGTGTTAAGTTAAAAATGTAACCATTCCAGTATATTTTAGTGATTGATTCAATGCAAATTAAATAAAATAAGTTAAGTGAAGTAAGGTAACTAAGAATAAGGGTTTATTAAACGTGGGATTAATGTTAATTCCCAAGAGGGTAACTATTTAACCTAGTAAGAGAAATTAATGGACTCTTACCTAGTGATGATAACTAAATTAACATTAGAATTGGATTAAGAAGATTTAGTTAATAATCTAGACCGGATATATCATATGAAATGCAACATTTCGATTAGGAATTAATTAAATGAATATTAGGGTTTGACACCCTACAGTAACTCTAAAAAAACATTTCCACAACTTCCCGATGATAATTATTTAAGGATTAATGTGTTTTTATAACGTTGAAAATGTGGGTGTTGCATTGTTGTTTTCTTTTAATGTCCTTATTAACAACGAAATTACTATTTCTAGGAACCTAGTAAAGATGTCAAAAAATGAAAGAAATAGAAATAAATGCAATTAAGAAACCAATCTGCTGACTATCAACACACAATTAACTATAACAACCCAAAAATTAGCTATAAAAACCCCAAAATTGACTATCAAGATGACGAATAAATTTTATAGGTCTTGTGTTGACCTTCTTGACACGTTCAAAGTAATAGTAGGGAGAAATAGATCTCTCTTAGCTAAGTGTCATTATTTTACTCATTTCCTTGTCACAATACAAAGGAATACACTTTAAAAAGAACAAAAATTTCTTGTTGTTTCTTCTTCAATCCACACCCATATATTATTCATTTAATAATAATAATTTAGAATGAGTTTCCTTCAAAATCTTCATTCCACTATTGAAAACGAACTAAAGTAAATTCCTAAACTAACTCCTTGGAAGAATCATCTAGTATTAATGAAAGCTCAAGAATATTCTAAGCATGGAAAATATGATGAATCTCATTCTAACACACCTCGTAACTAATGCGTGACATATTTTCCTATTGACATGGTGTAAAGTTCCTTATTTAGTACAAACAATTTGGGACTAATATTTAGATAGTCTTGTAGATCCTTACTAACCCTAATCAAAGCACACGTGCCTAAATCTCATGTTTCTTTCCTTAAGATTTAAATACCATAACCCATCTACAAATGAAATAAAAACTCTATTTTATAGATGATACTTGAGTGATGTATTCTAAATAACACCAAATATTAACAATGATAATCAACATATTATTGTATATTCATGTTCATGATTAGTATAATATTTTATAGCTCACCTAAAGGAAGGGTTTTTCCTTTTTGACTCCCCTTCATACAATCTGAAAGAAATCAAGTATAAATTGGGAATTTTAATATTGATTTAAAATTTCATTGATGTTTCTTATTACTTGGAATTAGCTTAAAATATAAATCTTGTAGTTTTCATAGCCTCAAAATTTATGTAACTCTTACAATTCAATTGCATGATTATTAGGCAAGATAAAAGACTAGAACGAAAAATATTAATACATATCAGTGTTCAATGGAAAGCTATAGTTCATTTTGTAGAAACATGAAGTTGTTAATAGTATCCTGAAGAGTTGACATTTGGTTGGGATGGCCATTCAACATTCAATAGTTGATCCTTTGGCTATCACACTTTGATCAATAGAAATTTGTGATTTTTTCGTATACATGGACATATAATCTATACAAATTAAAACTAATAAACAAAGATAAAAGATAAAACTTAGGGGCTTTTATGGAGTTATTTTGCACATACATTATGAAATTTTTGGCCTATGAGATATTATGCACTTTTATACCCTTTGAATATTAATTTTTTTGTATACACATCAATATTAAACCACTTGTGACTTGATCTATTTTCTTGATCTATTTTCTTCAAGATATGGATTATCGAGAAACCGGTGCATTTTGAGTAGATGAATATTCCCTCATGAGTGATTCCCTACTAACTAGATGAGATGAATCCACAATGATCTAATTGAGGTAATGAATCTTTGTGAAGTTATCTTTAGTTTCAAAGGTATATTTACTTCTTACATTAGATTATATAAATATATGGAGTAGTGAATGTGCATACCAACCAAACATCATAAGAATATCGTGAGAAGTAGGAAACACCTATAGAAAGAAGTTTGATTTTCTTGAAAATTTGTGTAAAATTCCATTTCTTAGGAGTCAAAGTTCATATCAATTGCAGCCTCTATTTTTGTAAACATAGTTAGGCTAGAGTTTTAGGAATTGCTTGTCATGACGGATGTTCATTATTTGTTATAAGACTATAGAAAAATGGGACATGTATTTTCCCTGAGTCTATGATATTTTCCTTGTTGATTAATAGAAGAATATTTTATCATTTCTTATAATTTGTGGGCAATATTGGTTGTGTAAGATATTTTCTTAGATGATCTAATAAGTAGTATATTCTTCAATATACCATCTATGTCCTTTTTATATGTCAACTATGTAGGTTACTCATGTTTTGAATGCTCCATCTATTTGATTCCTTGGATATGCCTCACTGGATTTTTCATTGATTTTTGATACATGTTAATGTTTTTTTCCTTAGCAGTGACTTATAAAATGTTTTTTCTGTGATGTATATCTTTCATGTACTTTGTCTTGAACTATGCGATTTAGTTTGATCTACTATGTAATGGAATAACTTAAAATTTACATTAATAATTGAAGTTTTATTCAAGCTTGACCCATATGAGCTCTTTTAATTGTAGGATTTAAAATATGGTAGTTGAAGAATTTCAAGAATCAGTTATGAATTTCATCTTATAGAAATGGAAATCAATTAAGGGAAATTTTTATGCTATCTAAAATTTTGTTAGAAAGGAAGAGTAACTTGAAGCTTTCCATCCAACTTCATTTATAAAATACAATGAGATTTATAGACCCTTCTTGTCTCTAAACTTATTTGATGATGTCATTTACATTTTTTATTATTTACTGTATTTTTATACCTTTCACACAATAAAAAATTTCCATTTTTGATTGGTAATTTGCAATGTAAGTGAGTTTTTATTACAAATGACAATAAGATCTGAATTTTTTAATTTTCTTGATTATTTGCATTCAATTTGAAAATCATATTTCTATTTTTATTAAAATAGAGAATATTTAAATTAAAATTATTTTAAATTTAATTTTATTATAGTTTATTTGATCGCTATGGCTTCTTTCTCTCGTAATTTGTTTGAGAGGAATGAATTAGAGATGCTAAAATTGTAATCTATTCTATATTATTCAACTACATTTGGGCACTATAAACCCCGTTGTGAAAATGATTGGTCGATCTTCAAAGAATAGAAAAAAACTTGAAAACATACAACCCATTTGGTTATGACTCAATAAATTTTTGTATGGATTCATTAAAATCAAGTGTGTCAGGAGATGTAGGTTATAATGAGATTCAGTTAGGAATTTCTAATACGAAGCTATTAAGAGGTCTTGTTGGAGTTTTTATGAAGAGAAAAAAAAATAAGGGCATATTATGTAAGAAAATGTTCATGTCCCCTTTGTGCATGCTTGATTTATCCTAGATTTTTAGCCTCTCAAGTCCAATTTCAAAATAATGACCAATTACCATTATATTTCATATTGGTGCTACATACCGAGGTTTACCTATACTTAAAGGTGAACTATTTATAAATCCCTAATTACAACGGGTAGGGCGTGGCTGTATTAGCCATAGGAGTATATATCGACGTAAAGGAGTTGTTCCAGTTGTTGAGACACAACAACTTGTAGCGAGGCCACGACCATTCTTAGTAGGATTTCAGGATGTCACAATGCCTATCATTATGAGTGCCCATGAGGGTGTTATAGAGGGTCTTGCGAGTATTTCTCATGAGACCCAATTGATCGCTTTCGACCATGTAGGTGAGTAACTTGAGAGACACGATACTAGCATTTTAGGAGCTAGTAGCAACAATGGTGCACACAGGGAGTTATACACTCATGCACATTCGATTTCCCCTGAAAATTTTAAGGAAGTTATAGATCCCACTCAGTCACGTCGGTTGGGATGCATACTAGATGATGACTTGTTGCATGCATATGAGGTGATTACATGGCACTGAAACATCCCACTATCGGTTGTTTTAGATTTTATAGAGCATATTGGAAGTGTATCTTCTACTCAGGGTACTACTGTGACTGCTATAGTCGGACCTCCTATTCTGTGATCATCACACCCAATTTTCATTAAATTTCTAGTCGGTGTGTGAAAATTAAACCTTAATTTAATTTAAATTTATTTTATTTCATCGTTACTTTAAACTATTTATTAATATTAATGTATTGAACATTTACTTGTGTGCTTAGGCTTCTTCTCTAGTGTGTGGTGCTTCACATCCCACACTATTTTCCCATATGACAAACACACATATCTTGCCAGAGTGCAGCATGGATCTTCATGTTCTAGGCCCGAGTAATCTTTTCTCACTTAGCAAGTTATTTGATGGTGTTGAAGTCTTGGGTGGCATCCCCATAGATTTGGAGACTAATTTCGCAGAGGTATATATATGTAAAGATATAGACCTTTTTATTATTATGCTTAGAATTAATATTTAATCTAAATTGAAATGTGTGAAATTAATTAACTTTATTCAAAAAACTTATCCATCAACTTCTTAAATTTAATATTTTTTTTTTCATAGGTATCTACGGGACAAATATCTACACATAGTGTAGATACTCCCAACATCCACATGGAGATATATACTTGAGGTAATTAGCTATACCTATATGTTATATGATGTATTCAATTAATCAAGAAATTGTTGTAGAATTTCACTTATAAATTTTAATATATGGCATGTTATATAGAGTTTATGACATGTTTATATTTTTTTTTATAACATGCCGGGTGATGTAGAGCCAAGTGAGGGATCTCGCACTCGCCCCATGCATAACGGAGAATTCAATATTACATGTTGTATGAGCATTTTCATATGTACATGATCTATGTGTTTACACTCAATTTTAGTCATGTATATATACTCATTACACATTATTTGTAAATCTAAGAGAATTTAGACATTTTAGAAATAATTTTAGAGATTTTATACATGTATATACTCATAATCATTCCGGATATGATTTTTAGCCTAGTCATTCATTCTATACTTCTATCTATGCAATATGAATAGTTATTATGTTAGTATGAAATATTTTCAGATTGTGAGTTGTTATAACTCCCTATATTTTTGGACCATGTAAAGGAGAAATATTATATACGTGTAGTGTGTTGGTGCTCATTTTGATCTCTCACCATTTTGCCCTAATTTTCCTCTGATCTGTGTGTTATGAAACGTTTTATTTCTCAATGTGGATGTTCTAAAATCTTTTACCTCCATTTGAATGCCTCGAGTTGTTTGCAGAATCCATTGTCATGTCCCTCCTTGAAGAAGTCTCCGAGTTTTCCCTGTTCTTTCCCTAGTTTCTTCAAAATCCACAAGCTTTTCCATTTTTCCTATTTTTCCTCGACCATGGAAGCTTGAGAATGATCAATTTATATTTGTATGCCTTTGAAAATCTGAATCCATGGTGAAAAATGTTTAGAAAAATGATTCACTTGGTTTTGTTTTGAAAAATTTTCATCCTTAGCGAAAAATCGGGTTCTGAGCATGAATGGTGAATTTCTATGTTTTTGACGGATTCGACGGGTGTCTTTTTCCTGTCAAAGTTATTCCTCAATGTTCAGCAGTCACGTGGCTTCTTTTGGTTGGTTAGGGGATGGTGGGAAAATGCTTTAACTTATCACTTTTTAATTTTTTGGAAAAAGAAAAATTTGGTCCCGTAGCCCCGCTCAAATCTGATTGGTTCTTTTGGTGCTTACGTGGCTTCTTCTAATTGGATGGGGTATGATGGGTTTGTTTTTGAACTTATTATTTTTTTCTACTTTGGAAAAAAGTTTTAGCTCGCCACGTGGCCCCGCCAGATTTGATTAAAGGAAAATTTAAGTGGCAAGGAAAAACTTTTACTTTTACCCCACGAAGGACATGTGGCAAACTTAAAGGATGAGATGCGAGAAGCTTTCAGAGGAAACTTGGATATTTTTCCCTTTTGGTAAAATGGATTAAAATTCTAAAATGGGCGCAAACCCACAAAATACTTTTGAAGCCTTATAAGGCTCTTGAAGTTACACTATAGATATGTGGAGGTTTTGCCAAGTTTTCTTTCCTTAGTTTTTTTCAAGAACTTCCTAAAAGGCTTGGGAAAATGGCAATCCCGCGCTTATTCAAGGTCTCAACTTTTTGGGGACCATCTCAAGATGTGTCATTGTGACATGTGGTAATTTGAAAAGTTAAAGGGGTAGGAAAGTGAACCATCGGAGGCAACTTAGATTTTTACCTCTTGTCATCAAAACAATTAAAATCTCAAAATGGCCCATTAAGCCCGAGTAGAGCAAAGTCAAAACTTGCTCCGGTCAATGGCAGAGGTGCAGACCATCAGAGGCAACTTGGTTTTTTTCCTCTTGTCATCAAAAGGATTAAAATCTCAAAATGGTCTGCAAGCCCGATAGTGAAAAGTCAAAACTTGCTCCGGTCAACGGCAGAGGTGCGAACCATCAGAGGTAAATTGGATTTTTTCCTCTTGTCATCAAAAGGATTAAAATCTCAAAATTACTGGCAAACTAGATTAAGAAAAGTCAAAACTTTCTCCAGTCAACGGCGGAGGTGCGAACCTTTAGAGGAAAATTGGAAAATTTTCCTTTTGTGGGAAAAGGAGTTAAAAGTGAAAAGGGGAGCGAGGTTCCATTGGGACCCACATCAGAGACTAGAAGCGGAAGGGCGGAGCTGTGAGGAAAACTTGGAAAATTTAACCTTTTCCAAAAAGAGGTCAAATAGTAGAATTTAGTTGTGGTTCTGTTGGTGTGAAATCACGGTACCCACAGGACTCGCAACACGATGGGTTGAAAGTCTCCATGCGATCGCATAACATGGAGCTTTTCCCAAGTTTGGGACCTTGCGAAATTGGAAAAGCTCTCCGGATGAAGGCCGGCTCCTATTCCTCTGTTCAGATGCACCAATAAAACGCAGAGGTTTACCCAAAAACCTAACCTAACTACCAAGGAGACAAGGAGAGAGAAATGCATATAAATAAACCTAAGCTAAGGAGGTGATGCACCGAGGATGTTGAACACCCATTTTACAAGAATAAACACAGAGACCACATAAATGCAATACAACACCATACACAGATAGCCAAAATGCAATAAGAGATCAAAAATGACAGCAATGAATATATGAAATGGTTTAGAATCAGTCACAGACATACATATATTGCTCAAAGATCGATACAAGATACATTGCAAATGGCCAAGAGGCAAAAAACGGCATTACAATCCATGTGGGAGGCTTGAGAACTCCACAAAATCTCTTGCAAACAGAGAGAAGGGACGATACAAACCAAAAATGTCCAACCTTTAGAAAAATCCCCCTACAATTTATAGCAAGAATGAGAGAGAAAAGAGAGAGAAAATCGAAATCTGCCCCAACCACCTCCAGAATGCACTTAACTCATCTCATAATGATGGTAGGTGAGAACCCAGCGAACCCAAAAGTGGCGAACTGTATTTTGAATTTTTAAGAATTTTTTCTCATCCAATTAAAGATATCCAGTTGTAGTTGGACTAGAGGACCTCGTAAGCTTTCCGAAAATTCCAACCTTGCATGAATCGAGCTCCCAGTCAAAAGTTATGGCCATCTGAATATCTCGCACTGTGGTCCGCTCTTCTGTCAGCGCTCAAAATGTTGCGCCTCCTGAAGGTGCGCCATAGGCGCATCCATGTGTGTGTCGACATCCTCTTCCATGCGCCAAGGGTGCATCCTTTACCCTGTCGACACTCCGTGTCATGTGCCACTTCGTGCGCCTTGCCGACATCCATTGTCGTGCGCCACTTCTGTGCGCCTTGGGCGCACCATTTCCTCGTCGACACTCCGTGTCGTGTGCCCATTCTATGCGCCTTGGGTGCACCATTTCTCATTTGACACTCCGTGTCGTGTGCCCATTCTGTGCGCCTTGGGTGCACCATTTCCTCGCCGACACTCTGTGTCGTGTGCCCATTCTGTGCGCCTTGGGCACTCCATTTCCTCTTTCGACACTCCGTGTCGTGCGCCCATTCTGTGTGCCTTGGGCGCACCATTTCCTCTATCGACACTCCGTGTCGTGCGCCCATTCTGTGTGCCTTGGGCACACCATTTCCTCTGTCGACACTTCGTGTCGTGGCGCCATTCCCGAGCACCTTGGGCGCACAGGATTTGAGCTTCTTTGATTTCTCCATTCTTCTTCTTGTCTATATCTACCCGGGGGAAAGATATATACAACAATTTGGCGACTCAATGGGATCACCTGCCTGCTAGGTAGAAGATCAGTGGCCTTTTAGCAATCCATTGGGCATGGAGTCATAAGCAATAACCTGAAACCAACTTGATATCTGATCCCGATCCTGATATCGCGACCTCTTCTCTCGAGAGCACGCTGAACTGTAGAAAATCAACCTAAGAGCAACAAAACCTGTGCCGAAGCACTTAGGGAAAAAGAAACCTAACTACAACAAGACAATGTGCATACGCACTTAGAGGAATTGAAAACTAGGCTAATATTTACAAGGGTAGAACTTTTCTCTCTTCAGTAGCAATGTTTAAGATAGATTCCGTTGACCGGAATCGGAAGTTCTTCTCCGTCCAATGTAGACAATTGGAAGGCATTGCTATTTTTACATTTCATGACCATGTAGGGGCCACTCCAAATGGCATCAAATTTGGAATGCCTTCCCGGTTTTTCCCGATCTGCATCCCATTTCAGAACTAGGTCCCCTTCCAGAAGGTCCTTGCTCTTGCTTTCTTATCAAACCATCTTTTCACTAAGGCCTGATCTTTCTCAATTGTTTGAACTGCATGTTCTCTAATTTCTGCCAATTCCATCAACTCTGCATACCGGGCCTCCATTGGTTCGAACTCAGCCAACTCCAATTGTTTCATGAACTCCAATGCAGGTAGTTCTAATGATATAGGCAATACTGCCTCTTTTCCATAGACCAACTTGTAAGGGGAATTGCCTGTAGACCTCTTTGGTGTTATCCTGTCAGCCCACAATGCTGATTTTAGCCTGGTATGCCATGTTCTTTGATTTTCATCCAGAGTCCTCCTGATGATTTTTAGCAAATTTTTGTTCGTGGACTCTGCTTGTCCATTACCCTGCGGGTAATAATTTGAAGAGGTACTCAAGTAGATTCCATTCTTGACAGCCCATTCTGTAATCTTGGAACCTACGAATGCCAATGCATTGTCTGATATGATAGTGGCTGGCACACCGAACCTGGTCACTATTCCTTCATAAAAGTCTAGTATGTTAGACTCATTTGCTTCTTTGAGCGCTGCTGCTTCGGTCCACTTGGTGAAATAGTATGTTGCCGTGAGAATCCACTTGTGGCCTTGGCTTGAGTTTGGATTGATGACCCCGATGAAGTCCAATCCCCATTGCATAAATGGTTGGTCAACAAGAATTGGGTGCAATGGAAGTGCTGCTTGTCTTTCTTTTCTGTGAAGAGTGCACATTTCTTGCACTTTCTTATCCATGTATAGCAGTCACTGAAGACTGTCGGCCAATAATACCCTGCCTTCATTATCTTGAGAGTTGTTACTCGTGGGGAAAAATGTCCTCCAGAATCTCCATCGTGAAAATATCGTAACACCCTCTCAATTTGACTTGTCCCAATGCACCTCAATAGAACTCCATTGATGTCTTTCTTAAACAAAACACCATCAACAAGCACATATGGAATGGCTTGTAATCTGAAGTATCTCCTCTTTGCTTTGCTCATTTTTGGAGGGCATAGGCCTGTCTGTAGGAAGTGTATCATATTCTGAGTCCAACAAGGAGTAGGCACGTCATCATTTTCTTGTTCTTGATTATCCTATAGTACCAAGACAGCCTCTTTTTCATCACCTGCTTCAACTTGTTGACTCAAGGCTAGCTGCTCACATAGTCCCTTCCCATGTACTAGTTTGGTGACCTTGATCTCGATGTCATATTCCATGACACGAGTTATCCATCCTGCACGTTTCTCATTCAGATCCTTGTTTAGAAGGAAGTCCCTGACTCCCGCATGAGAGACCAATAATTGGATCTTATTGTTTGAGACTAGGTGCTTGAATTTCTTTAAGCTTCTGATTACTGCAAGGACATGCTTTTCAATGAAAGAGTACCTAGTTTCGTATTCCTCCAAGCCTTGACTGAAGAAAGAAACTGGTTGTTCTAATCCTTCTTTGTTTTGTTGTACCAGGATTGCAGAAATCATGTCCCCACCACCAAAGGCATATAGCACGAAGTCCTTGGAGAAGTCTGGATTGACGAGAGTTGGAGCTTGAGATATAGCCTCTTTTATTGCCTCAAAACTTGCCTTGCCTTCAGATGTCCACTTAAATGCCATACTCTTCTTTAACATCAGCGTTATTGGCTTCACAAGAGCAGCAAAATTTGGGACAAATCTACGGACAAAATTGATCCTTCCCAAGAAGATTTGAAGAGCCTTCTTGTGACTTGGCAATGGCAATGCTTGAATTGCTTCAACTCTTTCGGGTCAATCGTCAACCCCTTCTTTGAAACAATATGGCCTAGAAGTTTTCCTCGTGAGCTAAGAATATGCATTTTTGGGATTCAATGATACCCCAAATTTTCTACACCTTTGAAATACTTTCCTCGGATGAAAGAGGTGATCCACTTTGCATTTTGGAGAACACAGTGATGTCGCCAAGATATATCAAAACTAATTTATTGATCAACCCCTTGAATGCCATATCCATTGCCCTTTGGAAGGTTGCTCCAGCATTTGATAGCCCAAATGGTATTTTCTTGTAGGCATAGGTCCCCCATTTGGTGGTGAAAGCCGTCTTGAATTGGTCATCTTCTTTCACCATAACCTGATTGTACCCTGAGTAGCCATCTAGGAGAGAGAATCTCTCTGAACTGGATACTACTTGCAATATTTGTTCCATTGAAGGAAGTGGGTAATGGTCTTTGAGAGATGCCCTATTGAGGTCTCGGAAGTCCACACATAACCTAATTTCTCCACTCTTCTTCCTGACCGGAACCAAGTTCGCAACCCAGCTTGAGTGCTTGATCGGGAATATAATGCTTGCCTCTATTAGCTTGTTAAGCTCTTTCTTCATTAGAGGCTCAATGTGAGGGTTGACTGGTCTCTCTTCGCCCGACGGGCTTAGCATCCGGATCCAATTCTATGGTATGTTGTGCCAAATTTGGATCGAATCCTCCTAAGTCTTCATAGCTCCAAGCGAAGACATCTGGAAATTCTTGGCAAAGCTATATGAAATCTGATTTCTCCTGCTCAGTGGCCACTTTGCCAATTTGAAGTGTTTTGCTTTCCCAATCGGAATTGGTTCAATCTTCTCTCTTGACTCGTATGTTTGCCTTATCCTTACGAAATGGGTCGTTAGGGTTGAAGATAGACTCCAACGTTACTAAACCCTTGGGAAGCTTGTTTGTCCATAGCTGTACTACTTGATCCCCATACTGCTGCTCTAATCTATCCTGATTCCTAGCTGAAAATTCAGCCTCTTCTTGTAAGAAATTGACGATCTGTTGATCGCTCTCAAACACCTGCCAGCTTGTGTTATTATCTGGAACTGCTGGCCTTACAACCACATGGATGTGTGGCTGCGTTTTTTCTCTTCTGATGTTGTCAACCACATCAAACGTTGCTCCAACTGCTGCAAGCCTATCTGCGGCTTCATTTTTCTTCCTGGGTATGGACACAATGTTGAAAGCTTCAAAATCCTCAATAAGGTCCCATACCCTATTCTTGTAGCTCTTTAGCAAGTCGTTCTTTGTAGCATGCTACTCCCTAACTTGGTTGACGATTAGCTCGCTATCTCCAAACACCTACAAGTTCTTTATGCCCCTTTTCCTGGCCCAATGAATTCCATGAATCAATGCTTCGTATTCAGCCGTGTTGTTTGAACAAGAAAACTGGAAACGAAAAGCTGAATAATACTTGATGTCTTGTGGCGAAATTAACATTGCACCACCTCCAGCACCTTGTCTGCTTCTCGAACCATCGAAGAATAATCTCCAAACTTTGTTTTCATCTTTTTTCATGCTGAATGATGTCAGGAATGGGTGAATTTTCCTCGTGTATACAATACACGCCCAATTCAGATTCTTCAATTTCCTTATAGGGGTCAAATTCATGACTTTTGTTTGCCCATTCATCCAAAGTTAAATCAGGAATTCCCTCGACCTTAGTACCTGCTTCTAGATCACTTGAACACTCCTCCTGATCAAAGGCTGAGCAATTTGCATTGATAGGACCTGGTACATGAGGCTCAATATGGAAATTGGCAATTGATTCTGATCTGATTGTTGCTTTGGCCCCATACCTTGTCCTGAAAATCATGTGCGACCAATCTGCAGATAAATATCCACCAATCTTTGCAGTGAAGTCTCTTGATAAACACAACGCAAAGAGTGGCGGGAGGTCAATTACAGACACATCTTGCAGGACTGTAACATTAGGACATGAATGTAGTGTTAGGCTTAACCCCTTGATGACCCCAACTGTTCCCACTGCCGTTCCATCTAGTTGTACTACCCCTTTCAGCACTGGCTCATACTTCAGACCCAGTTGATCCGCTATTTGCTTCGGCATCACCGAACTACTTGCTCCTGAATCTATCATGCAGTTGTGCACCAAGTGGTTTCCAACAATCAATGAAACATAGAAAGGTGGAGGCTTCAAATTTTTTCTTGTCTGGCCCCCATCATGTTGCACTGCATTAGTGAGAACTTTCTCATGTCCCTGGTTTGATACATTTGTGGCAGACCAATTAGCCATTGCAGCTTGCAATAAGTCTCGTTGTCCTGGGATCGCCAGTGATTCCCACATGGAAATGTTCACATGTGTCTTCTTCATTTGATCGATGATGTTGAAGGGGGATGAACTGTCCTTTTGCTGCCCCTTACTTGGTGCAACCTTTTCTGGAACTTGAACAGGTGCATGTGTTGCTGCAACAGGTACCTTAAGCTGATTTTGCACATTTGGAGCTATGTTTGGTCTGCTGACCCCTTGTTGTGTAAGAGTGGGTTGAGAAACAACTGGATTAGATGGTTTTCCTCTTCTATGCTTCTCTTCTTTGACCGTGTGTTGGCAGCCACGCCTTGAAAAGGCTGTTGGTTAACTCCACAGAAGTCTTCCGTCTGCCAATTGGCCAATGTGGTCTCTGTTGGAGGTCCTTCTTGTTGCGTTTCTTGCTGCTGGTTCCCTTCCTGGCTTGGTTCTTGAGGAACACCAATGGTTTGCACCATCAAGGCCTGATTCAGTGCACCATTAAAACATGCTGACTGATTGTGAGGTAGATTGCAAGGGTAACACCAGTCGTACTCTTGTGCCATGTTGTTTTGCGTTGGAACCAAGGCTCTTGAGGATGTCGTTGCATTTGGATCATACGGCCGAAATGGCCTGGCAGCTTGAGGTTGTCCTTGGTTTTGGTTTTGATTTGCAGCCTGAGGTGGTGGTGGTCTATTCTGTTGGTATGAGGGCCTAGCTTGGTACTGTGCTTGAGGCTGATACGGTCTAGCACTTTGAGCTTGTTGTCTTTTGATAGTCACTAGCTCATTTCCGAGGTTCTGCAGTTGTTTCATGACCTCTTGCAATTCCTTTGAAGTATTTGAAGATGTGGATGCCTCATTATTGCTTTGATTTCTAGGAGTTGGAATGGGATTCAACTCTGGTGCTTGACTGGTTGTAGGATTTCCCATATCTGGATAGAGAGGCATTGGTGGTCTTGGTGCAAGCTTGTCGCACTTGATCAAACAGATTCTCTCGCTTCCGATCACCGTGTTGTAGGCCCCTGGCAGTGTTGTCCCTCCCATTGACTGGATCATCATGGCTATGTCTGAATTTATAGCCTTTAAGAAATAAAGGAATGCTCCTTCGGCAGCTTGGTCTAACATCTATTGGGATCTGTCCCATGTCCATTGGAACTCAAGTTGAAGTCTCGCCATTTGTTCGTTAGAGCCCTTTTGATTGTAGTCATTGTTCCAATAAGGACAAATTGTCCGCCCTCTCCCGAATTGGCTACAAAGAGCTGAACAAAGTTGGTCCCAATTCGTAATGGACCCCCGCCGCTAGGCTCCTAAACCATTGTAAGGCCTTACTCTTTGAAAGATGAAGCCAATAAATTGATCAGAACATCCATTTCATTTATTTCGTGGATTGCACATACATTAGCAATATCCGGATGTGATCAATAGGAGTAGTATGATTTTCTCCCCGTAAAATAGGGGATATTCTTTAGCGCTGCAACTCGGAATTTGATTTCGAGCATTTAGGCAAGTGGACTACTACCCGTGAAATTGATAAAGGGATTCGGTGGTAGATATGCCATTATGATTGGCCTAAGAACCCCGGGTCGATGCGAGAAAAGGCCTACTGTGGAGGTGTAGACAAAGTCCCGTTAGGTGGAGATGGTGATCTTTGTGGTCTTCTTCCTCTCCCTCCTCTACCTCGGTGAAATTTGTAAGTGGAAAAATAGCCCCTCTTCTCGAGTATTGGACCTGGTTTGAATTCTTCTCATGTGCCCGGGAAACTCGTGCCGCTACACCACCTGAACTCTATCCCTTCTGAGTCGCCGGATGTGTTAGAGAACAAGCCTCTAAAAGGCTAGATTTTGCCAAGTTACACACCAAACTCAACAAGTATTTAAAAATAGAATTTTGAAAGACCTATTGATTGAGATTTTTAGGTTTGGGAATTGATTTGCAATGACAAATACCCGAAAACCCAAAATGCAGATTTTAAATCCCAAATCTAAAATTCAAAAAAACATGAAATTTTGAAAGTCAAAATCTCAAAAATCTAAGAATACCCTTTTGAAGATTATTCCCGATCTATCAACTGGTGAAATTTTGACTTGTTTTGAGCAAGTTAAGTCCTTGAAAATTGATTTCAAAGTTCATCCTGGAAGGTAAAAAACTGAAACTGTAAAACCTGTAATTTCTTAAGTCCGAATTTCTTGAAAGTTCCTTCAAATCTATGGAATGACCTCTTGGTCCCACCGGGCATGCCAAAACTATTGGTTTGAATCGCAAAGCACTTCGAATGTCCGCAACACGATGGGTTGAAAGTTTCAAAGGCTTGATCGCACAACATGGAGCTTTTCCCAAGTGTGGGACCTCGCGAAATCGGAAAAGCTCTCCGGATGAAGGCCGGATCCTATTCCTCTGTTCAGATGCACCAATAAAACGCAGAGGTTTACCCAAAAACCTAACCTAACTACCAAGGAGACAGGGAGAGAGAAATGCATATAAATAAACCTAAGCTAAGGAGGTGATGCACCGAGGAATGTTGAACACCCATTTTACAAGAATAAACATAGACCACATAAATGCAATACAACACCATACACAGATAGCCAAAATGCAATAAGAGATCAAAATGACAGCAATGAATATATGAAAGGGTTTAGAATCAATCACGTACATATACATATATTGCTCAAAGATCGATACAAGATATCGCGGTGGCCAAGAGGCAAAAACGACATTACAATCCATGTGGGAGGCTTCGAGAACTCCACAAAATCTCTTGCAAAAGAGAGAGAAGGGAGGATACAAAATGAAAATGTCCAACCTTTAGAAAAATCCCCCTTACAATTTATAGCAAGAATGAAAGAGAAAAGAGAAATCTGCCCCAACCACCTCGTAATGCACTTAACTCATCTCATAATGATGGTAGGTGAGAACCCAATAACCCAAAAGTGGAAAACTGTATTTTAATTTTTAAGAATTTTTCTCATCCAATTAAAGATATCTAGTCGTAGTTGGACAGAGGACCTCGTAAGCTTCCGAAAATTCCAACCTTGCATGAATCCGAGCTCCTACCAAAAGTTATGGCCATCTCGAATATCTGCGCCTGTGGTCTCGCTTCCTATCAAGTGCTCAAAATGTGCGCGTCCCGAAGGTGCGCCAAGGCACATCCATGTGTGTGTCGACATCCTCTTCCATGCGCCAAGGGTGCATCCTTACCCTGTCGACACTCCGTGTCATGCACCACTTTTGTGCGCCTTGCCGACATCCATTGTCGTGCGCCACTTCTGCGCGCCTTGGGCGTACCATTTCTCTGTCGGCACTCCATTTCGTGCGCCATTCTATGCGCCTTGGGCGCACCATTTCCTCTATCGACACTCCGTGTCGTGCACCCATTCTATGTGCCTTGGGCACACCATTTCCTCCGTCGACACTCGTGTCGTGTGCCCATTCTATGCGCCTGGGCGCACCATTTCCTCCGTCGACACTCGTGTCGTGCACCCATTCTGTGTGCCTTGGGTGCACCATTTCCTCTATCAACACTCCGTGTCATGTGCCCATTCTGTGTGCCTTGGGCGCACCATTTCCTCTGTCGACACTCCGTGTCGTGCGCCCATTCTGTGCGCCTTGGGCGCACCATTTCCTCTGTCGACACTCGTGTCGTGCGCCTTCATCTGTGCGCCTTGGCGCACTGTGATTTGAGCTTCTTTGATTTCTCCATTCTTCTTCTTGTCTATATCTACCGGGGAAAGATATATACAACAGTTCCTTTGGGACCCACATTAGGACATGTGTCTAGCCCATTTTATGAAGGTGAAGGTGCGGAGAAAAATGGGTTTTTTTCCTTTTTTTCAAAGGGTTGTAAAAATTCAAAAGGAAACTTCAGTAGGCTCGTTTTAAAATGGATCTCCCACATGGACGGTCCAATTTCAAAATTGAAATCAATGACAGCTTGTGTGTCTCGAATCTTATTTTCCCCCATTTTAATAAAAGGTTCTTGCAAGTGTGAGTCTTCATGATTTCTTGGTATTTCCTACATGCCAAACAGAGAGGGGAGTTAATTTTGATATATAAGTTTTGTGGCGGAGATATAGAGACGTCTTTCACAATTAAAATGATCCTGGAAATTGGGCTCCATTTGATCTTCTGTTTTTCTTCTCCTAAGCATGCAAGGAACTAGATTTGACATATTAGGGGCGGAAGTGGTTGGTGAATAGAAGGAAGAGTGATTTTCCAGAGGAAGGAGTTGAATGTGGGAGATATTTGAAGAGATTTTCCACCTGAGCACCTGGCGACTTTTTACAAATCTGATTCTCGGAATCGCGATCATGATCATGGCAAGCACTGGTGGCACTCAATTTTTGGATTTTGGGGAAAAAGGCTTTGTTAAAAATGTTATAACTGGCACAAATTTATTGTGAAAATGGTTGGAGTGTTAGGGGTTGGGATTGATTTTTATAATAGAAAGAAGTTTAATATAGTGCATCTTTTTTGAGAAGCCATTATATCTCTTTTTTATTGAATGTGATCGTGTCAAGGTGGTTGTGAGTGTACATCCATTGACAAGCTCTGAGATTGTTCTAGAAACTTTCCCCTACTGATAAATTTAATCAAACTTGAGTTATTCTATGTTGATCTTAAGCAAAATGTGTTTGTTTTATCTCGAATGTCTATAAATAGTTTTTCTTATTCTTGTTGCAATCTTGAATAAAATTTGTCTCAATCACACGGAGTTTGTAAGCCTCTGGGTGTACCTTAGGCATGATTTGGCTTAGATCTTGATGCTTTTTTGGGTTTTCTAACTCGAGCCTTTGTGTTAGAATCTCATAGATTGTATTGAAAAGTGCTAATATGGGCCTCCACCGAAGCACATATTCGGTTAAAGAAACATTTTAGCTGTTATGTGGCATTCTATTGGTTTAGTCTTCCATTTTGAAAAATCTATTGAGGATCTAGTGAATCAAGTTCATCCTTGCTCACCTCCCACAAAAATTCATTTAAAAATAACCAATCCTACCCGTATTACCCCTGTTTGTTATGTGTGTATACAAATGCATAATCTCATTACTGAACATGCAGAAACAATCAAGATTCCAAATGTCTTTAGTTGTTTAAACCCTACCTAGAAAATATCTCTAATATCTAGAGTGAGAACTCGTGAGAGTTGGGTATTGTTGCATTGATCGTATTTTCTCTAAGGTCTCCTTAACAACTTCATAAGGAAGGATACCCCCATCTCCTCCACAAACACTAGGCTACAAAATGGTTCTCCTACCTTGGTTGAAGGCACAACCTAAAATAGTGAGGATAGATCAAATCCTCTTGAGGGTGCTACCCATTCCTCCACATCCGAGTAACAAAAGGCCGCCGATCCCATCCCCTGCTACAAAATGACTCATCATGATCTATCTGTCTCTAAGCTTCCTGTAAAAACTTGTGATGATGCTAAGACATTGAAGGAGAATCAATTTGTGTACCAAAACCTGATTCATGCCATTACTAGGGGCATTGTGATTATAGTTCATATTCAGACCCTGGTAAGAATCTCTTATATGCTCTAAGTGCTAGAATCTTGTTTCACCATCATCTTGTTTTTTGGGCCTATAAGAAGTTTCAAGGTTACAAGTGTTGTATGTAACTTTTCAGTCTCTGTGAGGTTTTTCACTAATATTCACTGATAAATATTGGTAAAGGAAAGTCAAATCTTTCATTTCAGTTTCTATTATTGACACACATTTGATGAGATCATATTTTTAGTGCATTTTCACAACTAGGGTGGAAATCCTTAGTGGTGACTCCCTATTGATTTGATTCTGATAAGGACCAGTGTCTTAAACCTCTGTCAAGTGAGATTTGTTACTAATATTTGCAAAATTGGAAGGAAGAAGATCTTTTTCTCTAAGGATCCCGATAGGACGCTATTTTAAGAGCTAGGAAAAACAAATTCAAAAGGAAGAAGGGCTTGGATTGTTGTGGGAGAACAACATATAAGAAAAGGGATCCTAGTTGGTGAAAGTGACTAGCCTATCATTGAATATTGTCATTCAAGTTCTTGAATCGAGTAGTCTCTTTGTGGAGTTGAATTATCCTTTTTGGGAGGGGGCTTCATCTGAATTTGAAAGGTTTTCTTTTCATTCTTCCCCTTTGTTTTCAAGGGTTGATAGGGATTTCCAAGAAACAAGGCCTTTAAAGGATATTAATTTTGAAAGCTATACTCCTATGTTTCGAAAACCCCCCCCCTTATCGTTTGTTTCTCCCCAAGATCACCTCCTAAAATCAATATGGCTCATCCCCCACCCAGACCTCCATTTGATGTAAACACCTTTGGACCTATAAATTATGTGGGAATGGCTGGTTATCCAAATGCAGTTCCTCAAGATGTAAGGCATAGACTACAAAAGTTCTAGGGAGATAATGTTATAAATAGTAATCAACATCTAAAGCTTTTTATCAATATGATGAAAGACTTTGAGATTGAACATGAAGATGTATACATCAAATTGTTTGTTCACACTTTAGAAGAGGATGCAAGGGACTAGTATAAAGCATTGTCAGATAATTCTATTGATTCTTAGACTGAGATGAACAATGCATTTATATTGCAATATTGTGATAGGACTGACCCTACGTTTCTTCTATCAAAGTTTGAAAACATCAAGCAGAATCCTAATGAGTCAGTACATGATTTCAACACAAGGTTTAACAAGACTTTGAGAAGATTTCCTGTTAACTTGAGACCATGTGATGAGTCATGTTTGATCAAATATTTTGATACATTTGATAAAAAGGTTACATACTACTTAAGGGACAAGAACCTTACCAATTTGAGGCAGGCCTTCACTATGGATTTGGAAATTGAAAATAATATCAAGGCAATTGAAAAACCTTATAAGAGGGATGGTGTGAAGCTGGTTAACCTAGAAAAACCTCAAACAAGTAAGAATGTTGTTTTGGAGGAAGTTGTGAAGACTTTGGTAGGGGCTGTCAAAGAAATTTCCTAAAAACTAGCCCGGGATGAGAAAGGAATTGGGTAGAGCTCACAAGGTCGGCACAAGCATCAAGGCCAAGACAGATTCAAAAATCATAATATAACTGATGACAGAGGCAAGGGACCTATTTTATTTGGAAACAAACAACCTTGAGGCATGGAAAACAGAGTGGTACCGATCCTTTGGCTGCTTATAATTGTTGTGGAAGAAACAAATGTCATTGATTGGTGTGGCGCAGATGTTTCATGCCCCATGCTTTGCATGTGAAGAAGATCGAAAACATACAAAGAAGTTGACGATGATAATGATGATGATGCATGCATGATGGTTTCCTCTACAAATTCACAAGCAGCGAGTAACCTCAACTAAGCTGATGAGTACCAAAACTGTTAATGATTTCTGGGATTGCATTCACCGGGGATTACCTCTCCCTCCCACTCATACTTCAGAAATTGACATGGTGCAAGCTCTTGAACTGCATAATAATGATTTTGAGTACCTAAGAGCTCTAATGATTGATATGTATGATGGAGGGATCGCTTCTAAAGAGGACAAACAATTGTTAATGAATGTTGTGCTTAGTCATGAGAAGGAGTATGACACAAGAAGAAAGGTTGTCAAAAGGGCAGGGCCTCAGGCCAAACTAGAGACACCTTTACTTTCAAGTATTCCTAAAGAGGCTCCTAAGAAAGATGCATCTACCAAATGCCTTGTTGTCCCAAGCAAAAATCATGCCCCTCCTCATGCCCAAACTGTCAAAACCCTTGTTTTATCTTATGAGTGTGTTAATCTCCCTTCCAATGCTGCGTTACCCAATCATGTTCCTTATGATATAGCCCAAATATTTAGTCAGATAAAGATTTACGTTCTTGTGTCTAAATTAATTTTAATCCCCGAGTATAGGAACAGAGAATTTGAATATTTGGGGTCACCCAAGGCAAATATGTTGAGACTCCTCTTACCATTTCAGAGTTAAAGAAACCTTGAGCACTAGAGGAACTAGGTGAGCCACCTGAGGTATATTTGGGGACATCCTTTGTGGATTATTAGTTAAATGTGGATCCATTCTTCACAACACATGTCATTAAAGATAGACTACTACACAATCAGTATATTTGACTCGGGGGCATCACGCAATGTTATGCCTCTGGAAGTCATGAATGAGATGGATCTCAAAGTAACAACAGCATATGGGAAGTGCACTTCCATGGACTCTAGAGAGGTTCCTATGGTGGGATGTGTGAAGGGTCTAGTGGTGCAACTTTGTAGCTTACCTGTAAAAACATCAAGCTTGATGTTGTTATTGTTGATTGCCCAGCCAAGTGGGGTATGTTATTATCTAGAAAATGGGCTGCAAGTGTTGGTGGGAGTGTTCAAATGGACATGTCCTATGCCACTATTCCAATTGAGGGCAGCCTTGTGAAGTTTCCTGGTGAGAAGAAAATGTTGTATCTTGTTGAGGACCCCAACAATGCTTCTTATGAAGTATTGCATGGAGATATTGGTGTTGATAACTCTCTGAGCTATGTTATCTTTAGGGAATATGAAATTGACCAATGTAGGTATCATGAGCATGATGATTTTCTTAGGAATTTGATTTTTGATACAGCCTCGGAGGATGATAAAAAACTTGGCCCAAGCACGAGGGGTAGGCCTAAAGAAATGTGGTCTGATAGCAACTTGAATGGAAAAGAGAGACAATAATATGCCTAGTGCTTAAAGACATATCATTACCGCTTAGCGTGGTCATATCTAGGATGGCAAGCATTTCAAATATTTTCCTTGATTTTTTCTCCTTGAATCGGGGTAAAAAAAATTTGTACAGTGTATAGCTTGTTGTTTGTTTCCTGTCTTTTGTGTCTTTACTCGTTCTGGTCCTTGGTGACCTATTTTTGTTGGTTTCTTTGTTCATTTTTGGGAGATGGCTTTGTTTCTCTGCTCTACAAGCTGACTCATTTTCCCAATGGATATTTTGTAACTCGGTCTACCTTTTTTCTTGTGGCACTCGGCAGGAGTGCCCATCCCCGAGTCAGAGCCGATGTTGGTGCTCGTTTTGATCTCTCACCATTTTTCCCTAATTTTCTCTCGATCTGCATGTTATGAAACATTTTGTTTCTTGATGTGGATGTTTTGAAAGATTTTACCTCCATTTGAATGCCTTGAGTTGTTTGTAGAATCCATTTTCATGTCCCTCCTTGAAGAATTCTCCGAGTTTTCCCTGTTCTTGCCCTAGTTTCTTCAAAATCCACAGGCTTTACCATTTTTCCTATTTTTCCTCGACCATGGAAGCTCGAGAATGATCAATTTATATTTGTATGCCTTTGAAAATCCAAATCCATGGTTGAAAGATGCTCAAAACCATGATTCACTTGGTTTTGTTTTGAAAAGTTTTCATCCTTAGCAAAAAATCGGGTTCTGAGCATGAATGGTGAATTTATATGTTTTTGACGGTCTTACGGGTGTCTTTTTCCTGTCAAATTTATTCCTCAACATTCAGTGGTCACGTGGCTTCTTTTTGTTGGTCAAGGGATGGTGGGAAAATGCTTTAACTTATCAATTTTTACTTTTTTGGCAAAAAGGCAAATTTGGTCCCGTAGCCCCGCTCAAATCTGATTGGTTCTTTTGGTGCTTACGTGGCTTCTTCTAATTGGATGGGGCATGATGGGTTTGTTTTTGAAATTTTTATTTTTGGCTACTTTGGAAAAAAATTTGAACCCACCCCAGCCTCGCCATGATTTGATTAAAGAAAAATTTAAGTGGTAGGGAAAAATTCTTACTTTGACCTTGAGAAGGACATGTGGCAAAATTAAAGGTGGAGATGTGGGCATTAGGAGGAAATTCTGACATTTTTCCCTTTCAGAAAAATGAAGTAAACTTCTAAAATGGACGCGCACCCTCACCAAATAATTTCAAAGACTTATAAGGCTTTTGAAGTTGCGCATATAGCGACACGTGGAGGTTTCCACCGTGTTTTCTTTCCTTATTTTTTTCGTAAACTTCCTAAAAGTCTTGGGACACATGGCGAGTCAGTGCTCATTCAAGGTCTCATATTTTTAGGACCATCTTAATATGCACCATTGTGACATAGGGAAGTTTGAAAAGTCAAAGGGGCAAGAAAGGACCATCGGAGGCAACTTGGATTTTTTGCCTCTTATCATCAAAAGGATTAAAATCTCAAAATGGCCCACAAGCTCGATAGAGAAAATTCAAAACTTGTTCCAGTCAAGGATGGAGGTGCGGACCATTGGAGGCAACTTGGAATTTTTTTCTCTTGTCATCAAAAGGATTAAAATCTCAAAATGGCCCGCAAGCCCAATAGAGAAAAAGTAAAAACTTGCTCCATCAACGAAGGTGTGGACCATCGAGAGGCAACTTGAATTTTTTTCCTCTTTTCATCAAAAGGATTAAAATCTCAAAATGTCCCACAAGCCCGATAGAGAAAAATCAGAACTTACTCCAGCCAATGGCAGAGAGGTGCGGACCTTCGGAGAAAAATTCGAAAATTTTCCTTTTATGGGAAAAGGAGGTAAAAGTTAACAAGGGAGCAAGGTTCCATTGGGACCCACATTAGAGACTAGAAGCGGAAGAGCGGAGCTGCGGGGAAATCTTGGAAAATTTTCCCTTTTCCAAAAAAAAGGTCAAATAGTAGAATTTAGTTACAGTTCCTTTGGTACCCACATTGGGACATGTGTCGGGCCCATCTTTCGAAGGTGGAGGTGCAGAGAAAAATGGGAATTTTTCCATTTTTTCAAAGGGTTGTAAAAATTCAAAAGGAAACCCGTAGGACCATTTTAAAATGGATCTCCCAAGTGGATGGTCCAATTTCAAAATTGAAATCAACGGCATCTTTGTGTCTCAATCTTATTATTCCCCCATTTTAGTGAAAATCTCCTAGAAGTACAAGTCTTCATGATTTCTTTGTATTTCCTACTTGCCAAATAGATAGGGGAGTTAATTTCGATATCTAGGTTTGGTGGGGAGATCTAGAGATGTCTTTTGCCACTAAAATGATCTCAAGCTATCGGGATTGATCCGATCTTCCATTTTTATTCTCCGAGCATGAAAAGAACCAGATTTGTGATTAGGGACAGAAGTTGTTGGTGAATAGAAGGAAGAGTGATTTTCCTAAGGAAGGAGTTGAATGTAGGAGATATTCGAAGAGATCTACCCCCGAGCACGTGGTGACTTTTTGCAAATCTGATTCTGTGAATTGTGATCATGATCATGTCAAGCACTAGTGGCACTCAATGTCTAGATTTTATGGGGAAAAAGGATCTCGTTATAAAATTTGTAAATGACACAAATTTATCGTGTAAATGGTTGGAGTGTTAGGGGTCGGGAATGATGTTTCTAATAGAAAGAAGCTTGATAGAGCCCATCTTTTTAAGAATCCGTTTGAGAAGCTTGTATGTCTCTTTTGTATTGAATCGATTGTGTCAAGATGATCACAAGTGTACAACCATTGACAAGCTCCGAGATTGTTCTAGAAACTTTCCCCTGGCGATAAATTTAATTAAATTCAAGTTATTCTGCGTGTTGATCTTAAGCAAAATGTGTTTGTTTTATCTCTGAATGTCTGTAAATAGTTTTTCTTGTTTCTGTTGCAATCTTGTATTAAATTTTTCTCAATCGCATAGGTATCAATTGTCATGACAGTTTAGTGGCATCTGTAATTTCAATTCTCGGAAGAGCTTTCATCTAGACTGAAATAAATGATTTAAATTAACTTTTCTTTCATCTCGTTGACAGAGATTATCCGTAAGCCTCTGGGTGTACCTCTGCATGATTTGGCTTAGATCTTGATGGATTTTTGGGTTTTATAACTCTAGCCTTCGTGTTAGAATCTCATAGATGTATGAAAAAGTGCTAATATGGGCCTCGATCAAGCATATATTCTAGTTAAAGAAACATTTTAGTTGTTTTTTGGCATTCTATTGATTTAGTATTCCATTTTGGAAAATATCTCAAGGATCTAGTTAATCAAGTTCATCCTTCCTTTCCTCCAACAAAAATTCATTTAAAAATAACAAATCCTACCTACTACCCCGTTTGTCCTGTGTGTATATAAATGCATAATCTCTCAGTTACAGTAACATACGAAACAATTAGGATTCCAAATGTCTTTAGTAGCTTGAACCTTGCCTAGGAAATATCTCCAATATCCAAAGTGACAACTCATGAGAGTTGGGTATTGTTGCATTGATCATATTTTCTCCAAGGTCTCCTTAACAACTTCACAAGGAAGGATATCCCCATCTACATAAACACTAGGCTACAAAACGGTTCTCTTACTTTGGCTAAAAGGCACAACCTAAAATAGTGAGGATAGATCAAATCCTCTTGAGGGTGCTACCCATTCCTCCACATGTGAGTGACAAAAGGCTAGTTAGATCCCATCCCCGGCTACAAAACAACTCATTATGATCTATCTGTCTCTAAGCTTCCTTTCAATTCTTGTGATCCGCTTTCGGACATTGAGGGAGAATCAATTTGGGTACCAACATAATGTATTTTTATTACAAAGCATGTTGGATGATAGATTAATTGATGTGTTGGAGTAGTAACTAAAATAACGTGAAATAAAAATATTTATTTATTTTATCTAAAAATGGAAACACACAAAAAAAACCACAAGAGTGATGTGGAAATGTAGATGAAAAAAATTATAATTCATTTTAAATTAAACAAATTTCCATTTTGTGAGGTTTAAACTAAATTTATGATAGTTGATTATTTGGTTTGGTTTATGTGTTTGTTAAGTATTTAATCCAGGATAACCTTTCTCATAGTTTCATGTTATAAGCTACAAAGAGATGTTTTAAATGATACATAAGATCCAACACCTATTTGATATTTGTGTATTTCAATCGCAGGGAAAATACTACATTGAGTTATATTATTTGAGTTTCATTACGATTTTTAGTTCATATACTTTATACAATATTATTGTTATGTTTAATGTTATTAATTTTATCTCTAAAATTTTATTTAAGATTTGATTTGAGTAGGAAAATTTCAAGCACAACAATTACTTATCTTTTAAATTCAAGCCCCAACTATTTGATTTAATCCAAGCAATATTTGTCATTTTGAAATCAATTCATCTTATCTTTTCATGAAATTTTCATTCCTCTCATTACCATTACTTTCCTATCTCTACAATTAGTACTAAATGGAAATAAAAGTGTTGTTAGAGAAATTTTCTTGAAACTATGATTTAAAACAATCACCAAAAATAATTTTTTTTTTTTATCTAGTTCATAGCTTATATTTGTGAACATAATAAATGTGGCATATAAATAATGAAAAATGGAAGAAAGAAAGTGCTAAGAAAATACATTTATTTACTCCTTATATCAAGTATTAAAATTCTTCCTAACTGAAATGAAAGTTAGATTTATAGGCTTACCTAGTGTAAAATATAATCAATTCAGATTTGAAAATAATTTATTTGGAAATAAACTTGCTAGTGTAAAATACCATTTACAAACGTGTGGAAAACATGCATCTGTCAAGGACACTAAGAATATTTTTTTACATTATTATACTAGATGAAAGAAATGAGAAACTAAAATGGGGAAAATAAAAAACATAAGAGGAGATGCACTAAAGGTGTAGGGGAGAATGCAAGATATGGATGGCTAGGGATGAAAAAAATACAAATAAGTGAAATATGAGAGGGAAATTAATATACATCTAGAAAGACTTGATTTTTTCCATCTCTAGTTAGTTCGCACAATGTAAAATGGAAGGCTCCTTTGAAGAGGAACATCCATTGATTTTTGTGAACTTAAATGATGTATGTTAGTTACATCCATCTATGAGTAAAGAAATCATCAACTTAAATTTGATTCCATAGTTTCAACTAATTTTGATATGTGACCTCCATGCCAATGTTAATTTTAAAATAAGAAAAGAAATCATCAACTCAAAGTTTTTTTAAACCACTAATAAATTCATGTGGAAGATTATAATGCATTTATAAAAGAAGGGTAAACAGATCCAATATGATGTGAAGGATTTCTCTTTCATTAAACAATTAAATTTTTACAATGTAATAAGGGTAGTAATAAGAATCATCACACAAAGTAATGAGTGGGTGTTGGAAATAGTATTAAAACATAGTAGAAATATTATACTTGATGAAGTGAATAAATAATTTACGAGACAAGATTGATTAATTGTTTATTAATGTAAAGCTATTACATCATTAGGTGATTACATCAACACCCACAAAATCAAAATTAAAAAAAATTGTAGTATTCATCTAAAATTTCAATCAATCATGTTCATAGTAAGTTTCCAAACTAGACACGGAGGAAACCCCTTAAGTCATGTGTAATAGGAGTATAAGTGTAGTAATAAAATCATCACATAGATACATAATCAAACCCCATCTAATATAATATTAAATTCATGTAGCAATAAAATTTAATCCATAACATATATTAGACACGAGGATTAAAGTTTTTATTTAGAAAGCAATAAATTTGTCAAATATATATGCCAAAGTGAGAAATAATATAGTGAAAAATATTCCATTCCTAAAATATAATAATATGTAATATTTTAGACCTCCTTTATATATACTACCAAGTGGCTCAGCTTCTTGTTCAATGACCTAAAAATTTATTTGTGATCTTGTACATCTAGTCTCCATTTTTTGTGTTTCTCATGTGCATTCTTCACCTAATGCAATTATAACCCAAGTAGTAACTATGTGATAGGTGGAATGATATACATTCTTGTTATCTAGAGGATTTTTCACTATGTCAAATATTCCTTAAACTTCCCCAAACCTAGACCATGTTGAGGGATTCTCAAGACCTTCGAAAATACTTTAAACTTTAAACAATGTCCATATAGATTCTATCACCGATCAAATTTAAGGTCTTAAGCAAGTCAACCCTTGTCAACATTACAATCTAGATGTGACACATGGAGAAAATAAAGAAGGTTAAAATGTTTTTTAATATGGTTTCGTGCCTCGGGTCTTTAATTCACGTTGTGGTAGACAAGAACAAGACGCTCAACTTTTGTGATGGAAGGGATCCCGACCGCATTGAGAGATTTATCTTTCTTTTTGGTGTGATGGGCCCTCAAGCCACCATGTGGCTTGCCATCATGAGCTCAAAAATCTCAAGTTTTTCATTTTGAGCTCGATTTTATGTTTCGAGTTCAATTTTGCACTGTGTTTATGTTTTTCATTGCAGGAATCTAATTGTGCATTCTAGGTTGATAATTGGCTTGACAAGATATTATTTTTGGCTTAGTGGGGTGATAAACTCCCAACCGAGTTGATCGATTTACTATCCACAATTATAGAGTTTTTACCTTATTATTTGGGGTTATCATTGCAATGATTGAATTAATGAAGTGGTTCTAGTATTATCAACTATATTGCTTGGATGTTTGTTTATTACAACTCGGAGGATATTCCCAACTAACATTCAATACAATGAACCAACCAATCAGCCTACCTTTTGGGTGAGTATACCTAAAATACAACTTGACTCATAGGGATTAACAAATAACAATGCACTTGCCACCTTATTATGCGGTTAGAAAAAATAAAAACGGATGTGGCCTAATCCATGTGGAAATAGAGCAAGCCAAGCCCATTTGTAACCAAAATCCCCCTTTCACGTTAAAAATGGGATTAACCCCACATTGTAAAATAATGTGCTAGCAAAAAAGATGCACCTCTAGGTTTTGAACTTGCGAGCTCATGCACACAAGTTGATCCACCCACCCATCTCAGCTACAAGCTCAAATGAGTTGTTAATTGAGCTCGGTGTTACAAGAAAGTTTTTTTCTCTATGTTTTGGGGGACAGTATGGGGAAAAAATCTTCAAGCTTATTTTAAGTGATTTAGAGGCCGAATCAAGACTTAGTATAAAAAGGGAAATTATTAAGAATTTATTCTAGTTTCAAAATATGTAAACCTATTTCATTTATGTGTTGTACATTTAACATTATAGGCATATTTTAGATAAATTTGCACAGGAAACCCACAATAGAAGCATTTTAGGAGCCAAAATTTGTTCTTGGGATAGTTTTGTTATTTTTAGAGGTCTTTAAAATATAGATCAACTTATTTATAGGAATAAAGATATATTAGTCATTAGTGAAGGGTTAATTGTGCTTCATTAGACGTTGAATAGATCAATTCATTTTTCGTGAATCCGGAGATGCAACCTTAGGGTGAACTCCGTTATCAATTTCTAAGTTGTGGTGTTTTTATTTAGTTTTAGAAGCTTTTGATCAGGTAAAAATTTGCCATTTCATTATTTCATAAAATAAACACAAAAATGAAGTATAATGGATTCAAGTAAATTTTAGTATCCGTAAGCACAATGTGTCGTTGAATA
Source organism: Taxus wallichiana var. yunnanensis (assembly GCA_018340775.1). Lineage (NCBI taxonomy): Eukaryota > Viridiplantae > Streptophyta > Pinopsida > Cupressales > Taxaceae > Taxus > Taxus wallichiana. The sequence goes on along the minus strand of CM031241.1, from coordinate 445,491,773 downwards.
CAATTTAAAAATTTAAAATCAAGAGTTCATTTTGAGTGCCTTATAAATTCATCTTATGAATTATTTAGTTTGTTTTGTAATAGAATAGTGAATTCACTTAAGTTGGACTTATGAGATTAATTGATCATATTGGAAGATTTTTAAAAATGGGGTTTTCAATATACCCAAAATTGAATAGATAGAACTCATGATCAATGTTGATTTTGTTAAATTTGAGCATCTGAAAATTTTCTAAGTACTACAAAAATTGCATTTTCGGATCAAGTTGGTATGAGAGCTTGTTTTAGCTCTTGATTTTCTTCAATTAATTTGGTTTAGTTTGGTTTTTTCAATTTCATGTTTGATCTTTCAATTACTGCAATGTGTAGTTTTTAGAAGTATAGGTGTGAAGGAATACCATGGGTAAGTTATCTAACAAGGATAAACTTGTGGAACTTGAACCATGAAATCAACATATATAGGGAGAAAATGCCTTTTGAGGTGTCAATTATTGACTCTTGAGGATCAAATTGACAGTCTAAAAAGATCAATAGAATCTAAGGATGAGCTCTTAATGATGTTGAAGATTGATGGACCTAAGAAATAGGTACCTATTATTGTTGATGCATCCACTATTACAGATTAATGCATACTATGTATAATAACATGTGATTCATCTTTCCAAGCTAATTTGCAATCTACTTTAGTTCTAGGTGAATTTGAAAAGCACACTAAAGGTATATGATCTAAGCTTTTTAATAACATGGGTTTTAATGCAATTAACCTTGGTAAGAATAATCAAGGTGTAATTGACCCAATATTGATTGAGGAAAGATCTCATTATGTAGGACTAGAATATGCTAGTGCGGGGAAAAGGTGGTTTGAGAGATTTCCAAGTCTTGGTGGAAGAAGAAAAGATTCTTATAACCAAGTTTCATCCCCACTAGCTTTAGGTGGATCATACTCAAGAGAGGAGGATCTGGAGAGAATTGACCACGAGAGGTATAAATCCATCTGCACCTTCTGTTTACCATGGTTTTAAAAGGAAAGGTAAACAAAATGATGCATTATCTACACTGGAAAAGTTTTGCTATAATACGGAAGAAATTTTTCATATTTATCATTGCACATTCTGTGGTTTATCTAATCATTGTGTGACCAAGTGTAAGAAGTATAAATCCATGTTGGAAAAGGTTCAGAAAATTAATTCTCCTAATCTGGCTTGGCTAAAAGTAGTCAAGGTAAGTTTTCTAACAATGTGGATCTTAAAAAATGGATCAAAGATATTGTGATCATTGTAAAAAGTTTGGTCATGTCATTGAAAAATGTTGGAAACTACATCCATAAAAAATTAAATTTCATTAAAAAGTATAGAAGTTAGGAAACATACCATTATGACCCCTTTAGTGACACATGTGAAAATGGGTTGAAAAAGCACCCAAACATGATTTTTTTAAAAAGGTGGGAAAACATTTTATCAATTTTATGTTTGCATAGTTAATTTGTAGAATGGTATGCAAACCAACTAGACATTCTTAGAAATTGTATTGAATTATAAAAGGATAATCCACATTTGCTTTTATGCTTTTGTGTTGGTGAAGTATCTGGAAGAGAAAAAATCAATTGACATGTTTAAAATAATTAGTGTAATTTTTTTTTTTTATGCTTTACAAAATTCATCTTTCACCAAAAGTATAGTTCAAGGCATGATCAATGATTAGATGTGTATATTTGGATTGTAGTTAGTATGTTGTTATAGTGTAATTTTTTATGTAGGAATTGTTTCTAAGTGTACAAACACTCTTTTTTTTGATATGCATGAATTTTGCACATGTGTAAGTCTTATTTATAGGATTAAATATTTGTAGCTATCAGTATAGTTTAAATATTATGTAAAGTTTTTCACTGATAAGATGTGAATGCAGGTTACAATTTGGCATTGTTGACAGCGGTGAGTACAGGATCATGAGAGGTATAAAGGAATATGACAATTGGAGTGTCATCTCGATTATAGTTCAGGCATGTGTTATGTTACATTTATTAACATTTGATTAGTGATTCGTTTTGGAAAATTACCATTCTATAAACTAGGTTTTGTGTTTGTGATATGCAAAGAACATTTGAATAGTTCAACAGAGTGAATTACATTTTGTGGTCAAAATTTTTATTTGGGAGGAGTGATATAGATGATTTTTAACTACATCAATCTTCCCTAAACTTACCTCTAAACATGGACCATTTGAAGGGATTCTAGAGACATTTTTGACAAGTATGCTAAACTTTAGAAATGGATTTCGTATTCAAATCCTATCACCGGTCAAAGTTAAGGTCTTAAATGGATCAAACCCTAGTTAAGAGTCCAATCAGACGTGACACTGTGGAAAAGAGAAAGAAGTTAGAAAGGTTATTTGATATGGTTTTGAGACTCTAATCTTTGACTCTTATTATGGAGGATAAAAACAAGAGGCTCAAATTTTGTAACGGAAAGGAGCTTTACACCGTGAGAACTTTATATTGTGATCCGATGTGGTGGGCCGTCAAGCCACCACATGGCTTGCCACCATGAGATCAACGAGCTCCATTCTTACATTCGAGATCAATTTATGTTTTGAGTTCAATTTTTCATTATGAGTTTATGTTTTGCATTGCAAAAATCTAATTAAGAATTTCAGGTTGATAATTGGCTCAATGAGCTATTATTTTTAGCTTGGTTGGGTGATCAAATCCCCATTGAGTTAATCACTTTATTATCCACAATTATCAAGTTTTTACCTTAATGTTCATGATTATCATTGTAATTTATGAGTTAATGAATTGGTGCAGAATTATTAACCATATCAATGGATTCATAGTTGATTATAACACGATGGATATTAGAACTCAACACCCAAAAAAATGAAAAAACCATTTATCCCACCATTTTGGCAAGTAAACATAGCATACAACTCTCCCAATAGGGATAAAAAACAATAATACACCAACCATCTTATTATGTGGTGAGAAACAATAGGAATGGATGTGGAATAAGCCACATGGAAATAGGAAGTCAATCCCATTTTTACCATAATGCCTCCTTTTGTCTCTACAAATGTGGGATTAAACCCATATTGGAAAATAATGCTTGCGAAAATGATGCACCTGCTGGGTTTTAAACCCACGAACTCATGCACTCAGGTCTACCCACCCAAGCAACTCATCTACAAGCCCATATGAGTTGTTAATTAAGCTTGGTGTTATAAAAATATATTTGTGCTCTTGGTTTTGGGGGGACAAGTGAGGGGAAACAAACTTCAAATTTGATTTTTAGGAAATTAGAGGTTGAATAAGGACTTTATTGTAAAATGTGAAATTTTTGAAAAATTCCTCTAATTTCATGATATGTAAACCTATTTCATGTAAGTGTTGTACATTTAAATTTTAGGAATATTTTAGATGCATTTTCAAAGGAAAGCAACATTAGAAGGACTTTAGGATCCAAATATTGTTATTGGGAATGTTTCTACTAGTTTTCAAAGTTCATTGGGACATAAATCAGCTCATTTGTAGGTATAAAGATCTATTAGTCATTATTGAAGGGTTAATTTTACTTCATTGGATGTTGAATAAATCGATTCACTTTCTATGAATCCGAAGCGAGACGTGAACTCCATTATGAATTATTGAGTTATGGAGTTTTTATTCACTGTTTAGAAGCTTTTGATCAGGTAAAAATCCATCATTTGATTAATTGATAAAATAAGCACAAAAATTGAGAATGTAATAGATTGAAGTAATTTTTAGTATCCATAACCCATAATAGTAGTGAATGCACTTTAAGAATTTGGATCAAGAATTTAGTTTGAGTGCATTATAAATTCATCTTGTGAATTATTTAATTGTTTTGTAATAGAATCTAGTAAACTCACTTAAGTTAAACTTATCAGATTAATTGATCATATTAGAAGAGTTTTAAAAATGGGGTTTTCAAGATACCAAGAATTGAATAAAATGAACTCATGATCAATGTTGAGTCTACTAAATTTGAGCATCTAAAAATTTTCTAAGTACTGCGAAAATTTAAGTACCATTTTCGGTCAATTTTTGTTCATAATCAAAAAATGAATCTAACTTTGGATGGATTTCTTTAGTTGTAAATATTTTCCCTACACTACAACCGAGCCCGTATAAAAAAATTTATCCTCACTTTTTATTTCACATGTTAGCTTTGTTCTCTCTTTTGTGCAATATGACAAGTAGTACTCCACTTTCTCAATATTGTCTTCTTATACAATGGCTGAAACTACATCACCTAAAAATGGAAAAAAATTTAATGAATTTTATACTATAAATTATACATATAAATTCAATGATCAAATTATACAATCCTTTAAAACAAAAAAAATACCTTGTTTAACAATCAAGATATGTGGTCATAATCAAGTGAAATCAAGGGCACATTTTAAAAACTATCATCATGATTTCGATCCATACGAGTCATCCAAAACTAAAGGAAATTTATTCCACTCACCTACATACCCATTTTTTTACTATTGTACTCTGAATATGATTTTTTCAAACAATCATAATAAAAACAAGAATAATCTCATCTATAAAATTGTCTAGTTACTATTATCCATAGTCATCACAAAGTGAAAAGACATAGAATTTAGAATCCTTTCAAATTCATGTCTATTCCTTTGATCAATATTTTATTAATCATGTAAAAATCAATAAAATTTATAAAAAACATCAAATATAATAATTTTTTCCTAAGTTTGTAATCAATTTCAAATAAATATACTGTATATGTTTTAAATGCATGTACCTATTATCTCCCAAAACACTTTGTTTGGGGTTGAAGCCTATGATTTTGAATCTTGAACTACAAAATGTTTCTTACACTACTTAAAAATGGTGTGGGAATCAAACTATCAATCTCCCTCATAATCAAAGTTTTTTTTATTTACAGATCTTTTAATGCATATACCTACACCATCGTGTTCTCCCTTCCCATGACTGTTCTAAGAAAAACTCCACAAATAAGGTATTTTTTGATGATGATGATAGAGACTGAGTGCAAAGAAAGGGTGAGAGGATATGAAATGTGATGTGTGACCATCCTACCAAATAAAATGTTGATATATTTTTAATCCTTGTTGATGAAGATATTGAAAGAACAAACTAAAAAAATGTTGCACAAAGTGAGTGTCATGTTCCTTATCCTCACTTACATAGAAGTGATATTCCTTGATCACTCATTTCATATGTCATTTCAACGCCATCAAAATCCAATTTACATGCCTATAAAATAAATTAACCATGATGGTTACTTTGTTAGTATGATAATATTGTGTTTGAATCTATTTTTTTGAGAAAGTGAGTAATTCTCAAAGTAAAATCAACCATGGAAAATATGGAACCAATATGGAATGTTTCTCTAGTGGTCTTGAATTTTTATCCTACCACTTTGCGTAGTGATAATTTTTATGTACGGACTAATAAAATGTCGAAACTTTCCATGAATGGAATAATGTGGATTTCCTCTTTATCAAGTCTAACTTTGGTTGTGTTCTTTCAAGTCATGTTGAATATTTTATGTATTTGAACCTAAAATAACAATACATAATGGAAAATTGTTATATTCATTTGTATTAAGTTCATTAAAATCTAAATAAAATATGTACATCCATTTTTTTAAAAAATGAATATATTTTCTTTATTAATTAATCACCTCATTCAAGTCATCATTTGAATTGTGTCAAACTCTTCATTTATTTCTAGAAATAATTTCAAGTCCCCACACTTATCACAAACACCTTTGATGCAAGCCATAATATCATCAACATCATCATAAGATATTGTGAAAAGAATGAAGCCATGAATTCACTCACACGTGTAGTGGGGCATTTTCTAGACCATTTGATGGTTCTCTCATAACTTTTATACACTTATAAAACATAGAGTTTGAAATACATATATTAATTAAATCCATGTGTGTCATTAAAAAAATTAATCAAATTTAAAATAAGCCTATAAATGAAAGCACACCTAAATATATGTAATATAATTTTTTTGTGTACCTAATAGTGATAATCAAACTCAACGTGATAACGAAACAACATGTTTTAAGGACTTTATGAGCTCACACATATCAAGGGTTCAAATTCTCAAACATTCGTTATCCAATCTTAACATCTAGATGTTCTTATGTAAACTTGATATACATCTCATGTTGAGTTATTTCGAGCCAATTTTTATATTTTCATCATATTTATTTCGATTTATCATGTTTTAAAACATTACCTCATATTTGAGAAGGAATGGTCCTCTTAGTCCTAAAATATGAAACTATGTCTAGAATATTATCCTCAATTTTATCATAACATGGATTTGTACACATTAGTGCCCAATTTTCTTCCACATTAGAATTATTCAATGTATTACTCCTCTTTTAATACTTTTCAACCATATTTTAGATAAATATATGGTAATTAGGGTAACATAACGATTCTTTTTGTATCTTTACTTACAAATCTGAAGTTAATATTTCTCTAAAAAAATAATCTTATCACCTAGAATTTTTTATAGCCAAGGAACATATTAATTAAGATACATTAGAAAAAATTCTTTTCCATACGTGTTGTGACTTTTCCCATCCAAATTCCACACAAAAAAATTCTAATGTTTCCTTCATATAAAAATTAATTCAACAATGGACCAATTTTATGATTCGGTGATGGAATTTTTTGTAGCTAACCATGAATTTTCCTGAGCTCAAATCCACCTCCATATCCTCTCATAAAGGCATGGTTATACTAGTATGGGGTTTTTAGTGTGGGAGTGTTGGATGGTCTTCCCTTTGGGGAGGGCCCAGGAATATGGGGGCAAGTAGACCTCTCTTATAAGCCTCGGTTTCCAATGGTCACCCCGGCACTAGTTTCATAGGAAAGAGGGGTTTTATCCTTGAAAATGCAAAATGAAGTTTCCACTAATAAACACATAGTTGAATTTGATCTCAATGAAAGACAAAGATTCACATAACCTCATTCTATGGAATACGGTACCTTGATCACATGATGCACCCAAGTTGCCTATAATCGTTCTTAACATCTCTAGATATTTTTCATACTCTTGTTTGTAAATCTATCCATGCAGCCCCATCAACTTGTGAATGATTTATATTTCAAGCATATTCTTGCCCAAATTTTAGGATATAAGCTTGGTTCTTTTATCATCATTTTTTTGGTTAAATTCTTGCAAATAATTTTCCTCTTTCTCCTAAGAGATTGCATGTGATTCCTTGATTTGTATGACAGGATTACTTTTGGGAAGAACAAAGAGTCAAAACCCCGCCTCTTTCAAGGAGGCACTTTTTCAAAATGCCTCTTCCTTTAAATACCATGTAACTCTCCCTAACCACTTCCCCTACCTACATTGTTGAGAAAGCCTCTAAAACATGATCCTAGAGATCAAGGATGAAGAATACCTAAACCTACTACATGACATTAAAAAAAAATACCGATATGCAGATTTAGTGGTGTCTAGTCATCATCATATGTAGTTATCCGGTGGATTTACACCCAATGGATAAATAATCTGGAAATATTTTCTCTATGTCTCGGGGTTATTCATTTTCTATTTATTTCTGATATTATCGAGAGAACTAAAGGGTTACGGGGTTTAGCGAGACTCTTAAGTAGCCCATGGTTCCATATTTTGACCCTAACACATTCTCCATTGTGTGGGTTTCATTTTCGGTGAGATTTGAAAATCTACCCCTCGAATTTACTTCTTCACTGAAGGATATTAGAAACCTTCTTAAAAGGTTCATCAAGGTAGATGTTCATATATTACAGAATGATCTATACACTTTTGTGAGGATCTATTTTAATGTTAATCTGAGTAGGGGAATGTTGGACAAGATGTCCCTTAAGATGGGTGAAACTAGTTACTCTTAGATTTTAGACTATGAATATACTACTTTCATATGTTCTAATTGTAAAATTTAGGTCATCTTCATGATATCTTAACCTCAAAAGACATCCCAAAATCCTGCAAAAAGGAGTGATCCTAAGCATCAAAGAACATTAGATTTACAATAAGAAGAGGACAATGCTGACTTGGAAGTTCAAAGAGCTCTAGCTTCATCTCCTTTAATGGAAGATAAAATTCCCTTAGTTGTTGTTATTGAGCCTTTTTTATAACTAATATACATTTGCAGCGTAGACTACTATTCCAACTCCTTCTACAGAGGTTATGTAGTCATTTGTTCTTGCTCCCTGTTGGGAAGGAACATCATTGGCACTTTGAAATGGCCTCAGAATCTACCATTCTAACTAGATAAGGAATGTGGGTTTTTGCTCCTCATCCCTTGAATTAATGGAATATAACCCTCTTATTTCACAAATCATTGCACAAGATAAATGGAAATTAATGTGATCCAAGAAAGGAAAGTAGGAAGGAATATTCACATGGTTTCTCTCTTCCCCATTATTTATTTTTACTCTCCTTCTATCACCCTAGGCTACATCTTCCTTTTTTGGTGTCTTTCTTTTTGCTTCTACATCTAGTTGTAGTAGTTCTTGTATTGCTATTTTTTTCTTTTGCTTGTTGCAACTTTCTCATGCTTCTAGATAGTTGCATCTCATCTCTTTCATATTTAGTTATTATTTTCCACTATGTATTCATTGGGCCTTATCTTTCCTTTTCCTCATTAGATTTTAAGCATGTTCTCTTATTTTTTTTTTTTATCTAGCCTATATGACTATTTTTAAAGAATGTGGTTCTTTCAACAACCTCAAATTTACCTTTTCCCAAAGAGGATGATTTAAGAATGTAATAAATAAATTTTCTCTAGCAATTATAGTCAAATTAATAAATTTACCATATATTATCTCTACACATTTCGGTGGTTTCTTTCTTGATAATGTGTAATGACCACATTTTCAAAACCAAAATACAACATACATAATAACATGATAAAAACATGAAATTGTTTTTTGGATGTACATTGCTTGATACATAAAATCACATACTTTGGGGATAGCATATATAACACATTAGACATTTGTGTAACCATGACCCACATATATTACATGAAACACATGATGCACATAAAATCCACATTTCCAAAAAATGAAAAATTACAACAATGATCGATGAAAATAAACAATTACTCACAGGCATGTCCCATAACACATCATTGTTCATGGTGAAATATTTATTACAATCCTATTTTTATTAGTTGACTATAATTGTGTGAAGAATACATAACATGGGACCCTTTTTTCATTTACAATAAGGCCATATTTTTTTGTTTAACATTTCACCTATAATGGTTACTTTAGAATTTTCTCATTTCTCTTGTTGAAATAACTTATATATTGAATGATTATGATTAGGAACATATGTACACACATGCATCTTCTAATATTTGAATTAAGGATTTGTTTGAGAGAGTAATGTTTACTTGGTTTGGAACAATACTCTCATTACAAGGAGGAAAAATCATAAAAGAAAAAGGAAGGCTACTAGATCAATAGAAAACCTATCCCGAGTTCATTTCATAAAATTGTTTAATAATAAATATACTCTTTTGATCTTCCAATTATTACAAAAATACATTAGTTAAGCGATTAAGTTATATCATTCTTGATTCACAATATATTTCTCAAATTAGAAATTCATATTTTCATAGTCATATTGTGAATGGAAGGGTCCATTACACATGTGTTCCCATTATAAATACTTTTTCTAGAATTTAAGTGAAAAATTTAACATTTGAAAAAAATTTCCATTTCAATATCTTAAGGATTCATTCTCATAACAACGAGTTAATTCCATGTTTTGACCATAAATTCTACTTCTTGAGTGATCCTAGATTTAATATATTCCTAACTACACCAAGGGTTCTACTAACTTTACAAAAACAACTAGAGTGAAATCTCCTTATCTCATAAGACCTTGGCTACATTTGGAGGTATCCCATTCTCAAGGTTACATTTTATTATTTCATTAGCATCATTTTTTATTCATATTTATGCAAACAAGGCATGTGATCATATATCATAGTTTGTTTTTTTAATTTATTCATTAAGGTGTATTATTCGTAGACCTCTACTATATTACATTAATCTTATGATATAATATAAAATTTTAGTTGGTTTTGACATTACCTAAAGGCATACCTTTTTCATACCGGGTATTGCATCGATTAATTTTACTTACCCTTTTTAACTAACTACACATACATAGTTACTTTGGTATATTAACATCATTTTGGAACAAATTTACTCATATAAAACTAAAAACTTAGGGATTAAGACTACAAAGTACAAAATTTCCCAAGAAAACTCATTTCATTGCTCTTAGACATGCAAGTACTAAATGTATATTGTGAGAGAGATATCCCAAATAATCATATGCATCACATAATCCTTCTAAGGACATATTTCAATTGTTGGGTAAATACGCAAGTAATTCGACACGTAATATCCATTCACATAATTTATTTGTCACAAGAGATCAATCATAGGTACAACCACCACTATCTTGCAAGGATTTGGCCACCCACAAGGGTACTAAAAGAATTTGCCACAAGGGGTTAACTTATTCATGATATGGTCAAACCTATAACACCTAGACATGATCACCTTACTTGTCCAAATATGATATGTATCAAAAAATATATGCACAACATCATAAAATATCAAGGTAATGGTCATTAATAAGATGTCTTAGGGAAAATCATGAATATTATTAATGAGATCAAAGTATTTTATTAACATGATAAATGTTTTATATCGTCGAAAAGAACTCAAGTGGGGGAGGAAGTATAATATGCCATCATAACTCATTATTTTAATCTCATTAGCTTTGATGAGAGGAGGTTCTACCTAGCCTTTTGGTTGTTAGGAAATAAATCAATAATTAACATAGAAAAATATTAGTTTAATATCTTTATAACATAGGTACAAAATTAATCACAACTTCACATAACACTCGACATTATAAAATGTAGCCACATTGGGTATTCCTTTTCAAAATATTAAAAGAACAATTTTTAAACAATAATTAATATCTTTATTTTTGTGGTAATGCATGTATTTCAAGATGAATATAACTTTACAAAGACAACCTGATTACTTAGAACATATCACATCCATAAAATTCCTCTTGTTCGAAGTACCTACAACCAACATTTCTTAAGTCCTAAGAATGAGTATGGAAATCCCCTACAATAAAGATTAAATCCATGTATTCATTATTTTTAGCATTTTCAATACAATAGAAGAGAGAGAGAGAGAGAGAGAGAAGATATAGTTTCTTTCTCATGCAATCACACTTTGACTTTCATTTGCACTAAATGTTTTTATATTAGAGAGAGAGATAAAGTTAAGATGAGATAGAAAATAAGGAGACATTTAATATTCCATTCAAAATATCATAACCATTTTCCTTTCATGTCCATTTTAGTTTCATTGCAAACCAATTTACATTTCCAAAAACATTTACGTTTTCAAATCAACCAAAGTTTCATAATTGTTTTTAGAGAGAGAAGATGGTAGAGATTAAAGAAGTCACCTTACATTTAAAATTCATTTATAAAAGATAAAAGATGAAATAAAATTCTATATAGAATTTCAAAATATTACAAGGTCACATGCATGCTAGAAGTCAAACGAGACTCTGAAAATGAGATTCTAGCTAAGGTTGAGAAAATTGTCAAAGCAACGAAAGTCCTTACAAATGGGTTTAGATCACACTCGTTTGAATTTCAATCACAAAATTTGATGATTCTACTTATTCCCCATATATAGACTATTCATTATCTCTAAAGAGAGTTGTTTTGATAAGAAGAGCTAAATTTAAAGGGCATGTATAGGGCTAGTTATCGTAATTGTTAGTAACTCTTATCACACAAGGAGACAAGTGGCCCCAAAACCGATTGGAAAAATTAGTTTATGTAGGAATTTTCAATGAAATGAAGGAGGGTTATGATCACTCTTGTTATCATTCTAGAGTTAGGATGTAGTGGGTTTTTATTTCACTCAACTAAGAAACAATATAAGCCAAAATTGACGTGTTTTATTAAAATGAACATGTCACCATAAGTGATTGATAAGCTAAGGAGGTTTAGGAATATGAATTTCAAGAGTGTTAAATAATTTCAAACAATTCGGTTAAGGTTCCCTAAGGTGTTCCATATTGTTAACAAGAGTCATGAGAAGAGTTTTGGTTTTGAGGTACGTTTGGATGTGGTGCTTCAATGCACATAACTTTTGAGAATTTTTTTAACATTTCACATCAAGGTAATATTTTTTCAATTGTTGGGGTTACATTCTCTATCATTCAACATTATATATATATTTTAAAAAATAAATGATGAAGCATGAATTTAGTGCAAGTGAAAAGGGGAAAACCATACCTTTTACGTAAAACTCGTGATCCCCACATTCAACGAGACCACATCAGCTTCCACATTCACCAATTTCAAACCCTAAGACCAAGGCATGATGAGCTCCAAAAAGTGACAACTATCCATAACGTCACTGGATTCACAGGATGAGATATAATATAAACTTATCACTTCCTCTAAAAATACCAAACCCCACAATGAGGCATACATATGGTCATTTGAGACACTAGGAAAATGAAACCAATTTTTAGGAAACTATTCCATATCCTTTACTTGAATTTTGTTAATCCTCAAATGAAAACACACCTTTTTTGTTAACCTAGTGATTAACACACTCCATAGAGCACTCCTTTATGGCATACGCCGAATCCTATCTCTCTGCATTATTTTTATGCCCACTAAAAATATTGTTATGCTGTTAAAATACCATACCATTTTAAATTCTATCTTGCATAAACCATTCTTCTGCTATAACCGGCTTGGAAATATCTCCAAGCTAAAAAAATTTGACAGGAAGAGCATTCAAGGTAAATATAACTAGCATTTCATAATCAACCTCATAATAGGAAGCAATGCAAAGCATGTGGAATATTGGTCTACCATGGTACAAAAACTATCAAAATTAATATGAACTTAGGAAGGAAAAACATTGACAAAATGAATATATTTAAATATTTTTTATTCCATTTGTGGGAGTTTCTAAATCATTGTCAACAAATCCCTTCTGCTTCCTTATACATGCCTAAATGTTGCTCTAATCTCCATTAATAGTAGATGAAAAGAAAATACAGACTATTCCACATGGAGGAAGGGTGAAGGAGACAAATCTTGTAGACACATAAGTGGAATAGCAGAAAAATCAATTCAACGCCTTGATCTATACAACAACTACTCATAATAAAAGGCAAAAAGGAAGGGAAACAAAATGGTAGCCATTTCTACTACTAGAGAATGGCATTTCCCAACTTACGATTCACATATCATAGGTAATCAAAATAAGAATAGACAAAATCTAAACAAATGGACCATATACACTAAATGGAGCACCTTCTAACCTCTAAATTTGTCAACTCTTTTTCCATATAGGATCAACATAATGGAAAAAATGGTTTTCCTTCCTCTAAGATACTTTAAACATGCTCGATTACAAATACTCATCCAAATCAATCAATTTGTATCTGAAGTGAGTAGGTATGTTTTTTAGTTTTTTCCAGCATGTAGGATTGGTTAAACCCATAATGTAATGATATTTGACAATAGCTATTGGTAGATATTTGGTTAGTAAGGTTCCCAGTAATGTTTTGTTTAATTAATTATGATACTTCTCCACTCGTTGCAAGAATCTAGTTACTGCTAAATTTCCAAAGTTAATTATGTTTCCAACATGGTTAATGGATTCGATCCTAATAAAGTAGTTTATTTTTTTATAGGAAAACATATATAAAAAGGATGCCGAGGATGTGCCATTATCCATTGTAATCCTTGAGCCCCAAAACCTATATTTCTTCCGTCTAGTACTTGGTGTCAATTGACATATTTTTTAATTATTGTAATAAATATCCAGATGTTGATAATACATTTGGAAGGGGGGACTACATGTACCTCTCCTTACAAGAGCATCATCCTCGATGCTATTCAAAGCTAAGTAGAAAAATTATATGTAAACAAAGAAAGGTAAAAAATGAGTAATGTCTTTGTAAAAAAACAGCCTTTCTATGCAACGTGACCACAAGGAAGCAAAATAATTTTCACAATCTCTTAAATTTTAATGTTCTGTGAAGATTGGTATTTAGTTATCTTTTAATGTTTTTCTTAATGTCAAGTTCTTAATTTTGATTTTTTATAATTTCAATTGTCTTATGTTCATGGGTGCCCAATAGTAATTGGCCTCAAGTTGTCACATAAAAATTAACACAACCAAAACAGCCCATGAGAGATCTTTCTACATAATTTCAAGATTGTTCCACATCACAAGACCTTTAATTCCACATTGGGAAGGACAACAAGTAGTCCACATAACAAATAATTTCCAAAAATTAGGTCACATGCATAGATCCAACACACACACATGACTTACAAATAGTGAATCATGACACTGATACAAAGGAAACTAGTATCACACGACATGAAAACCATAAGTATACCCACATAGTTCGAAGAGAAGATCCAATAATATATATCAACTAAGGGGAGCACGAAGCCTAAAATATAGCAATTTCTAATAAGACTCACAAAATTACACATAACTCATAACACCATCTCCACAAATCACAAAACAACTCCATATACCTCCCCAAGCATCACCAAATAACTCCATATACCTCCCAAGAGAAAGAATCACAGTGCCAAAACCAAGTCAGGGCACTCAACCATAGAGCTCTATCAATAATATCAGGTCACTCAATCATAATGTACCATCGATAATATAATGTTACTCAAGCATAGAGTGTCATCAATAATATTAGGTTGCTCTCCCATAGATCCCCATCTGTTTTCTCCATTTAATGAGGTGGGTCACCCTATGGCCCTGGGCACATAGAGCCCCATCACCCCTAACCCAAGTGACATAATGATGTAGCTCAACAACCCATTAGTTATCTATAAATCCTTAGGAATACCCCCATACAATGAAGAGGACCATAGGTTCAACCACTCAATGCTGAATTCCATGACCATATTCCAACACATTATGACATTAGAACTAACATAACAATACATCCCAAATTCCAAGTCTTGGGCAAGGCTATACAATTTTTAAATGTGAAAATAAATTTTAAAACTAAGAAAAACAAATGGATAATTAGCCATAGTTAGTACACATATCCACATGTTATTACAATATTCAAATTAAAACTCCAAAATATAAGAACACCTCAATCAAAAAAAGTACTGGTTCTTGCAAGAAAAGAGAGAACAATCAATTTATGAATAAAATACGTATTGATAAATAGAACACTAAAATCACTATGTGGCCTCATACGACCACTAAAGGGGTACTCATCAAGTTGCTGACAATCATATATCGAGCCTCAACTCACAAAAATATAAATGTAACCAAAATGAGTATATCAAATAATGTAATTTTCATCATCTCTACCTAAATCAGATCTCCATACTCCCACAAGGCTCAACATAGTCAAAATCACATAGGATTGTTTGATGGAAAACCTAATAAGAAACAATTAGGGGACATAAGTTTACATAAGTTGATCCTAAGGTTATGTACATACACAATATATAGAGAAAGCTCGACATATACTAAATAGATAGACATTTTTTTCAATCTATATAAGATCCCACTTCCTCACTCATACTCGACTAAAGATTATGAAAACCAGGTCCACGCATCCTCTCTTCACACATACACTCTTAATGGTTTCTTCCCTTAGGGTCGTGTAGTGTAAGGTTCATAACATAACACATAACTACATAAATAACATAATGGTGATTCACACAAATTAACCATAGCATATTACCTATGGTGTTTATATAGGGTATAACAAAATTATTACTTTCATAGGCTATGATATGTTATTATTCCACATAATTCACCTAAGGTGCAAGTATTGCAAAACAGGGGTCACCCGATGAACTTATGCCCCTAATTCATGACATGAGCCATCACATATTACATGAATTATACATATGATGAAAACATTAACTAACATTACAACATACATTCAATTGTAATAAAACATGGTGACACACATGATTCATCACAACATGGTGACAACATCACGATAGAATCTAATTCACTATACACCAATTTTGTAATGCAACACATCAACACACCTTCATAACACATAATAAAAAAACTCCAACATTATGTAACCCAAAATAATATTCTTTTCATACAAAACAAGGTGGTAGATCACAGTTCAATTCCTCATTGGGTCCACAAAAGGAGAGTGGATAATCTCTTCACAAGCACATCACATAGGATAACGAACGCACTAAGTGACATGTACCGCATGTGCATTCATAATATCACAATTACAAAAATTTTCAAAAATGGAATATATCGCATTACTCTTCCAATATCCACCACCACCATGCAAAATAATAAGAACTATAATCCATCCCCGAGGTTCAAGAGCATGAACCGCCTCTCTGATACCATATGTATTGACCACATTTTCAACACCAAAATACAATAGACATAATAGCAGGATAATTTTTTTGGGTGTGCATTTCTTGATACACAACATCACACGGGGTCACTTAGGATAATGTATAAGCTTTTTATTTATTATTATTTATATTTTATTATTTCTTATACTTTAAATTTATTTTAGTAAATATAAGAAATTAGGGTCACTCTGCACCTTATGGAACTAGTCTCACATCTCCATTAGTCATGGTTTAGGAGATATTTTTGTATAGTATAATCTAATCAGTACATAGGTAATTTTTAATATTTCAGAATTCATCCTAAATATTTTAGCATTTAAATTATACGATTGAAACCCTAAACCAAAAACATTAAACCCTAAACTCGAGGCCCGAACCTAAACCATGATCTGTAAACCCTAAAACCCAAACAATAAACCTTAAACCCTAAATCCTAAGCCATAAACCCTAATCCTTAAATATTTAGCCCTTAGCAATGAGCCCTAAATCCCAAACCTTGAGCCTCAAGCCCTAAACTCTAAACTCTAAACCATGAACCATGAGCCTTAAATGTTAAACCCTAAACCTTAAATCCTAAAACCTAAATCCTAAAGCCTAAACCTTAACCCATAAACCCTAAACCCTAAACACTAAATCCTAAACCCTAAATCCTAAGCCATAAGCCATAAACCATAAGCCCTAAATCCTAAACACTAAACCCTAAACCATTAACTTTTTGACCTAAACCCTAAAATATAAACCATAAACCCTAAAACTAAAATAATAAATCCTATACCCTAAGCACTAAAACCTAAACCCTAAAACCTAAACCCTAAACCCTTAAACCTGAATTGTAAACCCTAGACTCTAGACGCTAATCCCTAAGCCCTAATCCATAAACCCTAGAGACTAAATCAAGATCCTCGAGCTCTAACCACTAAACCTTAAACTAGTAACTTTGAACCCTTAACATTAAGCCATAAACCATGAAAAATGAACTCTAATCCCTAATCCCTAATCCCTAAACCATAAACCCTAAATCTTAAGCCTTGAACCCTATAACCTAATTCTTGATCCCTAAACCCTAAACCTTAAACCCCTGAGCCATAAGCCCTAAAACCTAAATCTAGATCCCTGAGCTCTAACACCTAAACCTTAAACTTATAACTCAGAACCTCGAACCCTAATCCATAAACCCTAAACCTTGCACCCTAACCCCTAAAACCTAAACCTTAAGCCATGATCCCTTAACCATAAACCATAAACCTTAATCCCTAAATGTTATATCCTAAAGGTTCCAAACCCTAAACCCTTAACCATGAACCATGAGGCCTAAATGCTAAACCCGTAAACTACACATAATTCAAGTAGGTCTCGTGAGTGAGTTCATGTTTTTGAATATCCTAGGACCATATTTCCTAGTCTTGTGCCTAGAACCATAATTAATTCTAATTTTACAACTACCTTGTTTATGAGAGGTGGGCATTTCCCTCCTCGAAATATCATCGAGATGAAAGAAATCAAATTTTAATGAATCTCTTTCAATTTTTTTCCTACAAAGTCGATGAACCCTTTTCAGTTGAATACTCTTTATCAATACTAATAAGAATGGGTAAGACACAGAACATTACAATGAGTGAAATAGTTCACATGCAATGGGAAGAAGAAGATAGATCTATATTGGGTAACATTTATTTGTACCAAATTATTCTTGGATATCTGTAATTTCCCTCCTTTAAAATATCAGTAGATGAAAGGCATCAAATTGTGATGACTCCCTTGAATGTTCTTCCTATGAAGTAGATGAACCCTTTTTAGTTGAATACTCTTTGTCAATACTTATAAGAATGGGTAAGACATAGAACATTATAGTGAGTGAATGGGTGAGCCTAATCCATGAGCCTTAAACCTGAGCCCTAAACCCTAACCACTAACCTCTAAACTCTAAACCATAAACCCCAAGCCTTAAACCCTAAACCTTGAACCATTTTCCATAAACCCTTAACCCTAACCTTTAAACCATAAATCCTAATTGCTTAAACCTAAAACTGTAAACCATAAACCCTAAACCCTAAAACCTATAACATTAAATCCTAAGCCCTAAATCCTAAACTCTTAGCCCTAAATCCTATACCAAAACCTTGATCCCTAAAGTGTAAACCTTGAGATCTAAACCCTAGACCTTGAGCCCTTAACACCAAACCCTAAACCCTAAATCCTATGCCCTAAGACCTAATCCCTAAGGAAAAAACCCTAAACCCTAAAACATAAACCCTCAACCTTAAACCCGAGCCCTAAACCCTCGGCCCTAACCTCTCAACCCTAAAGCTGCCAAAACCTCAACCCCGATCCCTAAACCCCGAACCATGATCCCTAAACCCTAAATAGTCAACGCTGATCCATAAACCCTAAACCCCTAACATTGATCCCTAAACCCTAAATCCTAAAACCTTAACCCTTAACCCTAAGCCATAAACCCTAAACTCTAAACCCTAAACCATAAACCATGAACCATGAACTCTAAGCCATGATCCCTTAACCTAAACCCTAAAATATGAACTATGAGCCTTAAAAACTAAACCTTAAACCTTAAAATATAAACATTGAGTCCTAAACCCTTAATCACAAACCATCACCCAAAGGAAATTCCTAGTAAGATCATTCAACGTGTTTCATTGTGTAGGGAATAGTGTCTAAGGTGATCGATCAAATAATTTTGTTTTGATGAGAGACCACTTCCTATGAAGACCTAAAAGGCATTTTGGCCATTCTATAGCTAATTGAATACCCTTGAGAACAAGCTAAAATGAGCGGTCATGTCACCGAGGTATACGGGACTATCATGTGTGAAGTATTATGGCATCGTTTGTCTCCATAAGAGACATATGAGCTAAACATGTATGAGAATCATAAATTTGATTCCATGAAAGGATGTTTTTAGATATAGGAAATGTGAGAGGATGATCTTTATATGGAGTACCATGTTTCTAACAATGAGCAATCATCTAAGTCCACTTGATGCAATTCACTTGGTACTATTCGTAAAAACTCATTCAAAACCTAGTAGTGTTATCACACCTTAAGGAGGAGGCACATTATAATCACCTCATTTTGCAATAGGACATGAATCCCATTCGAGGAATAATCCTCTATATACAAAGTGAGGATCTCTTTTTAGTAAGAAGTAGACAAACATCATAGAGTTAATTCATTATCACTAAAGTGAATTATGGACCAAATTTAAAAATTGGTACCGATTAAAGAAGTGGTAAGGATAAAATCCAATTTAGAAGGTCAAAAATCTAAAAAAATGACTATATGGTTTCCCAAACAAAGACCGAATACAATATATACGCATTGAAAGTTTTAGGTCCTTTACTAAAATCCTGAAAATGAGTAAATCTTGACCATATTATATTTTGAAAAAATATCTTCTATATTATAACTATTAGAGCTACGAACCACTTCCATCAGTGTAAGAGTGACCAGTAATTTCTTATATTTACTAAAATAAAGTTTAAGTATAATATTTCTTTTATTATTTCACATTTATTTTTGTAAGTATAAGACACCCAAATACATATACATAGTCCATAATATACTGATAGGTGTACGCGTTTCAACTTCTCTAAAACGTGTATGAATTTTTCCTTCTCTAAAATGTATACGCATATTGGCTTCTTTAAAATGCATACGCACCACATGTTTGGTAATATTAAAAATGAGTACGCAATTCGTCTTTTTTAGGTTTTGTCAACTTTTTGGCCCCCAACTTCGTACACTTACCCCATGCAAAATCATAAGAACTCAATCCATCGAGAGGTTGAAATCATGAACCTCCACTTTGATACCATATGTATTGACCACATTTTCAACATCAAAATACATAGACATAATAACATGATAAATTTTTTTACGCATACATTTCTTGATACATAACATCACATGGGATCACTTACGATAATTTATAACAAATGAAACATTTGGATAACCATATACCACCATATATAACATGAAACACATGATGCACATCAAAGTCACATGTCAAAAAATGACAAGGTACAACAACGACCCATGACAATATACACTTACTCATAGGAACTTCCCACAACACATCATTATTCATGGTGAAATATTTATTACAATCCTATTTTTATTAGTTGACTATAATTGTCTGAAGAACACATAACATGGAATCCTTCATACCTTAACAACTAGGTCGTACATTTTTGCTTAACATTTCACCTATAGTGGTTCCTTTATAATTTGCATGTTTTTATTGTGGAAATAATTTTATATCGAATGTTTATGATTACGAACATATTTACACACATTCATCTTCTAATAGTTGACTTAACGATTTGTTTGAGAGAGTCCTGTTTACTTGGTTTGGAACAATACTCTTATTCTGATGAGGAAAATTCATAAGAAGAAAATTGAAGGTTACTTATATCAATAGAAAACCTATCCCGATTTTATTTCACATCATTATTTAATAATAAATATACACTCTTTTCATATGCGACTTATTACAACCAACTATGTTGGTTAAATGAATAAGTTGTATCGTTCTTGATTCACAATCCATTGCTCGATTAGAAATTCATATTTTTATAGTAATATTGTGAATGGAATGGTACATTACATCTGTGTTCTAGTTATAAAGACTTTTCCTTGAATTAAAGTGAAAAAATTCACATTTTAAACTACTTATGTTTTAATATCTTAAGGATTCACTCTCTGTAGCAACAGGTTGATT
Source organism: Taxus wallichiana var. yunnanensis (assembly GCA_018340775.1). Lineage (NCBI taxonomy): Eukaryota > Viridiplantae > Streptophyta > Pinopsida > Cupressales > Taxaceae > Taxus > Taxus wallichiana. The sequence goes on along the minus strand of CM031241.1, from coordinate 445,470,528 downwards.
ACTTGTTTCGACGATAAATTCTACTTCTGAGTGATCCTAGATTTAATATATTCCTAACTATGCCAAGGCTTATACTAAATTTTACAAGTCCAACTAGAGTTGAAAGTATCCCATTCTCAAGGTTAAATTTTCTTATTTCATTAGCATTGTTATTTTATTCATATTTATGCAAACAAGAAATTTGTTCATGTATAATATTAGTTTTTAAAAAAAAATTAATATGTTGTTGTATTAATCGGGAACCTCTACTATATTACATTCATCTTATGATCACATATGAAATTTTAGTTCCTTTTCACATCTCTCAAAGGCATACCTTTTTTAGCAGCATTCCATTGATTCTTTGTTACTTACCCTTTTTAACGATCTACACTTACGTGGTTACTTTGGTCCAAGTAACATCTTTTCAGAATAAACAATTCCTATAACACTTACGTAACACTTAGGGATTATGAATACAAGCGGGACAACCTTCAACAAGAAAACTCATTTCATTGCTCTTAGACATGCAAGTAATAAGTGTATATTGTGAGAGAGATATCTGAAATAATCATATGCATCACAAAAGGCTTCTAAGGACTTATTTCAATTGTTGGCTAAATACACATGTAATTTGACATGTAACATCCATTCACATAATTTATATTTCACAAGAGATAAATCGTAGGTACAACCACTAAGTATCTTGCAAGGCTTTGGCCACCCACTAGGGTACATAGGGAAATTATGCACAAGGGTGTTAACTTATTCATGATATGGTAAAACCTACAACACCTATACATGATCACCTTACTCATCCCAATATGATATATTTCACAACATATGTGCACCACATCATAAAATATCGAGGGAATGGTCCTTAGTAAAACGTCTTAGGGGTGAAGCATGAAGATTATTAATGAGATCAGAGTATTTTATTAACACGATAAATGTTTTATATCCTATATAAAGACTCAAATAGGAGGAGAAAGTACTGATAGACATTATAAGTCATTCTTTTAATTTCATAGTTTTGACTAGAGGAGGATCTACCTAGCATTGTGGTTTTTAAGGAAATAAATCAATAATTAAAATAAAAATATATTAGTTTAATATCTTTATAACATAGGTAAAAATTGAGCACAACTTCACATCTAACTCGACACTATAAAATGTAGCCACATTGGGTATTCTCTTTTCGAAATATTCAAAGAAAAATGTTCGAACAATAATACATATCATTATTCTATGGTAATGCATGTATTTTAAGATGAATATAACTTTAGAAGAAAGACAACTTATTAATTACAAATTATAACATCTAGAAAAATCCTCTTGTTCAGAGTACCTACAACCAATGTTGTGGTAGTCGTAGGGACCGAGTATGGAAACCCCTACATTCAAGCATAAATCCACACATTCATAATTTTTAACATTTTCAATAAAATAAAAGAGAGAGAGAGAGAAGAGAGAAGAAGAAGAATATAAAGTTTGTTTCTCATGTAATCACACTTTTTCTTTCATTTGCACAAAACATTTTTGTACTAGAGAGAGAGAGATAAAGTAAATATGAGAGAGAAAGTAAGGATACATTTTATATTCCATTCAAAATATCATAACCATTTTCCTTTCATGTCCATTTTAATTTCATTTCAAACCAATTGACATTTCCAAATCCATTTACATTTTCAAATCAACCAAAGTTTCATAGTCATTTTCTAGAGAGAGAATAGGGTAGAGAGAGAAAATCACCATACATTTAAAAATTTAGTTATAAAAGATAACATATCGAATAAAATTATACATAGAATTGAAAAAATATTATGAGCTCACATGCATGGCTAGAAGTCAAACGAGGCTCTAAAAATGAGATTCTAGCTAAGGTTGAGAAAATTGTCAAAAACACCAAAAGTGCTTACAATTGGGTTTCGATCACACTTATTTCAAGTTCAATAATAAAATTTTATGATTCCAACTTATTACCCCATATAAGGATAATTCATTATGTCTGACAAGATTTGATTATGAAAAGAAGAGCTCAAGTTACAAGGGCAAATCTGGGGCCAGTTATCATAATTACGTCAGTAGGTCTTGTCGCACAACAACTAGTGGGCCCGAAAACCCATTCAAAAATTTGTTCGAAAGGTTTTCTCTGTGAACTAAAGGTTGGTTATGATCCTCTCATTGGAATTCTATAGCTAGGAGGTAGTTGTCTTTAGTTTCGATCAAGCTAAGCAACAAATATAAGTGAAACCAATCATGTTTTATAAAAATTACCATGTCACCATAAGTTCTTGATAAGATAAGGAGGCTTAGGAATACGAATTGCAAGAGCATTAAATAATATTAAAAAACTTGGTTAAGGTTTCATAAGGTGTTCCATGTTACTAGGTGTCATCTAAAGAGTTTCGATTTTGAGAATACGTTTGGCTATGGCACTTTGTGCACATTAATTTTGAGATCATTTTTTTAACAGTTCATGTCAAGGTAATATTTTTTTAATTGTTTGGGTTACATTATCTATCATTCAACATTTATTTATTTTTTTGAAAAAATGGAAATGATGAAGCATAATTTAGTGCAAGAAAAAAGAGGAAAATGATACCTTCTTACGCAAAACTTGTGATCCTCGTATTCAGTGAGACCACATCAGCTACCACATTCACCAAGTGTAAACCCCAAGACCAAGCAAGATGATCTCCATAAAAGATAAAACTAGCCATAGTGTCAGTGGAGTCACGAGATGAGATATAATACACACTTAGCATTTTCTAAAGAAAAACCAAACCAAACACCGAGGCATTCATATGGTCCTTTCAGCTGCACTAGGAAAATGAAACTGATTTGTTGGGAAATCTGCCCTAGGCTTTACTTGGAATTTTGTTAAGCCTCAAGAACACAACCATTTTTTTCAACCTAGTTATTAAAACACTCCTTAGACCACTCCTTTATGGCATGTTCTAAATCTAAACTCTCTCTGCAATATATGATTATGCCCACTAACAATATAGTTATTATCGTTAACTACCAAACCATTTAAAATTTTGTACTACACAAACCATTCGTCTGTTATAACCGCCATTCAAGCAGCTCCAAGTTGAAAAGATGTTTGACAGGAATATTATTCAAGGTAAATGTTGATGCGTAATAACAAAACCCCTAAATTTTTGCAACTCGATCGGTTGAGACTCTAAGTGTGATTGCATAACATGGAGCATCTCTCAAAGTGTGTGACTTTACGAATCGAGAGAGCTCTCCGGATGAAGGTCGATTCCTATTCCTCTATTGAGGTACACACGTTCATATTTCAGAAGATATCCTTAACTTTCCAAGGAGATAGGGTTAAGGAGATGCAAGAAATAAAGCCTAAACTAACAAGGGTGATGCACCAAAGGAATGATGAACACCTACTTTGCAATAAACAAAAACCATAAAAAATGCAATACAACTACCATGCATAGATAACCAAGACTGTAATGAGAGATTAGGAAGGAGGCAATGAACACAAGAGAGGGTTGAAAATCATCCACAGACATGCATTATTGCTCTAGAGTTGATACAGTGCACTACAATGGCCAAGAGGAAAGATTTGTATTACAATCTAAATGGGAGGCTTGAAAACTCCACAAATTCACTTGCAGGACTAGAGAAGAAGGGAGGGTGCAAAGAAAGAGTGTCCAACCTTTTGAAAATTTCCCCTCCTTACAATATATAGGAAGAATAAGAGAGAAAGGAGGGAAGAATTTGAGATCCTACTCCAACCACCCAAGAAAATGCATTGAATTCACCTACTCCAAAAACCCCAAAAATGCACTAAACTCACCTACTCCAACCACCCCAAAAATGTAATGAATTCAATTGAAAAATTGATGGGTTCCATGAAACAACCTATGCCTTCATTAATGTTCCTTATTGGGAAAGAAAGGAAACCAAACCTTAGTATGGTGTTAAGTGAGAAGCTCGACAACCTCCAAAATGGCGGATTTGAATTCATCATTTTTCATTAATGGTGGCAGGTGAGTAGCGAGACATTGGCATCTTTCCAAAAGTCCTTTCCCACTAAAATCAAAGATTTTTGTTGAAATATATGGATGTCTAAAGGTTGATGTCATGTGTTCAACGTGGGCTCATGATATTTAAAAGAGTATGTCCATCTGAGGTCCACATGGCAGCCTCGTGCATGTTAAGATTTCATTGCCTCCTTTCACTCCTAAAATTATGACGGTCGGACACTTGGTGTCATCTACATGCCTGTTATGCACTTTTGTGTATCACTTAAGTCCCTCCTATTTGAGGGAGCACTATGCCCTGAACCTATACATGTGGAGGGCCTGTGCACATTTGGGACCTACCTCCAGATTTTTCCTTTGAAGATATGCTAAAGAGACACGTGGAGGCTCCCACTAATGGTTGGAATTTTCAATGGCGGTGCAAATTCCTTAGGCCATGGACACATGGTAGGCCTAAGCTTATTTAGGGACTTCTTTTCGGTCTTACTTCTGAAGTTGTGTTGATATGACATGTGGAACATTACGTGGGCTTGTTCTACGCACTTTTATGTTTCGCTTAATTCCCCCTATTTGGTGAAGACAATATCCTGACCCGAGACACATGGAGGGCTAGCACTCATCTGCATATTTAATTTGGACTTTACCTTCAAAGTTACGTCAATTGCACACTTGGAGGCTTTGGTGGCTCTTCTATACTTAATTTATTCAAGGGCCGACTCGCCCTTTTTTTACTCTGACCACATGGAGGGCCTACACACATTTGGAGACCTGCTTTATATTTTACCTCTAAATTTGTGCCAAGCTGACATGTGGCCTCTTCAGCTGGTTCTTTGAGACTTTTCAATGGCCATTGCAACTTGTTTTAGAATCTAACCACATAAAGGGCATGCGCTTGTTTTGGGACCCTCCTTTGGACTTAACCCTTGAAGGTGCTCTGTTGAGACACATGGGGGCTTCTGTTGACTCTCTTATACTTATCCGATTCAAAACCTCGAGTGAACACTTTGTTTCTCCATTTTTATCCTATTGAGCTCTAATCTCCTTTTTCTTATTTGGCCTCATTTTATGACCTTGCTTATCCATCTCCGATCTACTTTCCGCAACATGATTTTTGGGATCAAATGTGAGCTTGCATAACTGAACCAACCTTTTTGTTTCTCCTATGAAAGGTCATGTTTGATCTATTTTTCCGAGGGGAAAAATTGGATAACAATTTGGTGACTCACAGGATCACCTTCTGTTAGGTGAACAGATCAGTTGCCTTGAAGTATCCATTAGGCATGGAGTCATGAATTATATCCTTATACTGATAATGTTCCCAAAACCTCAAGCCCGAATGCTTGCAACCTGTTGGCCCTTAACCTTCTCTGCTGCTTGCACTCTTAATTTCCATAAGAAAATATTGAAGGTGAGATTTATGAGAGTAGAAAATTGTCTTGACCGGAGCATTCACCTACTTCTAGAAATGGACTGTAGGAACACATTCACTTGGAGGCACACTGAATGCACCATGATACAACCTTAGAGCAACAAAACTGTGCCGAAGAACTTAGGGAAATTGAAACCTACACTACAGCAAGACAATGTGCATACACACTTAGAGGAATTAAAATCCTAGGCTAATATTTACAAGGGTGAAACTTTCCTTTCAGTAGCAATGTTTGAGATAGATTAGTTAACCAGAATTGGGAGCTCCTCTCCATCCAATGTAGAAAATTGGAAGGAATTACTATTTTTACATCTTGTAACCATATAGGGGCCACTCCAAATAACATCAAATTTAGAATGCCTTCTTGGCTTTGCCCGATTTGCATCCCACTTCAGAACTAGGTCCCCTTCCTAAAAGGTCCTTGCTCTTGCTTTCTTATCAAACCATCTCTTAATTAAGGATTGATCATTTTCTATTCTTTGAACTACATGTTCATTGATTTCTTCTAGTTCCATCATCTTTACACACCTAGCCTCCATTGGTTCGAACTAAGACAACTCCAATTGTTTCATGAGCTCTAATGCGGGCAATTCTAATGATATAGGCAATATTTCCTCTTTATCGTAGACTATCTTGTAAGGGGAATTACTCGTAGACCTCTTTGGTGTGATTTTGTCAGCCCAAAATGAAAATTTAAGTTGGGTATGCCACGTCCTTTGATTTTCATCTAGAGTTCTTTTGATGATCCTTAGCAAATTCTTATTTATGGACTCTACCTGACCATTACCCTACGAGTAATAATTTGGAGAAGTGCTCAAGTAAATCCCATTCTTGACAACCCATTATGTGATCTTTGAACCTAAGAATTCCAATGAATTGTCTTATATGATAGTGGCCGATACCCCGAACCTAGTCACTATCCCTTCATAAAAGTCTAGTATGCTTTAGAATGGTTTGCTACTTTGAGTGCTATATCTTGGTCCACTTGGTGAAATGGTCATTGCTTTATGAGAATCCATTTGTGGCCTTGGATTGATTTTGGATTGATGACCCCAATGAAGTCCAATCCCCATTGCATGAATGGTCATTTAACTGAAATTGGGTGCAATGGAAGTGTTGCTAGTCTTTCCTTTCCTGTGAAGAATGCACATTTTTTGCACTTTTTGATCCATGTGTAGCATTCACTGAACACCGTGGGCCAATAATACCCGCCTTCATTATCTTGAGAGCTGTTACCCATAGATAAAAATGACCTCCATCTTCTCCATCGTGAAACTCTTGTAACACCTTCTCAATTTGACCTATTCCGATGCATCTTAGTAGAACACCATTGATGTCCCTTTTGAACAAAATACCATCAACAAGCACATATGGAATGACTTGTAATCTGAAGTATCTCCTCTTTACTTTTCTCATTTCTAGAGGACATAGGCTTGTTTGTAGGAAGTGTATTATATTTTGAGTCCAACAAGGAATATGGGCATCATTACTTGCTTGTTCCTAACCATCTTGTAGTACTAAAACAACTTCCTTTTCATCACCTAATTCAACTTTTTGACTCGAAGCTAGTTGTTCCCATAGTCCATTTCTAAGGACCCGCTTGGTGACTTTAATATCAATTTCATATTCCATGACATGATTGATCCATCTGCATGTTTCTCATTTAGATATTTGTTCAAAAGGAAGTCCTTGACTCCTGCATGAGAGACCAACAACTGAATTTTGTTGTTTGAGACAAGGTGCTTGAATTTCTTTAAGATCTTGATCACTGCAAGGACATGCTTCTCAATGAAGGAGTATCTCACTTCATAGTCCTCCAAACTTTGGCTGAAGAAGGAAACTGGTTGTTCAGATCCCTCTTTGTTTTGTTGCACTAGGATTGCAGAAATTGTGTCCCACTACCAAAGGCATAGAGCATGAAGTCCTTGGAGAAGTCTGGATTGATGAGAGTTGGAGCTTGGGATATATCCTCTTTGATGGCTTCAAAAATTATTTTCCCTTAGCTGTCAACTGAAATTCCATGCTCTTCTTCAACATCAATGTTATTGGCTTCATAAGAGTGGAAAAATTTGGCACAAACCTGCGAACAAAATTGATCCTTCCTAGAAAGCTTTGAAGATCCTTCTTATGGCTTAGCAATGGCAATGCTCGAATTTCTTCAACTCTTTTTGGGTTGATCGTAAATCCTTCATTTGACACAATATGGCCTAGGAGCTTGCCTTCGTGAGCTAGGAATATGCATTTTTGGGATTTAATGATACCCCAAATTTCCTACATCTTTGAAATACATGTCTTAGATGAAAGAGGTGATCTGATGCATTCTTGGAGAACACGGTGATATCATCAAGATATACCATTATTATTTTGTTGATCAACCCTTTGAATGCCATGTCCATCACTCTTTGGAAGGTGGCTCCAGTATTAGACAATCCAAATGGCATTTTCATGTAGGAAAAGGTGCCCCACTTAGTAGTGAAACCCATCTTGAATTGGTCATCTTATTTAACCATTATCTGATTATACCCCTGTGTTGGTACCCAAATTGATTCTCCCTCATAGTCTAAGCTGACATCATAGGTTTTTCGGGAGGCTTAGAGAAAGATAGATCATAATGAGTCATTTTGTAGCAGGGGATGGGATCTACGGCATTTTTCACTCGGATGTGGAGAAATGGATAACACCGTTAAGAGGATTTGATCTATCCTCACTACTTTATGGTTGTGTGTTTGAAGAGTGAGAGGAACCTTATGTATCCTGTGGTTTATGGAGGAGATGGAGATATCCTACTATGTGAGGTTATGAATTAGACCTTAGAGAAAATATCATCAATCTGCAACAAAATCTAACTCTCATGAGTTATTGAAAGAGGGATTCGCGAGAACCGATGTCGAAAAGCGATGCACCACAATGAAGTTGCACTCGATGGTAACGTCAAGCCAACGCAATACGCAAGATTCGAAACAATGGAAAGAAGATTGCAAGTAAGAAGAATGGGTTTACCCATACTCATAGATCAAAAAATAGGAAGTACAAATAGGGGTCTTTGTGTAACCCCATGCTTAAGAAAATATACCCAAGTATAATGTGAAAATCCATTAATGAAGGTTAGTATATATAGAGCTCTAGTAAAAGAAGGAGATGGAAAAGGGCTAGAAACGTCACTATGAACAAGATCGAGGACGAGTAGCTCTCCGAGGATTTTCCCTTGTCAAAGCTTTTTTCAAGGTGCTTTCAAGGTACAACCCTCACAAAGACACTTAGAAAACTTAACTCAAGGGTATCCCATTGACCATTTAAGTGTTGGCTCAATTGTTCAAGGTAACGATAATTTAGATGCCCAAAACACTCATTTCATAACTTGCTAACCTCATTTACATGAGTGAGAAAGGAATTGGGCGTCGAATCAGAAGAGAAATGGGAAAAGGTATACAACCGTGAATGGTGATATGCCTTTCCCTCAGCCACAGTGCAGTCAGAGTTAAGATCACAAATAATCACCGAGTTAGGACCAAATTCCACTCACATTCCTTCACCAAGGTGGGTGATTTGGTAAACTGATAGGAGATTGGCAGAGAGATTGGGAACATTCAACACTTGGTTAAATGTTCCACCTTCAATATCTACCGATCCACTACCGGAAACCGACACATGAGTGTCATCACCCAACATGATTTGGGACATGCCACATGGTTCAATGCTAGAGAATTCAACCTTTGAAGAAGCCATGTGGTGCGAGGCACCGGAATCAATAATCCAAGTTGATGATGGAGCTGATCTAGCTACGAGGGCCTTACCTTTCTTCTTTTCATTTTTTATCTCCTTTGCATTAGAGGACTCACATTTCTGAGCATTTTGTTTAACGGATTCAGGAACACTTATTTTATTCTTCTCAAGTAAATGAGTTAAGTGATCAATTTGTTTCCGAAAAAAAAATGCTGCTCGTCATGGCCAATATTCTTACAATAGGAGAATTTATACTTTTCCTTCTTTGCTTTAGGCTCGAAGTCGAAGTATGAGTGATGGGATTAATCGGGGTTGGTTGGTCTTGGTTTCTTTCTTAGGTTGGTCCTTAATTTCATTCTTCTTTATATTTTTCTTGCCCTTATTTGCCACGGCATGTGACTCAGATTTTAGAGTCCCCATTTTAATGAGTTTTTCTTGTTCTTGAATGATTTGGGATGAAAAACTATCAAAGGAGGGCATAGTCCAAGTCTTACCCAAGGCTGATTCCGTGGCGTGAAAAGTTGAAATGAAAACAGAGTATTCAGGACCTAACTTAGAAAGAATCGACAAGATCAATTGAGAGTCTTTCTTATCCACTTTACATTCCTTTAGAAGCATTCTAGTGTGGAAATTTTTTGAGAAGAAGGCCTGTAGGTTTTCAAAGTCACTAGGGTTTAACCCTAGTAGTTCATTCTCCAACTCATGCGCTCTCATGTCATCTTGCTTCCCAAACATATCATCGAGTGTTTTCCATGCTTGATCGGGTGTTGAGGAAGTTTCGATGTGGAAGAGCAAGTCGGGAGAGACAGACATACAGATAAGACCTAAGGTTTCTTCACAACGGTTGAACCATTTAGATTTTCGGGTTCATCAAGTAAGTTCGGTCTCTAACCTCATGGTAACTTGGTATAACCCTTTACTTTGCAAAACCAATATAATTTTAGATTTCCATTCGAAGAAATTAAAAGGTGTGAGCACTGGTACTTTAGAGATATCCATAATGAAGAGATAGAACCAAGGAATGCAGAAGGAAGGAGAGAGAAAGGAAACAACCACCCCTAGAACAAAATTACACCCCCGAGTTTGGCACTTTATAATTCGGTGTGTTGATTACAACTAGATGCGATTTGTGTTACGAGAACCATTTTTTCACTCCCCTTGCAATTAGCGTAATAACGTGCAATGGTGGAGACAACAATCAAGGTTCGTAGGGGCATGACACATCGAAATTGCAAGAAAGCACGAAAGAGAGAAGCGAGAGGGGAAGAAAGAGCTTTGTGAGAAGCAGTGTCTCACGTCACACAAAATAATACCTTTGTCGTAAGACTATGGCGGATGTGCTCACAAGTCCACAAAAAAAGGAATAAAACAAATATCGAGAAAAAAAGAGCTAAATTAAGCAATACAAAGACACCCCCCAAAATGCGGCACTTTATAAAATTAGAGCGTTTACAAAAATAATGATCCCATCATCTAGAGTGTAAAAAAACATGCAACTTTGACTAAAGAAGTGCTCAAAACCGAGCAACGAGTCAAAAGTTATAGCAAAAACTAATTCCATGACTGATGAGAAAAAAGCCAATAAGCCTGCAAACGGATTAAAAAAATGCCTAAATGCATGCAAAAGGTGTCGTATGTATGCTCGTTGGAAATGGCATGGAATTTGAGATAGGGTTTGTTTGTATTGCGAGGGGGGATTAGCCACCTGCCAATCCCGGACCTCACCCTTCGTCTTCGGCACTCGACGGAAGGTTAATAAAACAAGCCAAAAAACTTACAATGCCAATAAAATGTAATGTTTTTACCTTATACCTTTTAAAAATAATGAAACAACACATTTTTAGAAGAGTGATAAGATAAAAAGAATGCAACCACGTTTTTTTAAGAAAAGTGAATAAAAAAACGTATTTTTAGAGAGATATTACCTGGCAGCGGACGAGAAGGCCACGTGGGGATGAAAGGCAGGTAAAAATAGATAATGCAGTGACTGTCCACTGTAAGAAAATGCCAGAACAGTCCAAAAAATGCCAGCTGAAGGAGAAAACGCCTTACCAGTCCAAAAAAACGCCTCAACAGTCCAAAAACGCCAGAACAGCGTGCAAAAATGCAGCCAGCTGAAAGAAAACGCCTGAGGACAGGGGAAAACGTAGAGAGCAGTTCAAAAAATGCCTAGAATAGTGCAAAAACACCTGGAAGTCATAGAAGGTTGAACGTTGAAGCTGGGGAATGCAGCAAGGCTCGAAAAAACGTGAGTAGACTCCCAAAAACGTGAGAGATCAGGCAAAAACGTGAGAGGTTTGCAAAAAACGTGAGAGACCAGGTAGAGGTAACTTCGAGACAGCAAGGAACCACAGCGATGAGGAAAAAGATCGGAATAGTCTGAGTATACACCGGTGAAGAAAAAACAACGATTCCAACCAGTAATCACAGGTCCACTCCAAAAAACGAGCTCTTCTTTTACCCTGCAGCTGAATCTGAACACAACCAGCAAGAAACACACAAACAACCCAGAAACGACAGCCACAAAGATCTAGAAATATCCAAATACAAACTTAGCTGATAAGAAAACCAACCAAATACCTTAACTTGCAACTGCTGAAACCTCAATACGAGGTGAGCAATAATTCCAAAATGATAATCGGAAAAAAAACTTGCACACGAGGAAATGAGAAGAAACCAGAAGTAATAAACAACTGAGAAACAAAGAGTGCACGTTTACCGAAACCAGCTATGATACCATGAAAGAGGGATTCGCAAGAACCGATGTCAAAAAGCGATGCACCACAACGAAGTTGCACTCCGATGGTAACGTCAAGCCAATGCAATACGCAAGATTCAAAACAATGGAAAGAAGATTACAAGTAAGAAGAATGGGTCTGCTCATACTCATAGATCAAAAAATAGGAAGTACAAATAGGGGTGCTATGTAACCCCCATGCCTAAACATGGAAAGAACTCAATGACACCACCGACGCATATGACGTTGAGTAGCGCATATGACCACTAGAAGAGGAGTTACAATTCCAAATAAGGAATGTAACTCCTATGATGCATTGACGCAAATGACAATGTCAGATTCTATGATAGAATCTGACACTTTTCATTTGAATTCCTAAGACCTATGACTCTCGCAAGGCGAGATGACTCACCTAGGTGATGTGGACGATTTTGGATAGTCACACACACCAACTTGATTGCCACTCTAGATAGCAGAGATATTTTATGGACAAGGTTCGGGATACTAAAGACATTTGGAATCTTGATTGTTTCTACATGTTTTGGTAATGGAAATTATGCATTTGTATACACACAGGGAAAACAAGGGTAGTACGGGTAGGATTGGTTGTTTTTAAAATATATTTTTTGTGGGAAGTGAGGCAGGATGAACTTAAATCACCGGATATTTGAGAGATTTTGCAAAATGGAAAGCTTAAACCAACAGAATGCCACAGAACAACTAAAATGTTTCTTTAACCAGAATATGTGCTTTAATGGAGGCCCAGATTTGCACTTTTTCACACAATCTATGAGATTTTAGTATGAAGGCTCGAGTTAGAAAACCCAACAAAGCATCAAGATCTAAGCCAAATCGTGCCTGAGGTACACCCAGAGGTTTACAGATAATCTTTGTCAACAAATGAAAGAAAAGTGATTTTAAATCATTTATTTCACTCCCAAATGAAAGCTCTTCTGAGAAATGAAATTACACATGCCACTAAACTATCACAAGGATTGAGACATGTTTGTTTGAAACAGAGTTGAATACAAGATTACAACAAGAACAAGAAAAACTATTGGCAGACATTCAGAAATGAAAAAAACACATTATGTTAAAGATCAACACAGAATAAATCAAGTTTGATTTAATTTATCAAATGAGGGAAAGTTTCTAGAAAATATCAAAGATTTTCAATGGTTGTACACTCACTGACCACCTTGACATGATCAAATTTAATACAAAAGAGATTCACTGGGCTTCTCGGACATCTCCTCAAAAGGGATGACATCTATCAAGTTTTTTTCTATTAGAAATTCAGTCCGACCTCTAACACTCCAACCATTTGCATGATAAATTTGTGCCATTTATAACATTTACAACAAAGTTTTCCCCCCAAAAAATCTAGACATTGAGTGCACCAGTGTTCACCATGATCTTAATTGTGATATCGAGAATCAGATCTGTAAAAATTTGTCAGGTGCTCAGGGGGAAGTTCTCTTCGAATATCTCCGCATTCAACTCCTTCGGTAGATCACTTTTCCTTCTATTTTCCAACCACTTCCACCCCTAATCTATCAAATCTTGTTCCTTCCATGCTTAGGAGAAAAAAAAAAGAAGATCGATCGAGCCCAATAGTCAAACCATTTTAATGGCGAAAGACGTTTCCAAATCTTCCCCACCAAACTTAGATATCAAAATTAACTCTCCTCTTTGTTTTCATGTAGGAAATACCAAGAAATTATAAAGAATCACACTTGAGGATCTTTTCGGTAAAAATGGGGAAATCAAATTTAGACACACAATTTGTCATTGATCTCTACTTTGAATTTGGGTCGTCCACATGGAAGATTCAATTTAAAATGGGCTCGGGGGTTCCCTTTGACTTTTCATCACCATTTGGAAAGATGGAAAAAATTCCATTTTGCTACACAACTCCACTCTTGAGAAATGAGCCTGACACGTGTCCTAAGGTGGATCCCAAAGTAACCACGACTAAATTCTGCTATTTTACCTCCTTGTTTGGAATAGGAAATTTTTCCAAATTTTCACCACAACTCTTCCCTTGTGCTTCTAGTTTCCAATGTGGGTCCCAGTGTACCACCGCTTCCTTTATAATTTTAACTCCTTTCTCCCAAAAGGAAAATTTTCCAAATTCCCCCCGAGAGTCCACACCTCCTTCATTGACTTTGAAATAAAATTTGGTGATCCTTTGTAAGGATTGAGGGCATTTTGATATTTTAACCCTTTTGAGAATAAGAGGTAAAATTTTAAGTTTCCCCCAATGCTTTTCTTCCTTGTTCTTTTGACTTTTCAAACTGCCACACATCACAATGGCATGCCTTGAGATGGTCCCCAAAAGTTGAGACCTTGAATGAGTGCGGGCTCGTCACGTGTTCTAGCCCAACAAAATTTGTTTGAAGGCTTAAAGCTTAGTGGAAGGTGCCATGTGTCAGGATCTCGAGGTAGTCTCCTTTGGCTATTGAAAAGTCCAAGCAAAATGTAAAGTGAGTGGAGGCCTCCAAGTGTCCTCCTGACGCTTCTTTAAAATAAAACTCAAGGGCTAGTCCCCAAACATGTGTGGTTCCTCCACATGTCCTAGACCTCCCAAAACCTTTTGAAAAATACTAAGTATGGAATGTCCCAGTAGGAAGCCTCCATGTGTCTCCATGGCACAATTTCACAATGGTGCCAAATTTTGAGACCCTGAATGAGCATGGGCTCACCACGTGTCCCCTGTCCTACCAATCTATTTTTAGTTGCATAAAAATTTATCTAAGTCCGGGTGAAGCAGTGGAGACCTCCACGTGTCCTCCCGACGCTACTCCAAAGCCAAACCAAAAAGTAAATCTTTAAATGAGCATCGTTCCTCCACATGGAAAAATTTTAAGTTGAGGATATTCATAGAATTTTTGAAGTACCTAGCTGAGCCGCATCCAACCAAAAGAGGCCACATTTCCTGTTGATGCAAGGATGTAAATTTGACCAGGAGAAATGCCTGTCAAACCATAAAATATAGAAAAATGATCATTTGAGCCCATAAATGAAATTTTCTCCAAGGACATAGAATTTAGAAATGTTACAAGACTCAAATACATTACTCAGAGCTACATCCATTCATGTTTCTTCAAGTATTTAGGGAAAAACAACAAGGACAATAAATCCTTCTGTGGAAAATGGGAAGAACATGAGAGCTCGAGTTTTTACCTGCACGAGAGAAGGGGAGACCCAAATTACAGACCTTTTCAAAGGAACAGGGAAGCGAGGAGTTAACTACGAGATCCATAGGTGATCTATGACCAGGAGGCAGATTGAATATGTCTATAGTGACTAACCTAACACAACACGGGGAAGTATAATGTGAAAGAGGCCGTAAATTAATAAATTTTCGAAGGAAAAGCTGGGGTGAGACTATTTTTGGCACCAACATCGGCTCCGAATTAGGGATGGGCACTCCTCACGAGTGCACAAGAAAAAGGTATACCAAGTGCCAAAAATATCCATTGGGCAATGGAGTTAGCTTACTGAGAGCAGATTAAAAATCCATCTCTCAAAAACGAACAGAGAAACCAACAAAAATAGGTCACTAAGGAGCAGAGCAGGCAAAACACAAAAACAGCAAACAAAAAACACACTATACATTGTATAAGAGATGTTTACCTTAATTATAAGGATTCAATCCAAGAAATGCTTTAGATGCCTGCCATTAACAGGAAATTGAGAAATTCACCATCCAAATCCTTCAAAAATAACGTATGCTCACCAATTCTAATATCAATGGAGAAATGGCACATCCATAATTAGTCAAATTTTCCATGCTTTCCCTTATCTTCATGTCTGCTATCCTATAGTAGCACAAGATCTCCAATATTGAAATCTCTGGGAGTGACCTTCTTGTCAAATAACTTCTTCATATTTTCTTTGAACTTTACATGCCTCTAGTGAGATGCTCTCCTTTCTTCATCAAGATCAAAAATACAGTTAATGCGAGGCATCATACGGACTTACTTCTTGATCTTCAAGTTGTTGAATGAACTTATATGAGGATAGTTGTATATACAGGGGTAGCAGGGCCTAAGTTCCATACACTAACTAAAATGCACTCTTTCTAGTGGCTCTTTTGACAGTGAGTCTATCAGCCCAAACATCAAACTTCAACTATTCACCCCATTTTCTCTTGTTCAGCTCTAAGGTTCTTTTGATAATCTTCAGCAAGTTTTTATTACTGGACTCATCTTTTCCTATTCCTTGGAGATTGAAATTAGAGGAATATGCCAAGTTGATCCCATACTCTTTGTACATTATCACAGAGCTTTAGCTTTGAAATTCATGGCATTATAAGCTACAATTTTAAGCGGCACCTCAAACCTAAAGATGATATGGTTGAGCACAAAATCCATGAAAATTTGGTGTTTTTCCTTCGTGGTGGGGATTTCCTCCACCCATTTAGTAAAGTAATTGATGGCTACAAGAATCCACTTGATGGCCATCACTTGAAGGGTCTGAAATGTCACCGGTGAAGTCCATTCCCCATTGCTTGAATGGGGCTTAAATTGATATAGGATGCAAAGGCGAGGAGTGCAAGCTTTCAGTCTTCCAGAGAAATGCTAGCAACTCACACATCTCCTGACCAACAAGGTTGTATCCTTAAAGATATTTGGCCACCAATAACCAGCCCTCAGGATCTTGTGTGTTATGACTCTTGTAGCAAAATTCCCCCCACAAACTCCTCCATGGAGATTAGTAATTATCACGGGGATTCATCTAAATTAATGCACCTTAAGAGGTATCCTTCTTGGTTTTTTAAGCTAACCCATAATCAATGATGACATATTTCTGGGAGGCCAACGTAATAGCTCTTTTCTAGTTCTTACTTAAATACTTAGGGTAGTATAAGTGTCTGAGATAAAAAATCACATCCTTGTACCACTCAGAACTCATCAACCTTTCAAAAACACCTACCCTTTCTTCTTCTACCTCATTTACCTCGATAGTTTGCAAGTTACTCTCAACCATAAGCTTATCCAAGCCCAAACCTCTCACCAACTTCATGGTTTGGATATCCCTATCATATTCTTGTAACTTGTTCACCCATCTACATCTTTTTCTTGAGACCTCCATCTCTGATAAGATGTCCTTCACCATGGTATGGCAAACATAGGCAACAAATTTTGAGATTAGAATGTAAGGCCTGAAAACCTTTGTTGTTTTTACCAAGGAAAATGCATGTTTTTCCATAATAGTGTATTTCAATTCAGCCCCCTGCAATGCCATACTAAAAAAGGCAATTGGCCTTTCAGCCCCTTCATCATCTTTCTAGAGCAGGACAGAAGTAATAATGTTCTTTGAAGCAAAGGAAAATAGTTGGAAGGGCTTCTTATAGTCCGGAGCTGCTAAAACTGGGGCATGCTTCAATGCCTCTTTGATTCCATTGAAACCCTGGATGGTAGCCTCCTCGCATTTGATGACATGATATTTCTTTAGCATGGAAGTGATTGGAATGGTCAACTCAGAAAATTTTGATATGAATCTTCTCATGAAGTTTATCTACCCAAAGAAGGACTGAATTCCTTTCTTGGTTCTTGGAATTGGGACCTTGTTGATGGCCTCTACCCTTTCTGGATCAATCATCACCCTTCTTGTGACACAATATGACGTAGAAAATTTCCCTTTTGTACTCAAAAATGGCACTTCTTTGGATTGAGTGAGATGTAATATTCTCTACATCTTATCAAGCATCTTCTCCAAGTTCAACAAGTGATTACTTCTCTTTCTAGAAAACACTATTAAGAACCAGTCACTAACTATAACATGCTTTCCATGTTTGATAAAGGATAATTATCCTTCATTGATGCTCTATTCAGATTCCTAAAGTCCACACATAACCTGATATCACCATTCTTCTTTCTTACTAGTACTAGGTTTGTAACCCAAGAAGAATACCTTCTAGGTTGAATAATCCCTCCATCTCTTAGCTTCTTCAGTTCCTCTTGCATTTTTAGAGATAATAATGGGTTGATTGGCCTCTATTTCTTCTTGAATGGATTTTCATTGGACTCTAAGGGAATCTCATGTTGAAACAGATCCTCTTTGTATGATTTTAGTTCAGAATAGGTCCAAGCCATGCAATCTTGGTATTTTTCAACAATTGGATGTATGACTACTTTTCCTCCTTGCTGAGATTGCTGCCTAACCAAATCTTCCTTGGTTTCTCCTTTGTACCAAGATCATGCTCCTCAACATCCCTTGAGGCTTCCATATGTCTATTAATAATGCAATCAACATTATCAAAGTTTGATTCAAGAGAAACCAACCCTCTAGGAATGGTATTAGTCTTTAGTTGGATGATGCCCCTGCCAAACAAGGTTTCTTTTCCCTCTGCTACACACACCATTGGCTCCCAATCAATGTATTGATCAACAAACTCTCCCTTGTTCTACAGAAATATTTTGATCTGAGCATCATCATCAAAAACTTGTTAGTGTTTAATATTGTCAGGGACAGAGGGTCTTGTCAACACCTCAACATCATATTCACAATATGGGGACATTGTACAATTATCAATCTAAGATCCCAACACTGCAAGCTTGTTTGGAAAATCATTGAACTTTCTATCATGATGCATAATGTTGAATGAGGCAAACATCTCAATAAGATCCCAAACTGTATGTTTATATTGTTTCATTCATTGATTCTTTGTGGCATAAAGTTTCCTGACTTGTTTGAAAATTAATTTTGAATCCCCTTTGACAATAATGTCCTTTACACCATATTTTCAAGAAATTATTAAACCTAACAATAGTGCCTCATACTCAACAAGTGTTGTTAGTGCACTCAAAATTGAGTTTGAAAGAAAATACAAACTTCTCTTGGGTCGGAGAAAGTAGAACAACACCAGCACCATTTCCAAATTTGGAGCAAGCTTCATCAAACAATAAATTCCAAGGAGAGAATGCATGTTGAAGACAATTACATTCTTCAATCTTGTGCTCCTTTCAATTAGGAAATCCCACAAAATTATCAGCATCAACACTTGTGTACAACACTTCATAGGATGCATTGTTGGGATCTTCAATAAGGTGCAACATTTTCTTTTCTCCATGCAACTGAAAAGGCTTCCCTCGATTGGAATGATAGCATAGGAAATATCCATTTGGACACTCCCACCAAAACTTGCAACCCATTTTCTTGACAACAACATACCTCACTTGGTGGGAAGTCAACAATGACTACATCAAGCTTTAATTTTTTACTTGGGTAGGCTGCAAGTTGCACCACCAAGCCCTTCACACATCCACAACCTGGAACCTCTCTAGAGTCCATGGTAGTGCACTTCCCATATGTTGTTGTTACTTCAATATTCAGCTCATAAATGAATTCCAGAGGCATGACATTGCATGATGCCCTGAGTCAAATATACAATTGTGGAGTAGTTTGTCCTTTATAATCAAAGTGGTGAAAAATGGATCCACATTTAAGCGAGAGTCCATGAAGGATCTCCCCAAATAGACCTCAGGTGGTTCACCTAGTTCCTCCAATACTGGTGGTGTTTCTAACTCTTCAATGATTGGAGGAGTCTCGACAATGTTTACATTTCTTCCTAAGGCGGTATTTTCCTCTTTCAGCCCCAAATATTCAAAAACCCTTTTTGTGCTCAAGGATTATGAGAAACTCAACAATTAAAATAAATACTTTGATTTGAATTAAAACTTGGGAAATGTCATATGGGACATTCTTTGGAAATGCAGCATTAGAAGGGAGATTAGCAAACTCATCAGGTGACATAGGTTTCTTGACAGTCTGGGCATGAGAAGAAACATGATTTTTGTTAGGGACAGCAGGGATTTTGGCTTATGCATCTTTCTTAGGAGCCTCTGTAGGAATGTTTGAAAGTAAGGAGCTTTTGGCTTGGCTGAGGCCCCCTGCCGTTGACAACCCTACTTCTTGTGTTGTGCTCCTTTTCTTGAGCCACAACAACATTCATCAATAACTTCCTATCCTCCTCAGATGGGATTCCTCCATCATACTTCTTTATCATTAAAGCCCTCAAATATTCAAATTCATTATTGGGAAATTTAAAAGCTTGTACAATATCTACTTCTAAAGTATGAGAGGGAGGAAGAATAGGTACCCGGTGGATGCAATCCCAAAAATTAGTAGTATTTCTAGCACTTATCACCTCAATTGAAGTTTCCCCTTATTGTGAGCTCATGGAGCAACCCATCATGCAAACATCATCATCATTATCATCATCATATTCTTCTTCTTCTTTCTTATCTTATTCATGAGGAGCATGGGTCATGAAACATTTGTCACACCAATTAATGACCTTTGTTTCTTCCACAACAGCAACTCTGACAACCAAAGTTTCAGGCACCATTCTATTTTCCTTTCCTTGGGGCTGCTTATTTCAGAATCCAACAGTCCCTTGCCTCTATCATCAGTTCTTTGATGATTTGCAAATCTATGTTGGCCTTGTTACATGTGTTGACCTTGTGAGCTCTACCCAATTCCTTTCTCACCCTAGGCTAGATTTTAGGAAATTTCTTTGACCCTGCCCTGCCAAAGTCTTCACAACGTCCTCCAAATCAGCAACCTTACTTGTTTGAGGTTTTTCGGGTTAACCAGCTTCACACCATCCCTTTTAGGAGGATTTCCAATTGCCTTGATGTTGTTCTCTATTTGTAGAGCCATAGTGAATGCCTCGCCTCAAATTGTTAGGGTTCTTGTCTCTTATGTAGTAAGTAGCCTTTTTATCAAATGTATCGAGTATTTGATCAAACATGATTCATCACATGGCCTCAAGCTAACAGGAAATTTTCTCAAATTCTTATTGAACCTTGTGTTGAAATCATGTCTTGACTCATTAGGATTCTTCTTGATGTTTTCAAACTTTGATAGAAGAAACCTAAGGTTAGTCCTATCACCATATTGCGAGTCTAAATGCATAATTCATCTCATCTAAGAATCAATATATTTATCTAGTAATGCTTTATACTAGTCCCTTGCATCCTCCTCCAAAGTGTGACCAAAAAATTTGATGTATACATCTTCATGTTCAATCTCAAAGTATTCCATCATATTGATAAAAAGCTTTAGATGTTGATCACCAGTTATAACATTGTTTCCTGGAAATTTGGTGATTTTTCCTTACATCTTGAGGTACTGCATTTGGATAACCAACCATTCCCACAAAATTTATAGGTCCAAAGGTGTTCACAACAAATGGAAGTTTGGGTGGGGGATGAATCATGCTAATTTGAGGAGGTGATCTTGGGGGAGAAACAAATCTATAAGGGGCAAGGGGTATTTGAAACACATGAGTATAGCTTTCAAAATGGATATCCTGTAACGGCCTTGATTTTGGAATCCCTATCAACCCTTGAAAAAAAAGGGGCAGAATGAGAAACAAACCTTTCAAATTCAGATGAAGGCCCCTCTCCAGATGGATAATTCAATTCCACAAAGAGACTACCTGATTCAGAAGCACTTGAATGACAATATTCAATGATAGGCTGGTCACTTTCACCAATTGGGATCTCTTTTCTTGACTGTTTTTCTCCCACAACTCTCCAGGATCTTCTTCCTTCTGACTTTGTTTTTCCTAGCTCTGAAAATAGTGTCCTAGCAGGATCCTTAGAGAAGAAAGATCTTCTTCCTTCCAGTTTTGCAAATATTAATAACAAATCTCACTTGACAGAGGTTTAAGACACTGGTCCTTATCAAAATCAGATCAACAGGGAGTCACCACTAAGGATTTCCACCTTAGTTATGCAAATGCACTAAAAATATGATCTGTCAAATGTCTCTGTCAAACTAGAAACTTGAAATGAAATATTCGACCTTCTTCTGCCAAGATTTGTCAATGAAACCTAGTGCAAAAACTTGTTGAGATTGGAAAAGTTTCATACAACACTTGTAACCTTGAAACTTCTTACAGGCCTAGAATACAAGATGATTGAAACAAGATTTTGGCATTTAGAGCATATAAGAGATACTTACCAGGTCTAAATATGAACTGCAATCATAATGTCCCTAGAATGGCACCAATCGGGTGTTGACAGGATAAATAGATATGAACGGCAAAGCGGTGATTCAAAAAATTAGTCTCAGCAACGCAAACCCGTTCCCAGCAACTTAAAACAATGCCCGACAACGGTGTAAATCGGATCTCGACGGGTTAAATAGATACGAAGTGGTAGAGAATTAATAAATTAGTCTCAATGCCAATGCAAACCAGTTCCCAAGTAACTTAAAACATTCCCCGAAAATGGCACCAATTGGATGTTGGTACCCAAATTGATTCTCCATCAAAGTTTGAGCACCATCACGGGTTTGTGAAGAGGCTTAAAGACAGATAGATCATAATGATTCATTTTTTAGCCAAGGATGGGATCTAACATTTCCTTTGGTCACTAAGATATGGAGAAATGGATAGCAACCTCAAGAGGATTTGATCTATCGTCACTACTTTATGGTTGTGCCTTTCAACCAGAGTGAGAGGACCCTTCTGTAGCCTATGGTTTATGAAGGAGATGGAGATATAAAACTCTGTGAGGTTATGAATCATACCTTGAAGAAAATATGATCAATGCAACAAAATCTAACTCTCACAAGTTGTCACGCTAGATAGTGGAGATATTTTCTAGACAAGGTTCAGGCTAATAAAGACATTTGGAATCCTGATTGTTTCTTCATGTTTTGGTGATGGAAATTATGCATTTGTATACACACAAGGAAAACATGGGTAGTAGGGGTAGGATTGGTTTTTTCTAAAATAGATTTTTGGTGGGAGGTGAGGCAGGATGGACTTAAATCAAGGTATCTTTGAGAGCTTCGCAAAATGGAAAGATTAAACCAACATAATGACATAGAATAGCTAAAATGTTTCTTTAACAAGAATATGTGCTTCAATGGAGGAAAAAAATTTGCACTTATTCACACAATCTATGAGATTATAGCATGAAGGCTCGAGTTAGAAAACCCAACAAAGCATCAACATCTAAGCTAAATCACCCCTGAGGTACACCCAAAGGCCTATAAATAATCTTTGTCAACAGATGAAAGAAAAGTGATTTTAAATCATTTATTTCACTCCCAGATGAAAGCTCTTCTGAGAAATGAAATTTCATATGCCACTAAATTTTCACAAGAATTGAGACCTATGTGATTGAAATATACTTTAATACTGAGATTGGAGCAGGAACAAGAAAAACTATTTACAAACATTCGAAATGAAACAAACACATTTTCTCAAGATCAACACAGAATAACTCGAGTTTGATTAAATTTATCACCGGGGAAAGTTTCTAGAACAATCTCATAGCTTGGCAATGGTTGTACACTCGTAACCACCTTGACATGATAAAATTTAGTACAAAAGAGATACACAGGCTTCTCAGACAACTCCTTAAAAGGGATGGGCTCTATCAAGATTTTCTCTATTAGAAAATCAGTCTCGACCTCTAACACTCCAACCATTTGCACAATAAATTTTTTCCATTTATAAAATTTAGAAACAGAGCCCCTTTTCCCCCAAAATTCCAAACATTGAGTGCACTAGTGTTCACCATGATCTCGATCGTGATTTCCAGAATCATATCTGAAAAAAGTTGTCAGGTACTCAGGGGGAAGATCTCCTCAAATATCTCTCACATTTAACTCCTTCTTCTAGTAGATCACTCTTCCTTCTATTCGCCAACCACTTCTACCCCTAATCTGCCAAATATGGTTCCTTGCGTGCTCGAGAGAAGAAAAACGGAAGATCAGATCGAGCTCAATAGTCCAGATCATTTTAATGGTGAAAGACGTCTCCATATCTTCCCCACCAAACTTAGATATCAAAATTAACTCTCCTCTTTGTTTGGCATGTAGGAAATACCAAGAAATCAGGAAGACTCACACTTCCAGGAGCTTTTCAGTAAAAATGGGGGAATGTCATATTTAGACACATAGCGCCATTGATCTCTACTTTGAATTTAGGCCGTCCACGTGCAAGATTCAGTTTAAAATGGGCTCTGGGGTTCCCTTTGAATTTTCATCACCATTTGGAAAAATGGAAAAAAATTCCATTTTTCTCCACACCTCCACTCTTGATAAATGACCCTAACACGTGTCCTAAGGTGGGTCCCAAAGGCAAAGTGGCTAAATTCTTCTATTTTACCTCCTTTCTTGGAGAAGGGAAATTTTTCAAATTTTTTACCGCAGCTCCGCCCTTCGCTTCTAGTATCAATATGGGTCCCACTGGAACCCCACTTCCTTTTATACTTATAACTCCTTTTTCCCAAAAGGAAAAGTTTCCAAATTCCCCCGAGAGAGTCCGTACCTCCTTCATTGAATTTGAAACAAACTTTGATTGATCCTTTGTCGGGCTTGCGGGCCATTTTGATATTTTAACCCTTTTGAGAATAAAAGGCAAAATTTTAAGTTTCCCCCAATGGTCCGCTTTCCTGTCCTTTTGAATTTTCAAATTGCCATGCATCACAATGGTGGGCCTTGAGATGGTCCCCAAAATTTGATACCTCAAAATGGTCTCAGGCCCGAGAAAAATTTGTTTGAAGGCATAAAGCTCGTGAGAAGGCACCATGTGTTAGGATCTGAGGTAGTCTCCTTTGTCCGTTGAAAATTCTAAGAAAAATGCAAAGTGATTGGAGGCCTCCAAGTGTCCTCCTGGCGCTTCTTTAAAATAAAACTCAAGGGCCAGTCCCCAAACATGCGTGGTTCCTCCAGTTTCCCAAACCTCCCAAAATGTTTTTAAAAATACTAAGTATGGAAATTCCTGGGGGAAGCCTCCACGTGTCTCCATGGCACAATTTCACAATGGTGCCCAAATTTGAGACCCTGAATGAGCACGGGCTTACCATGTGTCCCTGTCCTACCAAACTATTTTTAGCTCCATAAATATTTATCTAAGTCCGGGCGAAGCGGCGAGAGACATCCATGTGTCCTCCGGTGCTACTTGAAAGCCAAACCAAAAGTAAATCTTCAAAAGAGCATCATTCCTCCATGTGGAAAAATTTTAAGTTGAGGTCATTCATAGAATTTTTGAAGTAGCCAGCCAAGCCATGTCCAACCAAAAGAGGCCATGTTTCCTGTTGATGCGAGGATGTAAATTTGAACAGGAGAAATGCCCGTCAAACCTTAAAATACATAAAAATGACCATTAGAGCCCAGAAATGAAATTTTCTCTAAGGACAGAGAATCTAGAAATGTTACAAGGCTCAAATACGTTCCTCAAGCTACATCCATTCACTTTTCTTCAAGTATTTAGGGAAAAAAAAAGGACAACAAATCCCGACTAGGGAAAATGGAAAGAATGGGAGAGCCCGAGTTTTTAGGTGAATAGAGAACGGGAGACCCAAATTACAAACCTTTTCAAAGGAACAGGGAAATGAGGAGTTATCTAGAAATCCATAGGTAATATATGACCCAGGAACATATTGAATATGGCAACAGAGACTAACCAGGCACAACACGGGGAAGTAGAATGTGACAGAGGCCGTAAATCGATAGATTTTCAAAGGAAAAATGTGGTGAAACTATTTTGATCACCAACACCCCGAGTATCCATCTAGGAGAGACAATATTTCCAAACCAGCTACTACTTGTAGGATTTGTTCCATTGAAGGGAGTGAGTAGTGGTCTTTGAGGGACGCTCTATTCAGGTCTCTAAAGTCCACACACAACTTGATTTCTCCATTATTCTTTCTGACCTGCACCAAGTTTGTAACCCAGCTTGAATGTTTGATTGGAAATATAATGCTTTCCTCTATTAGCTTGTTCAGTTCTTTCTTCATAAGAGGCTCAATGTGTGGGTTGACTAGCCTTTGCTTCTGCCTGATGGGCTCAACATCTAGATCCATCTCTATTGTATGTTGTGCCAAATTCAGATTGAATCCTTACGAGGTCCTCATAGCTCCAATTGAAAATGTCTAGGAACTCTTAGAAAAGTTGTGCAAACTCATATCTCTCTTGTTCAATGGTCACCTTACTAATTTGGAGTGTCTTTCCTTCCCCAAAAAAAAAAGGTTCTGAATCATCTCCCTTGACCTTAATGTTTGTTTTCTCTTTACAAAATTGGTCATTAGGATTGAATATTGATTCCAGTGTCACCAAACCTCTAGGAAGCTTGTTGGTCCACAACTGCACTACTTGATCCCTATATTACTACTCTAATTTATCTTGATTCCTAGCTCAGAATTCAGCCTCTTCTTGCAATAAATTGATGATCTGTTGATCATTCTCAAACACATGCCAACTTTTGTTATTGTCTAGAATTGTTGGCCTTACAATCACATGGATATGTGGTTGTGTTTTATAAATTTTGATAATCTTTTGTTGACTACATCAAATGTTTCTCCAACCTATGCAATCCTATCTGAAGCTTCATTCCTCTTCCTTTGTGTGGACACAATGTTGAAAGCTTTGAAGTCTTCAATTAGGTGCCATACCCTATTTTTGTAGATCTTGAGTAGGTCATTCTTGGTAGCATTTTGTCCTCTCACTTGATTCACAATCAACTCACTATCACCAAATAACTGTAAGTTTTTAATGCCTCTCTTTCTCACCCAATGTAATCTATGGATTAAGGATTCATACTCAACTATGTTGTTTGAGCAAGAAAACTGGAAATAAAAAGATGAGTAGTATTTCGTACCTTGTGGTGAAATGAGCATAGCTCCTCCTCCTGCACCTTGTCTACTCCTCGAGCCATCAAAAATAATTTCCACACTTCATTATCATCCTTGTGGTCTGGCTTGGTGATTCTAGTAAGAGGTTGAATCTCTTCATGAAAACAATAGAATCCTAACTCAAATTCTTCCATTTCTTTGTAAGGGTCAAAAGCATGTCTCTTGTTTACCCATTTGTCAAGGGTCAAGTCCAAAATTCATCTAATTTTGGTATCTGATTCATCGGTTCTTCGAATATATTTTTGATAAAAAGATGAACAATTCACATTGATTAGACTCGGTGTGTGAGGCTATATGTGAAAGTTTGTGATGGGCTCAGATCTGATTGTAGCCTTAGCTCCATACATTGTTTTGAATAGCATGTGAGACCAATCAGCAAACAAATAGCCCCTAATTTTGGAATTGAATTCTCTGAACAATAACAATGCAAAGAGTGGTGGGAGGTCAATTACATACACATCCTATAGAACTATGACATTTGGGAAGACATGTAGTGTTAGGCTTAACGCTTTGATGACCCCGACCATTCCTACTATTGTCCCATCCAGTTGCACTACTCCTCTCATCACTGTCTCATACTTTAGACCTAATTGATCTATTATTTGCTTTGGCATGACTAAGCTACTTGCTCTGAATCAATCATGTAATTATGTACCAACTTATCTCCTATGATTAATGAGATATAGAATGGAGGGGATTCAAATTCTTACCTTGGTCACCTCCATGGGTTCCTTCTTGATGAGATGCGTTGGTGAGCACTTTTTCTTGTTGATTGGGTGGCTGACTTGATGCTGACCAATTTACCATAGCAACCTGCAATAGGTCTCTTTGTCCTGGGATGGCCAATGATTCCCACATTGAGATGTTTACATTCATTTTATTCATCTTCTAAATAATGTTGAACGGATATGAGTTATCTCTCTTCTTCCGCTTGTCTTGCACATTCTTCTCTTGCACATGGGCTATTACAACGGGCACTTTAGGCTGATTTTACACATTCGAGGCTGTATTTGGTATACTAACTCTTTGTGGTGTAGGAGTGCGATGAGAAAAAAATGGATTAGAACGTTGTCCCTCCTCTATGTTCCTCTTTTTTGACCGTGTGTTGGCAGCTACACCACGAAAAGGGAGTTGATAAACCCCACGAAGTCTTCTACATGCCGATTGACCAATGTAGTTTCTATTGGAGGTGCCTCTAGTCGAGTTTCCTGTTGCTGATTTTCCTCTTGACTTGGTTCTTAGGATACACCAATGGTTTGTACCATCAAATCCTGATTCAATGCACCATTGAAACACATTGATTGATTGTGAAGTAGATTGTAGGGGTAACACTATTCATACTCTTGTGCCATGTTGTTTGGCCTTGGAACCAAGGCCCTTGATTTTGAAGCTGTGTTTGGATCATATGGTTGGAATGGCCTAGCAGCTTGAGGTTGTTCTTGGTTTTGTTTTTGAATTGCAGCTGAGCCGGTGGTCTATTTTGTTGATATGGGGGTCTATCTTGATATTGATTTTGAGGTTGATACGGCCTAGAACTTTGAGCTTGCTATCTCTTGATAGTCACTAGCTCATTTCCTAGGTTCTACAGTTGTTTCATAACCTCTTGTATTTCTTTTGAAGTTTTGAAGAAGTATAAGCCTCACTATTGCTTTGATTCCTAGGGGCTGGAATGGGATTCAACTCTAGTGTTTGACTAGTTGTAGGAGCTCCTAGTTCTGGATATAGAGGCATAGGTGGCCTAGGTGCAAGTTTACCAGCCTGAATTAAACAATTTTCAGCTCTAATAGAAATGTTATAGGTTGTGGGTAAAGTTATACCTCCCATGGATTGAATCATCATAGAAATATAAGAATGCACCTTCAACTATTGGTCTCCTGGCCAATGGAATCCTATCCCACATTTGTTGGAATCTGAAGTTGAGGTCACTCAATTTCTCATTAGGATCCCTCTTGATTGTTTTCAAATACGCCAACAAAGACAAATTATCCCCCTTTTCTCCAAATTGATTGTGGAGATTTGTGCACAAATGGTCCCAATTCTGGATGGATCCGCGGTTAAACTTCTGAACCACTACAAAGCTTTACCCTTAAAGGAGGATGTAAAAAACTTGACACCTATGTCCATTTGATAAATCTCATGAATTACATAGATGTTTGCAATGTATTGGATGTTATCAATCGGAGTTGTCTTGTTCTCTCTAGTAAAATATGGAATGTTCTTCATTGCTATATTTTGAACTAGATTTTGTGCATTGAGAGCCAGTGGGCTGCTGCAAGTGAATTTTACGTAGGGGTTGGGTTGTGCCATCCTGATTGGTTAGAGGACTCTAATCGATTGAATGAAAGGCCTACCAGGTGGAGGTGTAGACAAGGTTCTACCTGGTGGAGATGGAGACCTTTGAGCTCTTCTTCCCCTTCTTGCTCTATCTAGGGATAAATGTAGATAGACAAATAGCCCCTCCTCTCTAGTTCTTGACCTTGTTTGTATTCTTCTCATGACCTTGATAATCTTTGGAATTTGTTGAAATCAGTGGATTTTACCTCTTTTGGAGTGACCATATGTGTAATTCCAGAGGTTCTAACAAGCTGGGAACTCACAACAAGGGCACATTAATCTTGCCGCAATAAAAATGAAGACATCTTGTCCCACCGAGCATGCCAAAATTTTTGATGTGTAATCACAACACCCTTGAATGTCTGCAACTTGATTGTTTGATACTCTCGGTGTGATTGAATAACATGGAGTATCTCTCGAGGTGTGGGACTTTACGAATTGAGAGAGATCTCTAGATAAAAGCTAGCTCCTATTCCTCTATTCACGTGCACACGTTCATATTGTAGAAGATCTACTCTAAAACCTACTCGAATTTCCAAAGAGACGGGGTTAAGGAGATACAAGAAATAAATCCTAAACTAACAATGATGATGCACTAAAGGAATGATGAACACCTGCGTTGCAATAAACATAAACCATAAAAAACTTAATACAACTACCATGCACAAATAACCAAGATTGTAATGACATATCGGGAAGAAGGAGGCGATGAACGCAAGAGAGGGTTGAAAATCATCCATAGACATGTATTATTGCTCCAAATGTGCAAGTAGATGATACTATACCCCATGCCACAACCGTTTCAGTGCCTCTCTAGGTTGTGCCAAAATAAGTGTTTGGAGGTCATATATTTCAGATGTGACAAATTTATATGCCCTTAAATAAAAGTACGAAAAATGTTGAAGAATAAGAAAATTCATGAACTGTTTGAAAAAATGCAAATAAAAAATAAACAATGGTTTCATGCAAGGCCATGATTTTGGATATAAACAAAATAAATTCATGTAAAAGGTGTTGAAAACATGCAAGAAAATGCAATTTTTGGTCAAAGTTGATGAGGAAAGGCCCTAAAGAGATGCCTCAAACAAACGTTCAAAAATGGGTATGGATCTCTCTTCCTCCTATTTCAAACTATGTGCATGAAAATTTGCTTTTAGTTTGGATCTCAATATGCGTGAATATTAAAAAATTCAATTAGAATGAAAGTTATGAATTTAAACTTTCCTAGATATGTTTTATTTAAATCTTTAAAAAAAAAACCTTAGAAACCGTGTTCTTGGAACATCAGGTCAAATGATTAATACCAACCCAAACCTCTAATATGATCCATGTTGAAAAAGCACACCATGAAGTTCCTTAACAAGGTTGAAGAACTCCACTAGATTCCTTAACAATATGAGATTTTATACGCATTTAGCATTTTAGTTACTTATGGTGACATTCCCATTTTAAGAAATTGCGATCGGTCTTTGCTTATGGTTGTTGTATTGATTGGTTGAAATTGAAAACCACCATCACCAACCCCTATATGTCCCATGAGATAATTGAAATCAACTCCCATTTTTATGAAAATGATTTCGTAAGTTAGAGTTTCAACAAGGTTTTTGGCCCATCGGTCATGTGCAACAAAGTATTGTTTCAAGTGTTTATGATAATTTGTCCTAGAGTCTCATTTGTACTTTAAATCATGTTCATTGTAATCGAATTAGTCAAATACGATGATTTCTTCTCTTATAGGGGAGTAAGTAGGAATTGACAACTTTTACGTTTGAACTTAAAATGAGTGTTTTGAGACCCAAATTTTAAGCACTTTTTCTATTTTGACCAATTTTCAAAAGCTCATAAATTGAGATAGAAATTTCTTACTGAAGCTCCCATTAGTATTTTTATTACCTATGAACCCTTTCTATGACATTATTGAGATGTGTAGATTATGATTTAATCAATTAATTTATATGAATTGATTTGGTAATGTATAATGTTTTCTCTTCTCCTTCTTTATCTAGAAATAACTATGAATTTTTTGTTAACCTCGGAAACATAAATGTATTGATAATGTAGATGGGTTTATAATGAAATGGAAATGCGGAAGAAGTGTAAAATAGTTATGATATTGTGAATAGAAAGTAAAGGTCTTCTAGTTTTCTCTCTCTTCCCTACTCTCTCTTGGAAAAATGTAAATGAATGTGGAAATTTGAATGTTGGAGGAAACACTCTTTCCTTCTCTCCATCCCTATATCTCTCTACTTTGTTTTGGATTCCTTGAAATGAAAAATGCATTGGTCTATGCTTTACTACAAGTAAGGGTTTTTCGTACAAGTCCTTGGACTGACCCTATATTGTTTATAGGTACTCTAAAAAAAAGAAGGCTTAAAAGTGTCATATGTTGTAATTAGTGATATAACATTGAAATATTGTACCTTGACATGGATTACAAATGTTAAATGAAAGTGAATAAAAGAGAATCTATTATCTAAATTAGTGTGAAAAATATCATTGATTCTCTTGGACTCTTATGTTTCATGCATGGTACATTGATAACTATGTCATTTGTATATGTTTGTTTTAAACTAACCTTTAAATCACAAAAACATTGTCATATAACCAATGTAAGACTAGATATGTAGAAACCATGTTAACTTGATAAACTAAGAAGATAATATAGAATGTAAATTGGTAAAATTGTACTATTTATTTCTTTGGTCATGTCTATTTTTATATAAATGTTATTCTTATAGTTTAGATGACGAAAACAATCACTTTTCAAAGATCGTTATTGTAGTTCATTCATAAACTGATAATGTTTGGTTGAAAATTTATCATATTCAAATCATAGAAATGAAGGAAGTATTTAAATTTTCTCAAACCCTCCCTCTTAATTGAGTCACATCCAGTTTTGGAAAAACTATAATTTTCTAAGAAATGCTTTAATCCTCCCAACTTGTCTTCTTGTCCTACACCTAAGACAAGTGTTACTAAGACCATTCCTCGAAGTGTTTTTTGTGATGTGCTTACTGTACTATGAAAATACTGTCATATTTGGGTGAGTCAGACCAAAATTTTATATTTTTGTAGGTCTGATCATAAAATAGATAATTTTATTCCTATGTGCGTAATTTTCCATAGTACCCAATTTGTGGCCAAAGGCTTGTGAAGCTAGATGGATGGTATCAGAAATGAATGATCTCGTTGAGAGATCTAAATGACGTGAGTGGACTCTAGGTTTCAAAGTACATACGCATTAAACTCTTGCATTTCAACACTTTATATATCTTAAATAAAATTATTACCTTTGTGAGCGGAAGTGGTTTACCTCAGATTACTCTAACGTTTTGGGAGATTAAGATACTTTAAATCCCTTTTTGTCTTGTATTATGGAGTATTTTTCCACCACCCTCGAGTTCCTCTTATATTCATAGATTATGGGACATCTCTTTAGTTTATTGGTGGAAACATCCTGAATATTTACCGAATCATAGAAATAGTTCCTTGAAAGGAATTTGAAATGCATTAAATTGTATTAATTGTCTCGCTTTTAATATGCATTTAATACTTGAGTCTAAGAAAAATAAAATTAGTTTTCTTACACAATGCCACATTCCTTGTAGTATTTAATCCTTGAGAGTAAAGTTCAAATATGATATGAAATACAACTATTGAAAGATGATGCCAATAGTGAGACCAAACTAAGAACGCAAGTGTAATGAGTACAAGGTTAAATGAGATATTAATTTAGGAAAATCTTATACTTGAAGTCCATATAACATAATTAGGAATTCTCATGTTGTTCACAATGAATAATATTTTTTCCTAATGAGATCAAAAATTCGAGATAACATAAACCCTTATGTATTGAAATTCATGATGTGATAATGTTAGATTGAAATTCAACTAGAAAAACTATAATAAGAAAAGAAAGGTACCATCTTTGGAAGGAATTTAATAGGAAGAGGTAATCTAAATATCAATCTCCTTTATATATTTAGCATTTATTCCCCTTGACTTCATGTTAGTTTCCCTTGCATAATGAGGGTAAAATTTAAACATCAAATAAACATATTTTAGAAAGACAATTTTAGCATAATATTGAGCAACATGAGTTGTATATGTGTTTAAAATGTATCAAATTACGATTGAGTTTGAATAAAGAGCCAAATTAAGTGTACTTATTATAAGTGAAATTGTAAATGAAATTAAGAATATGTAGGGGGATGAGAATTTATGCTTTCATAATCAATTATCCTATATATTTAATTGTAACTAAGATGTAACCATGGTATATTTGATGTGTTTTGTACCGTTTGTATCCTTTGCTTCTTTTTAAGGATTGGTCATTTGTTGTATTGGTTCACTAGAGAAATTCTGGAAATGATGTGCATCTTGTGTCAAACTATTGTAGAAGTGAGTTCACATTTGTGTAAGCATCTCAAAGGATGTTAATTTATTGTATTCAATCCCAAGTGTTGTTGTGTAACAAGTATTGAAACACAAATTTAAGTTTTTGTATTTTTTTTTGTTTTATTTGGGTGTGGAAATAATGGTGTCACAATAGATGGTATCGGAGAAGAGGTTGATACTCTCAAACGTTTGGTAAATTAGGTGTTGTGATGGTTATTAATGATGGTGAGGGAGTTAGAAGAGTAATGTGCTATTTTGTTGTGATGTGACAACTTGTAATTGTGATCATGTGAATACACATGTTGTCTATACCACTTGGTGTGGACTATCTATGATGTGTATGTGTTTTGTGATGAGAGTTATCACTCTCTATCTCTTGCATTCAACATGAAATTTATATGTGTTATCACCTTGTTATGTTAAAATAATGTTTTTTAACCATGAAAATGATGTATTTCTTCTTTACTATTTGATATTGTATTTGTGTACCAACATGTTGCATGAAAAAGTTCTTCATAGAAAACCATATCCTCTTGTGTTAATTTCCACCATTTTGTATTATACTATAATGTTATATCATCATGATGTGTCACATTTTAACGTAATTCATGATGTTAAAGCATGAAATTGATTATATATATGTATTCCTACATCATGTAATACACTCAAATTTTTAATTGGGGTCATATGAAGACTTTTTGACCCCTATTGTATTGTACTCAAACTTTTGGTTCATTATGTGGAAACGTGATTTGTGGAAAGTTGTTTAATATTGTTATATTAGACCCCGTAATTTTACCACACGTAAGAAACTATGGCTATTTTTTATATATGTTATTGTGATAGTAATGTAGCTTTTTTATGTTGTGTAACCTACACTAAATGACCCTAACTAAAACAATCAGTAAAAGTGTATATACATGGAGCAAGATAATGTGAAGCATGTGAAAACAACATTGAGTCATGTACAATTTTGGAAGTGGAATCTCATGTAGACTGATAAACCCACTTCTATCTATTTTTTATGCTTCGATTTTTCTCAATATATTGTGGATGTACACCACCTTAGCCTTATGTTATGAAATATTAAATCCCTTTTCTCTCTCCAATTTGGTTTTTCCATCAAACAATCCTATGTGATACCGACTATGTGGATCCTCGTATGTGTGATTCAGAGATATATGATTATATGATTATTATATTAATCTCTATTTTGTCAATTGAGGCTTGATATCCGACTACCAAAAACTCAATGAGTATCCCTTTGGTGGTCACGGAAAGGCCACATAGTGATCTTACTATGATTTTTCTATGTTTTTATTTTATTTGTAAATTGATCATTTATCTTTTCTTTTAAGAACCAACATATTTTATTGACTGATGTGTTCTTAATTTTGGGCATTTAATATGCTTTTTGTTGCTAAGAAGAGGCATTTGAATTACTGCTGACTAGTTAGCCATTTATTTGAGTTAGTTGGAAAATTGTCTTTTGAGTTTTAAAATTACATAGCTTAGCCCAAAGCTTGGAATTTAATGAATCTTCATAATTGAAATTTATTGATATCACAGTTATAATGTTGTGATGTGATGGAATAGGGTCATGGGATTCACCATGGTGTGGTAGGACCCATGCACATGCTATGTTGTATGGGGGTACGCCTAAGGTGTTCATGTGGCTATGTAGCTTTAGAGCTACGGGTTACTTATGCCATTTGTGTGGAGGAGATGATTTTATATGTTCCTAGGGCCATAGGTTGACTAGAACTCATTCAATGGAGATATAAGGTGATGGGTCTCTTTAATGAGTAACCAAAACTAGTTTTGGCACTAGGATTATAGTATTTAGGTAAGAGGGTAGTTTGGTGAGTGACTCATCCTAAATTTAGTACAAGGATTCTTCTACTTAGGTGATGGGGCTCTTTAATGAGTGAGCTAGCCTAGTTTTGGAACTATGAGTCTTATATTCATATGATAGGTCTCTATGGTGAGCGTCCCATCCTGGTTTTGGGACTAGAAGTTTTTCTCTATTGGGAGATATATGATATTGTTTGGGAAGGCTAATGGAAATTTGGGATTCATTTGTAAATGATATGTATGATTCATGTGTTACTCATGTTAGTCTTGTTATGTGTTGTGATGTTTATAGCTTGGTTTTCCTCATTGTTGGAATGTGTTATTGGATATCATCTTATCACTTAATGGGTATAGTTGTGGTTTTGTCATGTAAAAACACTGTTGAATACTGATTATGTGATCCCTTATTGTATGTGAGGCACACGTTGTGTATTTGATCTATTCTTGGGGCTTGTGTGTTGAGTTCTATGTTGTGTGGACTATTATATTACTTTCCCATGGTTAAGATGATAGTCTTGTTGGAGTATAGTCATGAAAATATGATAAAAAGGTGTTTTGTGGGTCAATATTGTTATGCTTTAAGCATTATGTGATACTATCATGTATATTGTTTTTGGAAACCTGCTCAAAAGTTACAATTTGAATTCTTAAGATGTGATAAAAAAATTTAACCTCAAGAAAGTGAATGGTGAAATCACAAAAAAAAAAAAATTTCAAATACCTTTATGCGAAAAAAAAATTGAATGTGTCTCAAATAATTTATCAAAGCATAGATTTAAATTCAATAGTAATTTGAATTATTAAACACTTTGAAATCTTATGAATCTTGAAACTAAGAAAAGGTATTAAGGAAAAAATTAATTGAGTAATAAAATAAGGAGTAATGCCAATATTCATAGAAAGGTAGGAAATTGAGAAACATGTTAAATGGGTTTATGTTTCTAGTGGTCATGCTTTAAGCGATTCAACCTTTTCCCTTAATGAGTTGTTGTTGTTGAAATTCATAGTATTCTTAGGCCCTTATTACCCTTGGTGTGTTTTTGCATATAGGATGATGTTATTATAAGGGTGAGATGTAACACCCCTTTCGTCTCTGTTTTGTCATTGCTCTCACTTGAGCTCGATTTGGTATGGTTGATTTATCTTTCTTCGTGTTATCGTTATGACCCAGTTTATTCAGCACATGAAATATTTCTAAATTCTTTAAGGTGGAGTTTGACTTGATCATGAACAATTTGAGTTTGGTGATCTTAATATCCATGTGGGTGAGTAATATATTCTTGAAGAGAAAACAATTTTTGGGATCCAAAATATTTTTGGGAGGACCGATATTTTGGGATTCTCTAGGTTTTGGAAGAAAATAATATCGAGGATTCCAATTACTTTTGAGAGATTAATCGACTTCCACATCCTGCTAAGTCTTTTGATATTTTCTCTACACTAAAAAGGAAGGGTACATTTTTAAGATGTTGTATTGTTTTTCTTAGTGTCCGTTTGACCGGGAGGATGAATGTAGGAGTTCTCACACATTTTTCGTTTTGTATGGTCAAAATGGTGCCAATGGATGAGAGGATGAACCAAGTTGTTTTGATGTCGTTGTTACATGTGCAAATACGAGAGAAAACAAGGTATGGAAATCCATCATGGTATAATGGAAACCATCTGTTTATTTATTCATTTTATGTTGTAGTTTCTAGCACCAAGACATCCATTTGGCATATATCTCGTCCGGATGTTGATGGTTTGTGGACCGTCTTTTGATATTTTAGTCGTAAATTACAATTAAACAAAAAATCAATTTGTAAATTTAGACATGTAAAAAAATTTCAAACTGTAATTTTGAAAGTTTATATTATTTACAAATTGTAAAATTTGCTAATAGTCAAATATATAATGTATGAGGTACAGTGCATATTAAAAATAAATAATGTATATGACTTTGATAGTGAGTTTTTTTCAATGTTTTTAGAAATAACCAAATACAATACCCAATAATTAGCTTTATTCTTTTTTGAAGTGAAAGTAATAAATATTTTAGATTGAAATTTCTATCTATTTAGTAACTTGGTGTAATAAATTCAAGTTCAATTTTAAAATTTAAAATATTTTTTTATGAATTTGTTGAACACGTCGTCTCTGTACTTTTTCTCGAAAAAATACTAGATATTCGACTATGTTTTATTTTATTTATTCCATTGTAATCTGCAGATTTCAATACATTTTTTAGTGTTGTTAGTTGATAATTATAAATTTTCAAATAAAATTTGAAGAATCTTTCTACAAACATCAAAGAAGAAGCTTGATACAAACATCAATATAGGGACATATTAATTATTTTGGATAACATAGAAACATTGCATATTATAATTTCTATTTTTCTGAAAAATAAAACAAGATTTCAAAAAAATAGAAGTTTTGTTCAATACAAGTTGAAAAGTCTCATGGCACAAAGCACCTGATTTTAGTTATAAAATTAGCAATATACATTTTAAACCAATAATAACTTCATATACATAAGGTTGAAATGTTTTAAAAAATAATAATTTCATCATTCTAAAGTTCTTTAAAAATGATGTATATCAATTATGATTTTTTGACAATTTAGAATATTACTAAAAACGTAAATTGAAATGTAGATATATGACCAAACCATCATGAATTTTCCTTTTCACAAGAAGGGATGAACGGAAAACTCCCAGGGCCTTGCATATATGAATTCATATTCCTCTATCTACCCAATGTCCTCAACGCAATTTCTTATTGAAATCCTATTTTTTTCTCTGGGTTCATGTTGAGTTGTGGGGAGGGACTTATTTTATATCTTGGTGGTTTATCCATCTATAGGAAACTATAAATTATTTTTATTAGTGTGACAATAGGTAGTGCATGAATCTATTAGACAATGGAAGAAGAAAAAATGAATGTATATATTAGAAGGAATTATATTTCATGTTCTATTTATTTCTAGTTTGTAAACATCGACCCATGGCTAAGGTTCTCATAGGGCTGCATAGGCCTCAATTTTTCCACCCATAGATGCCTCTCCCACCTTGTCCTCTATCGATGTTCATGGCGAGATATGCACAATCGACTCTTTGTCAAAGAAAATCATTTCGGCTATGCCTATGGGGTAAGGTTCTCTAGGGGCTCAGAATGTTTCAGGTATGCCCTACATTGTGGATAAATCCAAGGACACTCCAGTGGTTAAGCTCTCCATGCCCGATGTATCTTCCTCTATTTTTTTCTCAAATATTCTACTCTTATATGTAAATTTAATGGATTTTGGCCTCAGACAAAGGATCTCCATAAATGGATTCACTCCACTTGGGTGAGTGCTTGTGAGATTCAACTTTGTGCAAAAGGGTTTTTTATTGTCCAGTTCTCTTCTCCTGTTGATTATCAATGAGTGCTTACGATGGTCCGTTGTTTTGGGGTAGGGCTGACCTTTTTCTAACTTCGTGGTTTGAGGATTTCTTTCCTTCTACTATGGAAGTCTCCAAAATGTCAGTTTGGGTCCATCTCCTTAATCTAAATCTCCCCTTCTAGCATCGTGTTGTGCGTGAAGCTATTGGTAACTCTATTGGTCATTTCATTAAGGTAGATGATGAATAGTCCAAAGAAGGGTTATTCACATATGCTTATATTTGCATTGTGTTGGACTTCAACAAGGGGCTTCCTCATAAGTTAGACTTAGTTTATGATGGTTTCAACTTCTTGATTATGAGAACACAACCTTCCAGTGTAGACTATGTCACCAAACTTGTCACTGTAAGAGGCTTCTGTAACGCCGCAAAAAGACGACGCTCACGACGACGACAATGACGACGGCGATGACGAAGACACCGCGCCACAAACATTCAACCCGAAAATGCGACAATTTTTTTTTTTGTAGACTCTTTACAGATAGCTCCAAGTTCTAAGTTTAGCCCTGATACTACATTGTTTTGCAAGGATGTACTATAGGTATAAGTAAATAAAACTATATAATGTTGATAAGGTCACTCCATATTCGAAAATTTCTACCAGTGGAATGCTAAGAAGTATAACTTTAATAGTGCAAAGGTGAGCATGTTAACTTCAGAAAACTAATTGATTTAAATAAGTGAGTTGTAGCAAGGCATAGGGGTTCTTTTGATATTGTTGATATCCACGATAAAGGTTTAAGATGAAATCAAATTTCTGTTCATATTCTAAAATTATTACGCATAACATATAAAGTATGAAACACAAATAGTTTTATTATATATGTTATTAATTATAATATAATACATAATTATATAATTAAATATAAATAAATCACTTAAGTCACTATTGTAATAAACACAAATAATCAAACAAGCTAATAAAGGATATTATCATAATACATATCGACTTGTGAAGTCATATTCATGCAGAAGAGAGAATTCTATCTATACCAATTTGCATCTAATATATACAACCACCTATCTACCAATAATAGGTATACTATAATCACGTTTAACACTATTTATTTTAGTACGACACTTATAATAATACTCTTTGTAGACAAATGTAGATACGGTTATAATTCTGCATTCTTAGTCTCTTTGTAATACAACCAAAAAAATTTCCATTTCATCAAGTGATTTCTTCAAGATTAGAAGACTAACTATTGCAATTTGGTCAACTAATAAGCTATTCCGGTGTTTATGCCTTGAAACCAATTAAAAATGAGTACAGGACAATATTAAATTGAATGTTTACTTAGTTTTCTCTATGCTTTTAAGTATGAAATATATCAATAATGACAAATTGCTTTGATTGATTGTACTGACATGTATACATTTACAATTAAAAACATATTAGAGAGATGATTGTGAAAGTTGGTGTGGGCGCACTATGAATTTGAATTTGAGTTTAAAAAAAAACTTGGGGTGGGTGGCTTTAATAGCCACCTGCCATTCATTTAAAACCCTCTCCATGCGTGCAAGTCACTCCTACTGGCCGCATATACATTTACTTACTTAGATTTTGCAAATCCATATCTGCATGCCAGTCCCCCTGTCGCTTCTAAGCTGTCCTGGCCGCGCGGGTAAATGTGGTTGTTGAAGGTGAAGCTACAGACCGGTGTAGCAAGTGTAAACGCTGGTATTTTCACCCAAGCCGCGTGGAAAAAGGTGAGGTGGTTACAGTTGAAGCTAAAGATCAAAGGAACAGTCGGCTACTTGTTCCCTTCGGCCCTGGCCGCGCAAACAGAAATGGAGGTGGTAGATGGAGCTACGGGCGAGAACAGAAATGCCAGGCCGCGGAAACCACCACAGTCCCCCTTTTTTTTTTTTTTTGAGCGCTTTAAGCATGCAGGTTGTCCATTTATGTTGTTATCTGTTCAGTATTGAATGCATCTTCAAATTCGGAATTCTCCTTCGAGTTATATTTATCAAAATCGATTGAGGGACAGTGAGAGTGTTGATAGAAGGCCTGGTGGAAAACTAATGCGTAGATCTTCTACTAAGGTCCTGTCACATATACAGAATGGCTCATGGAAGGAGCCTCTTAGAGGTGGATCTGTTTCATAACAGTCAGTGCATGAAGCGCAGTTAGCTGTGTAATTAGATGACGCCTCCTTCATGGAGGCGGGTCAGTTTCAACCAGAAAAATACAAAAGCACAGTCGCTTTGCAAAAAGGAAAAAAAAAAATGAGATCATTCACGAGACCTAGGGTGGGGCGCATACAGAACTTGCACATGCGTATGTTCCCTTTTATAAAATTTAATAAAATTGTTTGGCTGCGGTACAGTTTATTCTTTGCTAATATAAGAGAAGCATCAATAGTATATTGGTTTTAATGTGATTTAGTAATAGTAGCTCCGTTACTTTTATTATTACTTTAATATGAAATACTATTTAAAATATTAGTATCCTTGTTAAACGTTAAGGAGTATTGGATAGTAAATTTAATAAGTTTAAAGTCTTGCATTACAATTTCCTTCTACACAATTTAATAACATTGTATGGGATTTCAAATAGGTTGATTTCATTTCCTTTATTAATTTGCAAATGGATTTTACAATGAATTCATAAATGAAGAAAAACATAAAGAGCTAGAGCTTAAAATGCTTCATTGGCATATTAAAAGCCATTTAAAAACTTAAGTCTTTCCATCAACTATACAAGAAGAGATAATGCACTATTTTTCCAACCTTTCCAATACATCACTTTCAAGTAACAAAACAAAAATTTAATATATTTTCTTTTGTAATTTCTTTCCAACATTCCACAAAAGAGTTCAACAACATTTCCAATAAGTTTTAGAGTAAGAATTACTAACATTTCAATACAACTTTCCTTCAAAATCTTGTTACAACATTTCCTACTTCATGTGGAAACAAATTTACAATAATGGAAGCTAAAATACAAAACAATATTACATTTTTCCTCCACTCAAGGTGGGTAAAGTACATGGTGGTTTCACATTGTCATCAACAAGGTTCCAATGCTCCAAATATCAACAAGGTGGCTCCTCCATAGTTTGCTTGATTCACAACAAAATAAGGGGAGAGGCAACACTCTCCTCCCAACCAAGATACCCAATGGAGAAGAGAAGC
The DNA here is from genome assembly GCA_018340775.1 of Taxus wallichiana var. yunnanensis. Classification (NCBI taxonomy): domain Eukaryota; kingdom Viridiplantae; phylum Streptophyta; class Pinopsida; order Cupressales; family Taxaceae; genus Taxus; species Taxus wallichiana. The sequence continues at coordinate 445,428,832 of CM031241.1, read as the reverse complement.
CATCCTCTCCATTGGCCCCCAAGCCCCAACCACATCACAATGGAAGAAAATCCAACTCATGGCAACTACTAGCTTCCTCATAACTAATCATAACATTTCACATTCATTCCATAATCCTTCAAAGCAAGATTTACAACACAACAAGAGGGAAAATCATCACAACAACAAGTCACAAGGCTTATCAAGAAAGCCATAAGAGTAAGAAATATGGGGAGGCCACTTATGCCTCCCAATGGGAATGGGTGCCACCTAAAAGCCTCCAATGCAAAACACAATACCACTAACAACTCTTATGCCTCCCTCAAGTACCCCTTATCCCTCCATTCACTCTTATGCCTCCCTCAACTCTTATGGTTCCCTCAAAGTAAAACAAGAAGAAAATGCAAGCATTTCTCTTACAAGGTGGGAACCCAACCCAAACTCCCTCCTCAAGAACATGGTCTCTTATGCCTCCCTCAATTAAACTCCCCATAGTCTCTTCCCACTCCCAACTTAGGCATTCTACCCATTCCCAACAAGCATTGCAACAACAAAAATTCAACACAACATATGTACTCATTCATATAACAAAAAGAAGAAAAAATAATACAACAAAGGTGAAGCTCCTACCTTTCCATGGTAGAGCTTGCTCCAAGTATGAAGTCTCAACTTCCTCCAAAGATCAAGCAAGCATCCACAAGCTCCACAAAATTCCCACAAGTATCAACAAGCTCCAAAAAAAACCACAAACTCCTTCCAATTCCTCTCCTCTCCAAAATACACAAGACTAAAAATAAAACTTCCAACCCCCAAAACAAACAAGAGGATCAAATAAATAGAGAAAAGAGAGGGAGGGATGATGTGGCTCTAAGTAGGATGCCACCTCCTTTTCCCTCCACTCCACATCATTTGGTCAACATCAAATTCCAAAGCACCATTAATAAGTGGTTGAAAGAAAAGCAAGCACCTTACACACTCCAACTAAGCCCACTCCCTCAAATGACAAAATTAAATTTTGAAAGGAAGTGCAATTAATATTTTACCCTTTTATCCCCCCAAAACACCTAAAAGACCCTAAATTTGGTCTTCCAACCCATAGGTAGGGTTGGCATGGGGTTTTAAGAGGTGTGGGACAAGTTTGACTTGTCCCACAAGCTTTGAAATTTGGCCTCCAAGGCCAAATTCGAGTTTCCCATGTGGGGTAGAGTGTGCTACACTCAAACTCAAACACACATCAACCACATAAAATCCCAAGTAAATCAAATCCTAATAAATGAACTCTCTTAGGTCACATATTTTAATTAGTTTAGGACAATTTCAAATTAACTTAATTAACCCACTACAACCCATGGCTAACAAAGGGTAAACTCCAATCCAAGGAATATGAATAAAAACACAAGTAAAATTTCACTTACTAAGAGCAACACATACTAACATAATAAAAGGGAAAAATTAAAACAAAACAACACATGATCCCTAGGTCACAATTTTCCCTTTACCAGATAATTCTAACACACACACAATTAATTGTTGCCATGGTGACCTTAGCTAGATTCTTCTTGAATTCGATGTGGTTGGTCTCCACTCCCAATCTTTGTTGTGAATATAATATACCCGCAGAGCAGAAAATACCTCCTTCTACTGTTGGCGCATTAAAACATTCATGCCAAATATACAATATAATCTAAAATAAACGACACATGATTTACTATCATCTATGCAAGTACGATATCACTAACACTTTCTAGCACATTTCTATACCATATTTCATTTATGTCAAAACGATCATCCCATTAGTCAAATTATCAAGTTCTACTCAATATGATTAAATATACCACATGTCATAATTAAGATAAATAACCCTGTCAAAAGCATACAAATATCATCATCAAATGTCCACCAGTAAACCATATGCATCATATAAAGATTAAATCAATAATAATTCAATGTCTATAATATCTACTAGCATGCAAAATCAAGAGGCCATAATAAATCCATAGTGAAGTAATCAGTCTCGAAAACAACAAAACAAAATGAGGTCGAAGGGAAGTGGGCACTACACTTCCTTACTCAATAAGTCTCAAAAAAAAAAAAAATAAATGCTCCGTGGCCTAAAGGTCAGCAACCATTTTCAACGTCAAAATTCAACACATGCTCTCCCCGAAAATTCTGAAAATATGAGTGTTGAGATACCCCTAGCTAGCGTTGGTACAAGCAATTGTATGTCTCTCGAGTCATCTAGTTCTAACCCGAGTCCGAGTAGCCCTCGCTTAGTCCCTCCGCTTGCATTGGCTCCCCTGCAGTACCATGGACTGATGTCATGAAATATAAGGAGAAGAAGGGACATTTTGTTGTTCTTACTTCTCAGGGGTCTTTCAATTCTCTGGTCCTTATGTTCCTTCGTCGTTGAATTGTTTTGTTTTTAACAGTTTGTAATTTTTGTTTCCTTTTTACACATGGCATATCGTGTTTTTGGCTTTGGCATGTGCTCTCATACCAACCACTTTTTTGTTGAAAGAATCTTGTATCATGTTACATTTAATATAATATAAGATTTTTTTATTTAAAAAAAAAAATAAAAACTAAAACAAACATGTTAAAAAGACATTGGAAGCTTACACTTGGTTCTTGCATTGAATGACATATGCTCTGGTTTTTTATTCTTGTTATCTAACTATTGAAATTGTGGGGAGCCTCGACGAGGGTGTGAAATTTTGTACCAAACGCCTTAATAAATGTTACCTCTTAGGTCAAAAAAGATTGTAGGATGCACACAAAATGGGCTCGTTGAAATGAATTAAGATGTGTATATGTGGATATTGTCGGTTTGTTCGTCAATAAGGCAAACAAATCCCTTAAAGAGTTTCTAAAACATGTGTTATCATGGGTGATGATTACGTGGGTTTCACGAGTTGGTTCGATTTTAAAAATGCATTGTCTTGTGTAAATCCGGACTCTGCAACTCATGCCGACATACTCTCAACCTATGCGTAAAAATGAAAAGCTAAATAGGGTGTGGGAAGCCATCATAGTTTTAGAAAATGAAAACTATAACATGATTCACGTCGATCTAAGACACCATGAATTTTATTAACAAAGCTGAAAAAATCAATCGGATGCCTTAAGTAGAGGAGATTGGAAACCTATTTAACATTTTAGTCACCTGTGACATTCCTATTTTAAGAAAATGTGACCGATTGTGGCCTATGGTTGTTGTATCGATTTGGTGAATCTGAAAAGAACCTTCACCTACCTCTAGATCTCCAATGAGAGAATTGAAACAAATTCTCGGTTTACAAAAATATTTCGTAACTTAGAGTTTCATGTTGGTTTTGGGGCTCACACATCATGTGCAACAATAGTGTTTGACATGTTTACGATAATTGGTCTTCGAGTCACCTTTTTTATTTTGAGCCCTATTCATTGTAACTAAATTCACTTGAATGTTACAAGTTCTTTGTTTATAGGATATTAAGTAGGAATTGATGAACTTTATGTTTGAACTTAAAACGAGTGTTTTTGGGACCCATATTGTAAGGGTTTTAGCTATTTTTCCCAATTTTTGCAATCTCACTTTCTTCTAAGGCTTCGATTTGTCCTGCAATTACTTGTGAACCCTTTCTATATTGTTATAGTGTTGTTGATAGTATGATTTAATAAATTACTTTATATGAATGGATTTTGTAATTTATAATTTTCTCTTTCTTTCTATCTCTATAAATAACTATGATATTTTTTAATCTTAGAAACGTAAATGGATTGAAAATGTAGATGGTTTTGTAAGGAAATGGAAATGTGTATGAAATGTAAAAATGATTATGATATTTTGAATAAAAAAGCGTTGTCTTTTGTAGTACCCACTTCCCTTTGACACCTTTTTGATACTAATCATGATACTACTGATTATATTATGGACATGATTATGGACCTTATTATAGTATGATGTTAGATGTTAGGTCATGGATTATTGTTTCATCGGATTCGGTTATGATGCATGATGATTATTAGAGACATTTTGGATATTGATGATGATATCTTGTTTGATATGGTTATATCACGGATGTTAGCTAAAGGGAGAAAGGGGATTTTTTTCCCAAGCCCCATGCCTTCATTTTTTGGATGAAAGTACAACACTTAGTCATTTTGGTGCCTCGCTTCTTCCCCCACACATACAAACCCTCCGACATTCGACCAAATTTTTCCAGAGATTTTTTCCACCATTTCTACACTCAACCAGATCCACCAAATCCTTAACATAGTAAGAATATATAGATATAATATGAAAAAATGATCAAAGAAATGAAAAATCAGGTAAAATGAAGAACTTTATCTCGAAAACCTTCATTGTTGCACGACAAAGAAATCTCCATAACTTAAAAACTAGAGCACGGATCAATGAACGTTTTTTTATATCTTCCACATTTTGAAGGACCTAAAAACCTTACCAATGGATCTTTCATATGAATTGATGATTTTTGTAGTGAATAAATTCTCCATTCCATGCAACGAAGACAAAAATAAAATTTCCTTGAATCGATGATCAATTTGCAAAGAAAATTCACTAGTGAAACCCGAAAGAAAAAAACACATCAAAAATATAAATTTTATCAACATCTAAGGAGAGAAACAACAAAAATACAATTTTCAAGCTCCATTAATGGTTGTCGTGTCCATAGCCATTGCCAGGTAAGAAATTTCAAGTTTTAAAATCTCACAAACCGATAAGCGGGTAGGTCTAAAATTTCGTAGGGTTGATAATGGGAAAAAATCATGTCAAATAAACTTTTTCCCACCATGATTTGATCACTAGAAGCAAACTTACCAAAAATAGCAGGACTTTCTACATGGGAGACTATTATTTTGTGTAAGCCACCATTTGCAGAAACTATGAAGAAATCATTGGAATGGTCACCTTGGTCCAAAATTTACACTTCCTAAAAATAGGAAGTGTTCCCATAAGTACTTTCTAAAAATGGAAAACTGATCCAGAAGGCAAAAGGAATAAAGGGAGAAGAAGGAATTCAAGTTGTCATATCCAATTGAGGTTCGAATGAGTAGAATCATAGTCACTTAAGTAAAAAATTAAGTTTTTTGAATGGATTTGGAGAGGAAATTGGTGTTCTCGATAGATGAATCTAAAAACTTAGTGTTTTAATTCATTGGTACCGCTAAATTCATTGTGTATTCCTTTATATTAAAGGTTGAAATATTCCATTATTGGGTGTGCACTCGCAATCTACTCATGGCAGTAACCTTCATTTCCTAATTTCCCTCTTTTGCCCCTCATTGATGTAATGTCCTCCCTTGTACCCACATATAAGCACTTTACCATAGGCGCAGTGGAGTGTCCCTATGTGATCCCAAGACAATTTGGCTACCCATAGCATTTTGATAAGAGTAGGATTAGTTTAATTTTAATAATGTGAGTTGTACCATTCAATGCATAGGGGTGTAGCCCCATGAAAATTGGTAAAGACCTGATTTATCCACCATAAAAATTTTGATGACTTTTTCGCAAAGAGATTTTCCTAAGTGCACCTAAAAGGGATATCTACCAAAAAATTAAAAAATTACAAAAAATATATATATTCAAAAAACCAAAAACACATATTTCAAAGAAAATAATTTGTGAAGGCAAATCCTTCAAGGACTAAACCCCTATGACATTTTTTCCTACACCATCAATAAATTTTCATATTGGAGCAAATTACCAATGAGTGAGAGTGAAGAAGAATAATAATACCGAGATCGATAAAAGAAGATTGTTGATTATCCATCATTCTAGAACAATATTTGCAAAATGCTAAATTCAAGGATGGTAAAAGAGACTCCTACTTCAAGCAATAATCTGCATCTAGATAAAGGAAAGAAAAAGAACCTACCGCCAATGAAGAAGAAAGTAGGAGCTGATAGAAAGTATTCAAATAAAATACAAGATAAGGTGTGAAGCTCTAGAATATGCAAAAGGTAATACTCTCACTTATGCACAATTAAAAGAAAATATTAGGGCCATGTCTTTCATCACCCTCTCTTGGGATTATTTCCTTTCATATAGGAATGATCAAATGGGAATATATAAACTTGATTATATGGTGGAATCATGAGCACTATCCAAGGAAATTCCAGACCCAAATCTACCTTGAAATGATGGAATGTGTTAAATCCTTGTAAGAGATGTATGAGAAACATGAAGGATCCCATATCAACGAAGAAAAAGAGGAGATTTTTCCTATGGAGGAAGATCCTGAAGATCATTCATACCATAGGTTTTTATCCATGAAAGGTTATTGAAAACTCGATGAAAATAAATCCTATCTTCAAGCCTTTCGATGAAGATCAAATCTGCATTCAAGAAGATGATGAAAGAAAGGATGGTGTAGGATGCACTAAAGAATATTTTTGCAATCTTGCACAACTCACTATAAATTTTAGAGAGCTATCATTTTTCTACTGCTATCTTGATGAATTCATTGCACATGGTGATGGAGAAATGAACATCTTCAAAAGATAATATTTATAAAGACTTAAAAATAATAAAAGGGAATTCTGAGCTTGAGGCTTATCATGAAATTTTGAGGTATGCTTTGTCCATGAAAAGTAGGTACAAACACCTAGAATAAATTCAGGTTTTCAAAAATGAATAAACTCAATAAGATCATGCAGATTGTCAAGAATACAAGGTTTTAACTCCAAGAATATTTTTGGATTCTCTTGAAGAATATCTTATCATGGAACCTTTCAATGAAAACTAAGGAAACATCATGAAAGAAGAGGTACAAAACATGAGTGTAGAACCATCATTCAGAAATTATCTCTTGATCAAGGAACAACCCATTAGAGGAATAATATATTTGATAAAAGAAGATTCTTGTTGGATAATATATGAATCAATGCTTTCGAAGACTTGACCAATTATGAATAAATGCAAGATGACCAATCTGAAGTAAGCATGAATAATTCCCTTTCAAATTTGGATATTATAATTCATGATGGAATGAATATATGTGAGGAAGTGTAAGAAATATTCCCGCTAAATGGTTATGGATGATTTTATCTTCAATTTATATTCTTCAAGTAGTGTCGTGATCCCACATAAAGAAATTGAGACAATTGAAGGATAAAAATCTACCCCGACTCAATCACGGATGATCTGATGGAAGAATCTCACTTCCCTTCGAAGCATAGGAGAGTGAATGACTTGAGAATAATCTCTTCTCACCCAAGGAGAAAAATTACCATCATAGTGAGTATGAAGTATTTCATTTTCCATCTATGCAAGAGGATTCAATAATGGATGATCAAGATAATGTTGAAAGTTCTTCTCATATTTCGCCTCAACATGGTCCCATCGAGAGGATGATATGGATTTTGATCAAGAACGAGTTCCATTCCCACAATCCATGGACCTCTTATCCTTGTCGAAGGTGTCATGAATCAAGTATCCCCATGCTTGCAAGAAAGATAATATTGAACAACAAAAACGTAAAAGGAGTGAACGAGGATGTTCCAAATGAATCATGGACTCAAATGGATCAAATTTTCAATCATCTCTTGATGGCACAACATGAAGATTCTTCCTTTGAGAATGAATATTATCCTATGATGATCCTAGAGGAACCATCTTTGTAATAAATCTTGAAGATTGTAGAAGAGACTGAAGACCCTTAATGTAGTCTTGAACTCTTGACTCAACCTATGAAGATACAAGATAGGTATGAGTCTATTCACATTCATTATTTTGAAATGCCAATGTTTGATGTTGGAACAAATTAGTTGGATGAGTTTGATGAATTCCCCAATGCCTTGGCAGATGAGAGTGAATGTGAAAGAAATTCTTTCTCTTTCACACAATGCGAAGAGGTTCATGAATGCAAAAGGAGGAAGGTTCTTGAATCTCCTTTGAATATCCTCAATCTTTAAAATAAAATTTCTGCCATGGAGGAAGATAACAGAGATAATAGTGAGCTGATTTGCATTGAAGAAATTTATTTGGTGAAAAGTTAAATTTTGCAAGGTTATTTGGAACTTGTGCAAAATCATCAACTTCTAGCCACTTTAGAATACTCCACTAATGCAGAACAAGAGTTCATATGGCCAAATACATTAAAGGGTAAATAATGCCTCTATGAAAAAATTGAGGGTTGTAATTTTGAGAATGATATCAAGATGATCCTCGAGAAGATGGATATTAAGAATAGTTGTTGGGAGAAACAAAGAGGGAGTAGGCATGATTCTTGCCAATTGTTCCAAAATAATATTGCACTAACTTCCCAAGATTCTATGGGTCTTAAACATATTTTGAAAGCTGGTTAAATCTCTCAATGATAATTAAGACATTCAGTCCAATGATGTGGCATACATTCTAGAAAAAAATTGCTCTAAAAACAAGGTGGGACGTTTAGAAATCCTCGAAAGGGAAGGAAATTAGATTACTCTAGATATTTTTGGGTACCTTGCTGATGTAGGTGATGAGTTGAATTTGAAATTCAAAGATGGTGAAAATTTTCATGAAAAGATTAATCTTCCCACTTTTGAAGACATAGAATAACATTTTCTCATGATAGTAGGGTGTCATTTGGAAGCATCAAGGTAAAAGAGTTTTGTGAAGATCACGAAGTACTCATTGGATACAAGGACATTCTCGATGTAGTATGAGTATTAAGAAGGAGTATTGGTATGTCTTCTCCTTCTCAATCCATGAAAATACATTACAAGATCATGGTTTGATCCAATAATAGTTATCGTGTCTCGAGCATCATATTTGATTCCTTTGTTCCATGGAAACATGTATTTTTCCCAACCAATCGCCGATTATTTGTATATTCTTTTTCCCAACTGTAAATATCCCTTTCCCCTATCTGAATTTCCCTTTCTGTTGTGTTTTGTTTTCCCCTTTTATGTGTTCCCTTCTTTTTTTTATTTGTGTGTGGGTGTGTTCAATAAGGAAGTTGTGTATCCTATCTTTCTAATGACTCCATAAAGAAAAATAGATAAGGCACTAGTCGACGAAGCAAATTGAGATCCCTGTGATTCTCATGTCATGTCCTCACTATACTTGAAACCCCAACATTTCCCCAAGATAGATCCTTTTATTTTCTTGATAATTTTCATGAGAAAAATCCACCGAAGAATAGGAAAACTTTACCCAAATTGTCAAAAATTTGAAATTCACACCTTCTCAAGATACTCCTAGGTCAATCCATCCTCAACACTAGTTTTACCCACTCATTCCAATAAGCCCTGGTGGATGTTAAATTAGTACCGTAAGTGAATTAGGAAATTAAATTCAATCCCCCTAAGTGATTTTAGGAGTTCTTAAAGAATTCACATTTTGGGTAGTTTTGGAAGGGCCACCATTAGCCTTCACGAGGACTAGTGAACCCCCGAAGAAGAACATAGGAAAAAAATTCAACATGGAGATAAATGAAGTGAAAAAACATCATATAATAGGTTTTGGAAGATTCGAGAAAATATTTTGGGGTTTTGGTTCGATTCATGAGAAACAGGGTTCGTAGGCCTAGGCAAAGGCACAGTGGCCAAAAACTACTCGAGCTTCGGGAAGAGATTCCACTCTCATCAATTTTTATCCTTTTACATATTTAGTCTCCAATATCCATGTTATTTTCACTCCATGATTTTTACTATTCCGTTGGCACATATTCTATATTTCTCTACATGGATATCAGGTACGCATCTTTATCTACTTTATGTTACTGAGCATGTTTCTCACCAACATAAAGTGGGGGAAAATTTAGTCATTAAATCAATAAATTTGGGAATTATTTATCCCTAGTCTCATATTACTATTCGTATGGATTTTGAATGAAGAAAGTAATAATTAACCCATTTCCTTTGGAAATTTTAGTTTTCTTTCTATTGTCACTTCCAACCCTTCAACAATTTTTTCCTAGTCTATTTTTATCATTATGTGTAATTCTACTCCTAACTGGGGCTCCTAACCAAGAATTGGGCACCCCAAGCACCTCACTCTCCTATGGAATGCCCCGATCCTCTTTATCCTTTCCTCTCATCTTCTAAACACTTTCTAGACATTTTATCTTTTGATATTTTTAGTGGTCATCCTTCTCGAGGATAACTATTATTTTAGAACAAGAGAACCATATAAATATAAACTTATGAGACCATAATGACGGATGAATCACTAAAAATGCTATCATCACCTAAGGTTGCATCTATCAAAGGCATCTAAGAGCTCTGTTTGCATCCATCTAGCTCCATCACAAGGGACAAGGCTAGTTCATTTGTATCACACTTTATAGGAGGGGAGTCTATTGTTTCCATGTACACATTAGTTACATTCTATATCTAGTTATTACTCCCTACTCACAAAGTGCTAATGAAACAAGATCCCGAGAGGACATAATTTACATACACACATATAGAACTACATTGGGTCTAAGATGTAGTGTAGAAATCATTTATTAATTCCACCATTGTGGCCGCGCTTAAGGAAACTCTTACCCCTTCATATGCATATTTATTCTTAAGGGTTTTGATATTTTGTTTGGGGTTTTATAGGTGTTTCCTCCATATCTGATTTATAATGACATCCAAAAAAATCATTCATGTGAAAGGAAGAAAAGGTAGTAGGTCATCCAATGACACTATAGAGGAGGTTCCCTAGCCATTTCTAAAGACCAGGTGCTCATACCTCAGACCATGGCACCCTAGGCACCCCCATCGCTTCTCATGCTCCTCAATCTACTCATATAATTTGGTTCTACACTTTCTAGAGATCCTGTGTGATCGTTTCCTCCTTCTGTTCATCTAGTCTTTCAAAGGCAAATAAGTTATGAATAGTCTGCAGATTATCTAAGGCATTTTAACCGTCTTTTGTCACTAGGGTTTTGCATTTCCATTTACTTAGTTTCTTTGGTCATTTCCTCTATTTACTTAGTTTTTATTTACTACTTTGCATAAAATTAGGTTAAATAAAATTAGGTCTGCATATTCAATTTTAGTTTATTCATGCACATGTAACACTATGTTTTCTTATGTACACATTGTTGTCAATTGTTTTGCAAGGAAAAATTCAAGTTTAAAACATGACAACATCACTCTCTTGTCAAAATGTTTTCTTGTAAACCCTCATGAATACTTTTTCGGATCAGTTATTCAAATTTAACATGCATGTCATCACTCTCCAAGAAATCATATGTGTTATAATACCCTTACCTAAGTGATTGAAAATTAAATTAAATCTTGTGAATATCTTTTTATACAAGTGCTTCTAGAGTCGGTTTCTTTAGTAAACCAAGAGGGGATATTTTTAACCTTCCCAAGGCAAGTGTGTACCCTATAGGATAGAATTGAAGGATGAAATTCATAAATAAGTGGTATTGAGGAACTGATATAATATTTAAAGTTTTAGGGATAAGTTAAGTGAAAACAATTTTTTTAAGGTGAAGGAGCTTGTAGATCAAAATGGTGCTTAATCTTCAAAACATGATTTTGGGAGCTACGTATAAAGAGTTTGAGGTCAAAAATATACCATTGGAAATTTGAATTAATTATCTAAATGATTTTCCTTTCAAATGTTTCACAAGAAAAAATAAATTCTTTCTAAAGTCTATATTTGGTGTACACTATGGGATCCCAAGAAAAAAACGTTTTTATTATTGAGTTTCATGAAGAATGAGATCATGGAACCCATCCCATTCTTCTAAAATTAATCTTTGGATTCAAATTCATATGAACAAATTCTTAAAACATCCTTTGTGATATCTAGAAACTTCATCTAAAAGGCTCTCCTCAAGCTAAGCTTTTGGGACTTAGTCAATTTCTAAGGTGGACACATGTCACTCCGAGATGAAGGAACACTTTGTTTTCTCATACCTTACTTCCCCTTGGGAAAGTTGGGAAAAAAATTTCCTTGTAATTAAGCATCTTGTTACACCACAAGACCTCGATAAAGCCCAATGATACAGATGAGCCCATTATCACCTAATAATTTCCCTTCCTTTCATATAACCACAAAGTACCACTTTTCACTCCTAGGTGATGACACAATTTTCTATGCCATCTATACCATCATATTGGGATATTTAGGATTAAAAAAATCTCCCATGTCCATCCCTTACACATGTTCCTCATGTGACTCGGCCTCATCCTAGGGTGCCTAATGAATAATGAGAGGGTAGTCAAAACTGGTACCAAATATGTCATGGATGAGAGCTCGATAAGTAGTTAAGAGGAAAAAATACTTATTTCAAATCTTGGGTAATTCTCTACAAGAAGAAAATTTCAAATCCTTGTAAAAATGTAGGATCTTCTTTCCACAACTCACCTTTTGCATATAGACCCCAGTATCCTAAGAAATAAGGAGCAATTTAAGGGGATTTATTAAATAACTGGAGCTTGATATACATACAATTATATTCGTAAGCATATTGCAAGTTAAAATAATATATCGATTCATCAAAATATACCTCCTAGAGTTTTGGAAACATCATCTTCAAGGAATCTCTCAAGTTATGTATTCGCAGTTAGAAATTTTCAATTTATGGAGAATAGCATGTTTTTTCTGTCCCATCCCCTTATTACATTTGGAACAAAAAAATTCATCCATCCCTAGTAATGGCCTCTACTCTATCCTATGGCCTTGGTGAATCTCTATTATGCATGTTTAGCACTTTCCACCTCATTCCAACCCTTCATGTTAGCGATTGTAATGGTGCCAATTATCAATCAAAGGATGATAGGACATGATTGATTTTCTCTTTTCCAAAGTTTAAATTCTACATTAATGGTAGAAATGATACAAAATTGAAAGGTAAGTTAGTAACCTCTTCACTTCCCTAGATCCGGTAGTTGGGATCGTTGGAGGAAAGCATCCCTAAAAAATCTAGTTTCGCATAGACTAGTTTTCGTGCCATTAAGTACCTATTTTTAGGGATGTTGAGGACTAAGTTTTTCTTCATAATTATACCATTTTAGATCATAAAATCACAGAAATGTAAGTTTCCTTTTGAATTTATGAATATCCGTAAGAAAAACCACATGAAAATTGGAGGAAAGCATCCCTAAAAAATCTAGTTACGCGTGAACTAGTTTTCGAGACACGAAGTACCAATTTTTATGGGTATTGAGGACTACATTTTCATAAAAACTATTGCTTGTGAAATGAGGAACACGCAAAAATGCAAGTCTCCTTTCAAAATTCATTAAGATTCGGATGAGAAAAACCTTAAAATTTTGAGCAAAGCATGTCGGTATGAAGTAGAATATTTCAAGACCTTTATCATTCAAATCTAATACCACGAAGACCACTTTCTAGTTTTAATAAATATTTATGGGATCACCTACTAAAAATAGTAAGAATGAGAAAAAAATTATTCAAATTCACCATTTCATTTCCCATGGTCGAAACACTTGAAAATTGGCAAGATTGACAAAAAGGCCAAAATGGGACAATAATGGTGAATATTCTAAAAATAGTAAATGGGTGAAATGAGATAAAAATTCTCACCTTTCAGTCCTTCACTTATCCTTCAATGGTTTCAGATATCATATATTTCTTCTACACAAGCTTCAAGAAAATTCACACATTTCCCAATGCGGCGAAGACAAAGTGCCAAAATCACAAATTTTAAATTTTATCGTAATTTTTTTATTGATTTATTTAACATTGAATGCATGATCAATTAGTGGATGAAATTTATTTTGTTATCATTATCCTTTTCTCACACTTTGGAATCCAATGGATTTAGTTTCATGCTTCACTCATCATGAGTGTTCCCCGATGGTAGAATTAATATTATGGTTGTCAGGTGAACAAAGTGCATCCAATTTCTCCCATATGATTCATTGATCATGAAAATTTTATAGTATCCAAAAGATGAAAAATATTTTATCAATTACTTGATTTATCTTTGAATTTTCTTATTGATCTTCATTTTATTCATTCATCACTCATTTTCTAGGTGTATCTGGGAAATGTGTAAAAGTGTACCATTTACGTAAAACCACAATAGGGGAAAAGTTGTAAAAAGGAATTCATTTGATCTCTTCATCAAAAAAGCATAATATTTTTGGAGAGGTCCATCATGTAGCAAGTTTTCATATCTAACTTCTTCGAGTGTATTTTTGTCGACATCGAGGCAACTGGTCCGTGTTATGGATAGTTCATTCTCTTTTATCCTCATTCTTTCTATGCTTCTCTACCTTATTTATAATTCTTCATTGTAAACAATCAAGAAATGTATTATTATTCATTAAAGTGATTATGAATTAATTTTTCATTGTAAAATTCATTTTGAAATTAAAAAATCGTGAATTATTTTTTATTTTCCTAAGGTCATGTGATAGGTCACTTAGAATAGAACATGAATAGTCATATCGGGATAGATGAAGAGATGGATTGTAAAGATATAAATTGGGAGAGATTCATCATTTCAAGGGATGGTTAATCTTGTTTACTATCTCCCATACTCTCTCTAGAAACAAGTGATAAAATTTCCTCTATTTCTTTTTCTTATGTTTTCTCTCCATATCAACTATACTCCATGAGAAATGTAATTATTGAATGTTATGTGTTAGGAATTTGTGATTTTTGTATTTTGTTCCGTTTTTATTCTAATGGTGTCTTATCAATGAATTCACGAGATAATGTTATTATTTTTAATCAATAAACTTCGTTAAACTATTTTTGTGCAAACCCCTTTCTTAGTTATTCTCTTCACACTTTCCTTTTAATCATTTTCCTCCCTTATAGTTTCTACAATCACTTTTCCGCAAGTGTAGATAAGTACCCAGATGTGTTCTCTTATCAAAATAACAAAAACCCTTTCTTCATTATTCTCTTCACACTTTCCTTTAAATATTTTTCCTCCCTTATAGTTTCTACAATCACTTTGTCACTAGTGTAGAGAAGTACCCATATGTGTTCCGTTGTTGTGAGTAACACCCAAGCGGATAGAATAGTTTACATATTTTCCCTATTTTTAATAAATTGAACTACCACTTTTAATAAGAAAGACCCTATTACCAGAGAATTGGTGAAAAACAATCCTAGTGGCAAATTATTTTTCCAATAGGTTTTTGTGGCCAGCGTGGGGTAAATTGAGCATACCTAGACCCAATATTGATTCAAAAAAATCATAAAAAGTATATATCCAAAAAACCAAAAAAATTAAAATAGGAAAACCCATTGTAAATAAAGGCACAAATTTTAGTTCCTACAAGTGACCCTTCATATTCCATACTTTCCTTTCATATTCTCATTGCAATATTTTCCTAAACTAGTTAAAAGAAGATATAGTAGGCTAAATAGGATGAAAGGAATTGTTGATCCCACTTTTGAGGATTTGTAAAATCAATAATAATAAATCATGGCTAATCCATATTATTCTCTCAAGCCTCATCTCCATCTGGTTATTTAAGTGCCACACTTAGAAATCCTATTCAAACTTCTATTGATACTCCTACAATTACTCTTGATTCTCTCGATATTTCAATCACTATTGAAAATTAAATTCCTTAGTGAAGGAAGAAAATAACCAGAGGAATAATTTGGAGAAGAATTTTAAGAAGAATAAGTAGAAACAAAACCATAAGTAAGGATGGTAGAAGAAAGAGAAAGGCATTTTCCAATTGTGTCATCGGACAGAAACACAAGCCCTCTCACCTTTCTTCCTATCCATAAATTATCATTGGGATATCTTTAGAGTTTTCCTATATTCATAGGAGATGGCACAAAAATTCTATAAAATCATCTAGAAACATTAATCATGACATGTGTTATATTAATATTAGAACACAAATATGTGGTAGTGAGGTTGTTTATATGTAGGATAAGGTACAAGATTGGTTCTATCTCTTAATCGCTAGATATATCACTAGTTGGCATAAAATCAAGACTAGTTTTGAAGAAAGGTTAAAATCAACTGAATATTTTCAAGACCTCTTAGTTCAATTGGTTCAAATGAAAAAGGAGCTTAATGATACTATGAGAGACTTCGTATCTCCTATAATTAGTTGTTAAAGAGGATACCATTTGAATATTTTCCCTCCGATGACAATGTCGAGAAGATTCTTCATCTATGATCAATTACCTGAGGTAGGATTTATCCATCTAAGATGTTTACCTATGGATCTCCCAAAAGCTCAAGGAATTACCATTGAAGTAGGTGATTACCTCATCTTCTCATGAAATATCAAAACCCTTGAAAAAATGATAAGCCTAACATCCCAAAGATGAGAGGACCGATCCTTTTCAGAAAAAAAATGGAAAGCAATTTGAGAATGTTGAAAAGGTAAGTTTCCCAAAAAGAAGTCCATCAAAGTCATACCAAAAATTAAATTCCAGGAGTTCTCCGAAGGACTACCTTAGAAGCTACAACGCACAATGTAATTCCTATAAGTCAAGAAGATGAAGGTGAACTTGAAAAATAAATTAAAGACAATGATGTCCTTGTTAGGTATTATTAATAGTGCTCACATAGTTTATTATTATGTGGGTTAATATTTTTTCAATGCGTGCATGAATTTTTTTGTAAAAACTCTAGTAAAATAGAAATAGGTGTGTAATGTTGGAAGTTTCTTAATTAGGTTAGATCCTAAATTTGAGGAAAGATATTTCATATATATGTGTATTTGATCTCGGAGGAGGTTTTGTGTGTTTGAATTTTCCTAAACCTCCATAAATGTTACAAAAATATAGAGTGTTCGAGACCTTTCGGATGGTATATGAGAACTCCATAATGGAGTTTGGATGTAAAAATTATCACATGTCAAAGATTTTGTTTAAAAAGGGTGCAAAGTGGTCAACTAGAAAACAACGGGTTGACACATGGAAGTTTGGAAAACGGTGAAAAACGTTAAATTTTGCTTTTTCAAGCCTTCGGTCTTCGACGCAAAAAAAATTTGGTGGGCCCCATTATATTCTTGTTGGGGGACCTCATCCAAGTTCGACACACTGTTTTGTAGGAGGAGTTCCTTTTCCACCTATTTCATATTGCTATTATCATATTTTTGTTATTATATGCCACATATTTTTCTAACTCCTCCAAAGTGTGATTATTGTTTTGGAGGGTTGATATTTTGTATTTCAAAGGTTGGGAGAGCTATATTTTAGCTCAATTGGGTGATAAAATCCCCACTGAGTTGATCACATTGGTTTATTTACCACATTGATCGGGCTTTTTCCAAATTATTCGGGATCAACCTATATCCCTATGCCTTATTTATTTATCCACAAAATTCCACATATCTTGGCAGATCGAAAGGCTTATATAATTTGGGGATTACATCACCGACGTTCAAACAAATATGGGCAGCTAAGTTCTTTATAGATAGCATAGTATCAGTTAGCTTGGCCCCATAGGGTGAACAAAGCTGTCAAAACATAGCCCAACAAGATTCATGGATCGGTAGGAATTATGTGTCCAAACTAAATGGTTGGTGTGGCCTTAGCCATGTAAATGAAGGGGGCCTTACCATATATAAAATCCTCAAATATTTGCTCTCCCTATAGATGTGGTATTTTCCCACTTGACAAGCAAATATGTTAGTGCGAAAAAAAGAGGGGATGATACTCAAACCCCCGACCTCATGGCCCTAAGAATGTTTAACTCGCCTATTGAATTGGGTTTCTTGATAGGTAAAGAAACGAGATCACCGATAATAAAAGATCTTTGTATGCAGGTCTATGAGAGGGAAGATTAGGATTAGTTGTAGAAAACCTCAAATTTGTGACTCCTAGGGTAACTTTGGGGACTCGGTGTAAAAAAAACATTGCTCATAATTTATAGATGATCATAATGGTGTGATTATTTTCCCATTTTCGAGATTTTGAGACATATTTTTTTGCTATTAAAATCACACAAAGTTATTGATCTTATGGGAGACACAACTACAAGTGTATCATGAAGGTGAGGGCCAATTATTGGACACTCCAGAGTCCCTTGAAGGTTTAAAACATATTTTTTCAATTTTTGATTCATTATTGGTTTATTGTAAAGGTTAAATGTATTTAAAATTATAACATTATTAATGGATCGGTTCATAACAAACCCGAGGACATAGGAATTCTAAACCCCATAAACAATCTTGTGCCATTTTCAATTTTGTGGATGTTTAATTTTGTTTTGAAGAATATTTTGAATAGATAAAAATTAGTTATAGGGATTTTTATTCATTTGATTAAGCAAACATCGTAAAACAAGAAATTAGACTTAATTGAAAATTTTAGTATACATAAGCCACAAAGTATAGATGAATGCACATTTCAATGTTATAATAAAAATCAGATTGAGGTGTATAGGATGAAAGGAATTAATCAATTTTGGAGTAAATATGCCATATAATTGATGTTGACTTCCTAATATCTAGAAATTTATAAAAGTTTAGAAAAAAGTACCATTTTCAGATCAAGTTTGGTATCAAAGTTGGTTTTAGCTCGATATTTTATTTCCAGATTAATCGATTTAGTATTGATTACTTTAGTTGGTACGGTTGGTTCGTCATTGAATAAGTACAAGTGCACTATTGGTAGTTGTAGGTTTTGTGGATGATGCTGGAAACTAATCTCATAGCTACTTTGGCGAGACATGGTAAATTTGATTCCTCACCTTGGAAGTAGGAAAACAAGAGGAATTTTTTTCATTCATTATATGATGAGGAATCGGGTTGATAATTATTGTAAAATTCCTCCAACAAACCATCTAGTGTATGGTAAGACAAGTTGGCGAAAAGTTAAAGGAAGTATTTGAACCACAGTTTTTAAATGAACCTTTTAAGCGATCCATTGTGAAACCACTAATGAGTCCATTTAGTTTTGATATGGAGAATGTAAGTGTTTCACCAGATTCTTAAAAAGTTAATGAAACAAATAGAGGGTGATAGGCGAAGGAGGAATACCTATTTTTGATATGGGTTGAAGGTTGTGCGCGTGTTCTGATTTCCTGATCCAATGATGATTGGGAATACTACATTTTGGATAGGAGGAACTACCTATGAATGTGAAACAATGCCACCAAATAGAGTTAGAAAAAAATGAGTGAAGCGCATAGCGAATGCTAAACTGGGAAGCATGATGCTTCCTGAATAGGCTATCAATATGTTTTATATAATAGTATCAATGTTATCCAAAATAAACATGAAATAATAATATTATGAAATTGAAATTATTTCTATATCTCATACAAAAAAATAATAAAGGTCAAGTAAAAGGTGATTATGGTAAAAATAGGCCATGTGATGGGTTGGTATTGGGTTACGAGATCTGGTACATGCTCTAGGTAAGGTTTGGTGAAGATCACAAGAGATTTTGGGCTGTTACGGAATGGGTATTAGCTCACTATTCTTAGCTAATTTTCCATACAAAGTAACCGACATCAGATGTGTGACCAATTCTACTTAGGTAGGATGATCGACATTGGTTTACTAACTAGTGTTAGTAGGAGAAATTAACAACAAACTCTTAGAAATGGTTTAACAACTCTCTGTAGTTACCCAGAGGTTTAAAATGGTGAGGGTGAGGTCGAAAAATAACTGGATGAGTCGAGGATGACTAGAAGTGGATGAAGATAGGTAAAAGGGCTAGGTATGGTAAGGTGATAGGTTAATGGAAGGAAGTAGGTATATAGATGTACGTGAAGATGAATTACTAAGGGGAATGATGATCTTACTGAAAGAAAATAGAGATAACTAAAGAGATGTTAGGTACTTACTAAAGAATGGGTTTGGAGAATGTAGGTGATGAAAACAATGATGGTAGAGATCCAAAGAGAAGGGACATCATATACGTGTTGCAACAGTTCAAGCCTCCGTGCTTCTCTGTGTGAATTTGTGATCGTGAAGAAGGTAATGGATGTTGATGGTTTACGGTAGTGCTTCCGGGTGATTTCCTTTTCCTGGGTGCTTCAAAAATTTAAGTGTTCCAAGCCTCTATTTGTATGACATCCTGAATCGCATGACCAACCTCAGCAAAGGATTTCGGAAATGTATTTAACCTAACTAGATGCCAAAAATAGCCTGATTGTTGCTATTTTTGGCATAGTTTTCAATCTTCATCCGAGTCTCGAACGATAGATCACGGAAGGAAGTTTAAGATTCTTATTAGGTTTGTGAATATGAGTTAACTCTTGTTTTAGACTAAGTCCTAGTTGGTTAGGATAGGCTTAGACTTGGTCTTAGGTCATTAATGGGGTTTGAGTGAGTCATTGAGTGAGGTGGCTAAGCGAGGTGGTCAAGTGAGGATGTTAATTAAATTTATTAAGATAATTCATTCAATTAATCATTTACACTATGAGATATGAATATGTAAGGTATGTTTAATTTAAATGACGGGGTTGTAAGGGTAGTATGACCGAATTGTGGTGTCTACATTTTGCCCCTTTTTTCACGTAGCTTATATTGATAAGATATGGTTAAAAATCCAGAAGTGGTTGCCCCAAAAATAAGTGAGAATGGGGTTACCCAAAGTAGGGAGAAATATGTTGTTTCCCTAAGTGTGGTTGAAGGTGATCCCCCTCAAACCAGGCGATGAGGTGATATACGGAGTTGGTGAGTGGTTTCATAAATGTGGAGGTGGTGAATGTTAGCATAGGTGGAGCAAGGTAAGGACACTTTGGGTAAAGGGTGATGATAAAATTGGGTAATAAGGAATGGGCCATCATCGAATTTGGTAATAGGTAATGAAAATCCAATGCACGCGCATGTATAAAGCGTAATATGGTACCGGTGGAAGTGATTGCAAACTCTACATATTCTCACGTCGATAGGTTTATCCAAAAAAGGTTGAAGTAATTTAGGTATCCGGGGTAAATGATATGGTAAAGAAACACAACATAGATTAGGTGTAGGAATGTTTAGGTATGATATGGTACACTAGAGGTTTGTTGAGATAAATGGCATAGTCCCAAGCCAAGTATGGTCATTAGGCTAAAAAACAACAACAGTAATAGCATTGCAAGGTATAGCGAGTACTCAAGTTCAATGGTCATGAGAAGTAGGCCATGTCAAGGTAAATATGTTGTGGAATAGGTAAGGCCAAGGTATAGGTAAGATAACAAATCCAAAAATGCAATTAAGGAAATGTATGGGTAATTTACGTGTGTAGGTTTGGTACATTAGGTGTTAGAACGGTAAAAGGTATGTGGCAATGGTGAGGTTTGGTCAAAATAGGAAAAATGAGATTTAAATAATAATGGCAAGTAACCGATGATGGTTAAGGTCGACCGATTTTAGTTTAATAGGGAAAGAAAAGACCGATGTCGGTTAGGTCGAGTTGTGTTTATAAGATAAAAATTCTATATTTTACGGAATCATTGTTGTCATTACACTTTTGAGAAAAAGATTGAGCTCCTTGAATTTTTGCACTTTGGCGCAAAGCAGTAATCGGGGTGAGGTGTAGGTCACTATGTGGTGAGAGGAGCAAGGTAGACAGTCCACGAGATCGGTTGTTGATGTGTGATTAGTGGAGATATTAGAGTTATATTTTCATCATGGTAGAGGTAGGAGAGGGTTCGGGTGGACCACTAGTGTAGTGGCCAAATGTGCCACCAAGGAGAAGACATCATGATGAGGTAGGTGGCATTTATTAACTTGTTGATTTGGTTAATAAATGAAGAAAATGTGGGTGAGGCAATTGTATTTTGAAAGGTAGGGAGAAAGGTGGGAAAAATAAAGATGGGGGAGTGAACAGATAGGATAAAATAGGATAATAAACTAAGATAAGGTTAAATGGGGTGTAGTGTGATAGGTGGGAGAGTAATTATTGGGGAATTTTAGGTGAAATCGGGGATGGGCGAAGGTTTTGGTTTTGGGTTTCCATAAAAGAGACCGACGTTGGTCTCTGTTTGGCCGACATTGGTGGGCTTTGGTGGGCATTGGTCGGGATTAGGTGACCAACACCGATTAAATGGAACCGATGTCTGTCAAGGGAAATCCGTGAAGGTTTAGGTGGTCGACGTCCATTAAGATGGAGTATAAATAACATGAAAAATGGATAAATAGGAAAGTAAAATGGGTAAAGAAGGGGTAAGTAAGGATTGCTTTGAGAGGAAGAAGGGTAAAATATGAACTTTGGAGACATGGGATAGGTGAGGAGGTGAAATAATTATATGGTAATGGGTTAGGATTTTGAAGGGTAAGAGTGGTAGGTGAATGAGGTACATTTTGTAATCACAATTGGTGTTGTGGGGTATTGTTTTAGGGTTAATAGAGAATTGGATATGGTCAAGTATTAACAATGTTGAAGTTTTTGGATGCGGGATAGGGACCCCTACGGATGTGAGATAGGGTACCACCGCTGTTGATAGTGATGCGGTCAGTGTGACCTGCAGAGGAGTCGGAGCATATGAAGGATGTTGGACTAATTAGGATCCGGCTTGAAGTTCGCACTCATCGATAGATGGGATTCAGCGACCAACACTTTTCATTTGCGATGGAGGATATTACTATCACCTTGGAGGATGTAGACAAGATCCTATGCCTACCGATAGGTCGAGCCGATTTATTCTATTCTCGAGAGGCATCAAAGGAGCGATAGTGTTTATTTTCAGAGAGGTGATGGTTGGTGAGGTACCATAGCGCGGGCCTTAGCTATGGAGATATGTATCCGGCCCATCCTCGGGAGAAGAGGTTGGGTGTTTTTATGATGGAAGTGGTATGTTGTTTCTCCTTACCATATGCAGAGGGTGGAATATTCCCATGATCACTAATGGGATTTCTATAGGATATGATGGAGGAGGGATTTACTTTTCCGGGCACCAAAATTCCTTGTGCGATTAGATCAGGAGTTATGGGCCTATGGGAGGTTACTAATGATTTAGTTTGTGTTACACTTTTCTTCTACATTCTTGGGCATACGAGCACATCGTATTTGTATGTCTAGTTGGTTTTCCCGACATGATTGATTCAGGGGTGGCTTGGTCAAGGTTAGTTACAGATGGTGGGTGCCGCTTGGTGGACATCACACGGTGGATAGGGCCGCACATGATCTTGCCTATTACAGATGATGACTAGAGGGATTTTCTAGAGTTGATATTATTTCGTGGCCATATGTTGGATATTCATCATAGAGGTACATGATGGAGGAGTTGGAGGAGTTACAACTTCTCAGGTGGATATAGGGGTTCCGTCTTTGGTGAGAACGAGATGATACCTATAGACGGGGTTAGATGGCGATTTGGCTGCACATGGGATGTTCTACCACCCTTCCCACAGTATATGAGAGATGATGTGGAGAGACCTATGTCTCCACCATGACCGAGTATGCCTATAGGGTAGGAGGAGTAGGCGGTGGATAGACGGATTGATGATGTTGGGGTGGCGATAAATATAGATAATGGTGAGCGATGTACTACAAGAAAAACCACCGAGGCCGGGAAACAAGATTTATTCACCCTCATAGTTCAAAGGATACCTTGCAGGTTTAAGTGGCTACTCTTCTAGAACATATTATAGTGTTACGAGGGGCGAGATGACTCGTTTAGAGGCACGAGTTACTATTTTATAGGCTCATGTAAGCGGCCATACATGCCCGAGATAGCACAGGGGATAGGTGCCCACATAGGGTGGAGATGGAGATGGCGAGTAGGTAGCAGGTTTTAGGGCTAAGTAAAAACTACATAGGCTTATCTTGTGGCCCTATAGGCCCAAGATACAACGCAGACTTCGCTAGATGCTCAAGGATAGGGTCTCATGGTATAGGGAGGAGGAAAGGGATCATAGGTACAAGTTCTCGAGACCGATGCCACCACCTCGGGCGATGTCGATGACAAGGTTCAATGACTCCTTGAATGAGGCATGGTATTACTAGGATCATCGATGACCACTTGGGATAGATATTTCCTCTTATGATGAGTACATGGCACAATAGGCAGTGAGTGAGAGGACTAGATCCCACACTCATAGTTCAGGGGAGAACATGGGGTCGACAAGCCCAAAGAGAGGGTAAGGACAAGGCTATGAGTTCTCGATTCCGGGCCTAGGGGAGGGTCAGAGGAGACATGTGAGTCGAGTCCATGGGATATTAGGTAGGGTGACAATTAGTCACTAGAGATGATTGTGGTAATGTTTTTCGTATATACCAAAGATGCGTGTGGATGATACTGAGAGGATGTATATGAGAGTGTTGAGATTTTTATTGTATCTTGACCTATGTGTCAAATATAGTGAGGATGTATCCGAGTGATTTTGACATACTTGTGGCTATTTTGTATCTACGTGTACATATGTAGTGATACATGAGACTTTCTCATTTATATAGATGATGGTATTTATGGTATGGATTATGTACTTAACCTTCATTTCCATTTTTATTTATGTACTAATGGAAACTAGGTGAATTAAGAATGATTGAGTCAAGGTCACGTAGGAATTGTGAGTTAGGTCTGTTAGGAATGGTGAAGTCTAGGGTATGTAGGCATGGTTAATTTAGGTTAGTTAGAAATGGTGGATTATAGGGTATGTAGGCATGGTTGAGTTAGGTCATTTAGGCATGGTGGAGTCTATAGTATGTACGTATAGTTGAGTTATGTCAATTAGACATGGTGGAGTTGAGTTCATGTAGGCATGGTTAAATTAGGTCATTTACGCATGATAGAGTCTAGGATATGTAGGAATGGTCAAGTTAGCTCAGTTAGGCATGGTGGAGTTAAGTTCATGTAGGTGTGGTTGAGTTAGGTCAATTAGGCATGATTGATTCCAGGTTTGTGGTTTTTATTTAATTTCAAATTTATCAAGTAACATGAGAAATAAATGATGATGTATATATATGTTATGGCGTAAATTTCTAAAATAGTTGATAACATGGAAATGTGAAATGATGGATATATGATATGATGTTTTAAGAGAGATATAAGTATACATGTTTATACACTTGTATGTTTGTGTAATTTCGAAGTTGTGTATAACATGAAAACTCACTAAGGTATAATGTGAATGGAAAAAATGACAGAACTGGTTAGGGTAAAGAATGTATGAGCTAACCTACAAGGGCGCCGTGCCCTCGAAGTGTTGCCTATATAGGCCCGGTGAAAAGGGATCTTAGGCTAATGCGCTTCTCTCTCATAGCGACGAGAGAATATGATGAGGTAGAGGAATGGGTTTGTAGGTGTTTAGGGATGATTGGGTCTAGGTAATTTAGGTATGGTTGAGTTTGAATGTCGAAGGCTTAGTCCTGTAAAGGATAATTAACAGGAATGAAGAAGTGAATGATAAGAGATGTAAAAAAAGAGTCACCTAAATGATAAGAACCATAACAAGTCTATTCATACCAAAGATTGGATTATGAATGTAAGACCCTAAAGGCATTAGATAATGGACTGTTCTAAGCATGAAGAAAGTCACATGATCATGAAATGTCACATTTTTGGCACATCCCTTGAGTGGGTAGGAAATTAGGGTGAAAATGCAATGAGGTAAAAATAGTTTAGGTTTTAGTGTAAAATAGTGGACGACAACATGCATACTTGGTAAGAGACCCAATATCAACATATGAAAGTCCATGAAAAAAATTATATTGTTCTTTTTGCTTTCGTTTTGATAGACTAGTCGATGTAGGAAGTCTATGTGGGATGAGTAGATTATTTACTTGAGGTCTTTGTGAATATGATCGATGTGAAAAGCTTCGGTATATTATTAGTTTTACAAGAATAGTCTTATTTTGTGATAGACTATGTAAAATATTGATTAGGGCTGTTGATCCTCGCCATTAATAATGTCAATCTAGGGATGGTGTCCAATGGTTGTATGCATTAAGAGAAGAAGATCTTTGTCAAACAAGCTGGAATTTAAACACAAACTAAACTTACATATAATAAATGAAACTTACAAAAATTTAAAGGCACACTTGCAAAAATAAAGGCACACTTGTAGAAGTAAAGTTTGCATGAAATAAATCATGCTTGCATGAAGGAAATCAAACTTGCAGGAAATAAAAAACACTTGCATAAATTGAAATTGTTGAATTAGAAATAAACTTAATTAAATGAAACACCTGCAGTTCATAACCGATGAATTTTAACAACACAAAGATAAAAACAATATAGCAGAATGAATTACAGAGAAATGAATAAACATAAACATAAATACATATATCCATCTTCCTTGAAATGAGTGGCCAGCTCATTCCTTAGAAGAGGATTTAAATCATATTTCTGAGATTTTAAAACTACAAAACATTTGAGAGGAAAGAAAAGATAATTAGTATTTTGGGAGAATGAATTACATATCTTAGTGTGGAAGGTTGCTTTTATAATTCATGCATCTAACCAACTCCTTATTTTAGGAAATACAATTTTATCTTATCTTTATTCCAATCCTAACAACTAAGATATCCATCTCCACAAAATATAGAGAGAGATATACTATTGGAGTCAAATCTTATCTTACTTATTTTAGGAAGATTTGCTCCCGAATATTCTCCTTGATTTTTAGTAACAAGAATCACAATGATTTTATTCTATTACGTTATTGGAAATAGTTTTTTCCTCAAAAGATGATTTTGACCAAATACCTTTCCGGATTTCCATTTGACTTTGCTATTTCGATTGTAGAACTTTTGATGTTTGTCGATACGCTTTTTCCTCATACTATAGTTACTAAAAGTTAGATATCTCTTCATTGGTAAAACATGTATAAAATATGAATGATTATTTTCTTAAACATGTTTATGAACAAAAGCCTCTCTCGAGTTTCCATTTTACTTTTCTGTTTAATTTTATGGAACTTTTAGTGCTCGTATGATACACACTTTCCTACGACTACAACTCACTAAATGTTAGATTTATCAATATTGGTAAAAATGTAGCAAATATGAATGATATTTTTATTAAACACATTGCTATGAGAAAAAACATCTCTCATATTTTTCAATTAACTTTTCTATTTCTATTTATGGAACTTTTAGTGCTTGTATGATACACTTTTTCCTCGGATCTGCATGACTCACTAAAAGTGAGATTTATATTCATTGGTAAAACTGTAGCAAATGAATGATTTTTATCTTAAACACATTTCTATGAAGAAAAAACTCTCACATATTTTCTATGGGATTCTTTGAGTTTTCACAATTCTTAAAAATTGTCATTCCGTTGATGCAGGTTCTGAGCTAACACTATCATTCCTTTTATGCAAGTTCCAGAACTAAAGTTGTCATTCCTTTTATGCAAGTTCCACAACTAAATATGCAAACTCCATAACTAAATCTTATTTTTCCATGAATTTGAAGTTCCAGAACTAAGCTGCACTTCTATACCTTCTGACTTTGTCCGCTTTTTTAATTGCTTGAAAATATAAATATAGAAATTGTAAGTTTCGGAACTAAATGTTTTTCGATTGATGCATGTTTTGGAACTAAATATGGAAGTTCCATAACTAAATCTGCAAGTTCTAGAACTAAATATGTGAGTTCCAGAACTAAATATTTGAGTTCCGGAACTAAATCTATGAGTTCCGGAACTAAATCTGCGAGTTCCATAGCTAACTTAAAACAACTATAACTTTTCCATGTGATCTCGAATTGAGATGATTGTTTTTGACTTGCATAATTTTTTAAGAGGAATCTGAATATGAAATTATATATGAGTTTAAATGTACTATTCATGATACATTCCACTTTTCCCAAAACTACTATTATCTTTCCTTTATGGCTCGCATACAAAATACTTTGCATATTTTCTCAAATAATCCATAGGATTAGTCAAAAAAATAGATAACAAAAGATTTCTAAAAAGAATGAACAAGATATATATCCTATATTATATCTTAAACAAAATTTAAGTTCTAACATTACATTTAAATCCACTTTCAAAGGTAACTTGGAAGGAAAAATAATGGTAATTTATTACCAATTTATGGTCTCATCAAGTATGACTTGGTTTGTAGAGTTGTCCTTCAAGGAGCAATCTATTTATAGCAGCGAGAATAGAGAGAATAGATGTCCCTTTTGAGGGAGTCATATTTTTCTAGAAGTTTGACTCAAGGATTTGAATTACATTTTGCATTTCAACTTTTAAGTCATCGACAAGACTATAAAGAAAAAAGTCTTATATTCTTAAGAAAAGAACATAGAACACACATGTTAACCATAGCAGAGAGGGTTTAAGTTATGAGCGACCATGGGATTCCATCTTTAAAAGAATGAAAAGTATCCATGAGAATCATGTCGTGAGTAGCTCATATTAAAGATAAGGTTGAAAGCTGATGGGTAATCACATGATTCTTTTTTAATTGTTTATCTTTAAAATAGTAAATGGAAGGTGAATGGTGCTCAAGGGAAGAGCATTTTGAATAGACACAAGGTGATAAAGGACTTGATTTAGCAATAGAATGGTCAAATATGCAGGGCATTGAGGGGCTCACATTCTAGTTTACCTTCGAGTGAAGATAAGAGATAAACATCCGATCCATAGGTATGATTGAAAATATAAGTTCCAAGCCAATTAGGAGAAAAAATTCCGCATTTACTTTTCTCGCTCTTTGGTTACATGTTGATCTTACTTGAGGATGAGGTCCCCAACCTATATGGTTCATTCGTGGACATGTCTATCATAATAACATTTGATTTTTTTGGTAGATTTAGAGTTGGTCAAGATCATTGAGATGACATTCATCTAATAACTCAAGTTGTGCCAAAGCAGGTCTAGTGAAATTCATCATCATTAAGCATCTCTTTGAGTGAGATACAAAGATATGAAATTTGGACATCAAGAAGTAGGAGAAACTCCATACCATAGAAAAGAGAGAAAGGTGTGGCCACTGGTTGAGGTATGAATACCATCGGGGAAGCCCATAAGGCAAAAGAAATGTATGTGTGCCAATCCTTTCCAATATCGCCAAATGCTTTGAGAAGAATTTTATTCAAGGTTTTATTGGTTGATTCTTCTTGGCCATTTTTTTGTGGGTAGTAAGGTGAAGAAAAACTAAGATGAATGTCGAAGGTGTCACAAAGTTTCCTGTAGGGTTTTGTTTTTTAATTGTTTTCCATTGTCATTGATGATGTGGTGACGTACACCAAAGCATAAAATAATGTGATGGTTGATGAATTCACATATTTTCTTAGATTTTGTAGAAATTGGGGGATGGCTTCTACCCATTTAGTGTAGTATTCAGTAGCAGTGATAATCCATTGATGGCATTGTGAAGAATGAGGATTGATCTCTCCAACAAGATCCAAACCCCATTGAGAGAAAGGAAAAAGGTATCATGCAACTTGTAAGGTGTGATTAGGCGTGATGAAGATTATTATGTTGCTTTGACAATTCACAAAACTTTTGACATAGTCACAATAGTCTTGGTTAAGGGTTTCCAATAATAGACTAGGAAAAGGATGTGTTTAGTGACGGCTAAGCTCCTGAAGTGACCGCCACAAATGTAGTCATGAACTTTGTTGATGGTATGTTGGTCATCAGATAGGACTTTACGAAGAGCAACGGTCGGGGGACAAGAAGTCCCTCCTCTTTAATGGGAGAGGTTCCCTTATTGAGAAATGAATTTATTTACAAATGTACAAAACATGATTTGTTGGTTAAACTTGGATATCACGAAAGTGTTTTCTATGAGGATCATCAATTACAAAAGGACTAAGGAAATGAGAGTACGGAAAGAGAAGAAAGGCAACATGCGAATTATAGATATCGAGTAATTCTTTATGTATGCGAAAGTCACTGATGAATTGAAACAAGATCATTTGTATTGAATAAATAAGATGGAATTTAAAGACACAAAGTTCGTAAATAACATCTCGCTTAGAACACAAAGTTTCTTAACACAGATTCATTAATCAAGGACACAAAGTTCCTTCTTGGTTATAAAAGATCACCGAGCTTGCAAAGTTGAAGAGTATGCAATCGGTAAGACTAACATGATTGAGATAAATGATCTTCACAAAGAAAATAAACGAAAACTTAAGAATAACTTGAGAGACCGAGATAGACAAAGAATGGAAAAGTCCTTCTGTATTGATTTCTTTGTAATCTATTTACACTTTCAGAAAATATGCCAAGTTTTTCCTCCTTTAGAATGGCGAGGAAAGGCCATTATATAGCTTACAAGTCAGTTACTCTTTGTAACTACTTCTTTTAACTAAAGATTAGTTAAGGATTGCCAATCACAATACCTCAACCTATTACAATGAATCTGAGAAAAAGAAATAGAAAAGAAGAGAAGAAAAAGGAGAAGAAGATAGGTGGTCGGTCACTAAGAGGGACCCACTGACTTCGTAATTCGCCGATTGAATCTCTTCAATGACTCGGCTATATCTCTGCCACGAGGGATTGACGTGTTAGTCATAGACTGAGTCCAAAATCCTAGACACTTCTCCATCTCTTTATTAAACTCGACATGAGTATGATAATCTTTGTTTGCTTCTTCAATGGCAGATTGAAGAGAGAAAATCTCCTTCATTTTTTCCTTAGAGATGGAACTTTCCTTGAATAAGTTATCTTTGACAAAAGTTCTGAATTGAGCTTTGATTTCTTGCAAGGAAAGGGAAGTACCAGAAGTCTCATCCTGAAGATGACAAAGTGTATATCTTTGAAAGCAAAGATAACTAGTGTCTTGAAAGCTTCGCCTTCTCATACAACCTGCTTGTTCTTGATTCTCCCAAAGCCTCCTCCGGGACTCGATCTTCCATTCCACGTCGTTGTAGACCCAGGACTTCGGACAGCATTATCCTTTGCATCATCAAAGACTTTACTCGCCAACAAAACGTTCTCATCATCTGCCTGTCCCATGAGTCGGAGGTCTACTATACAACCGCTCCGAGTTTGAGCTCTTTATCAATGATTCCAATAGTAGAGGAGAGCTTGATTTGCACATTGCTCACCTTTTCGTGAAGTTTGAAAGCTTCATCGATGAAGTTTAATCCAAAGAACAAGCATGTCATCCACCGGGGCTTTCAATAGCTCGCCATAGCAGAATACTTGTGCATATCTTTGATACTCGTACTTCATCTTGGCTTAGAATTACAGGAGGTGGGAGAGTAGTCAATGGGGTAGGGTCCAAAACTTTGTCCTTAGACAAAAGAGACTTGATGAAACCTGTGAGAACTTGGGCCTGTTCTTCCAACTGTTCAATAGTTTGTTGCCCTTTCTCTACCCTCCCAATGACTCTTGTGTCTCTGCTTTCCGGAGGTTGTGAATTTCACCTTCGGGGTAGACTCTCCCATCGGGATTCTCGAGAGCTCTAAGTCAGATACCTGCAAGTCCTGTTCTGATTTATCCGTTGAAGGCCTGGCAATCTCCAGGAATTGCTGACCTTGAGCATCAGACACTATTCTAGAGGTAGCTTTGGCTTTCTTGGCACGAGAAGGAGTGGTGCCCAACAAGGCCGCTGACAAAGATCAAAATTTGGTCCCGAACTCGAGAGGAAAATTTCCTCTTCCTTTTGTCAACCAAAGGTTGCACCCACGTAAAAGAGGAAGAGGAATCAGCAGGAGGGGCAAGGGAACCAAGAGACAGAGAGCTCATGACGCTCAAGGTCCGTGCAGTTTGTTGACTCAAGCCGAGAGGTGAGTGGGGCACTTGGGGCAATTGCGAAGAATCAACATTACCGAAAGCTCGGTGCTGCTGGATTTCTTTATCTTTATCAATTTGGATCGTCAGGAGCACTTGCAAGAGTTGGTACCTCACTTTCTTCACTTTCACCGAGAACAATGATGTTCTCTCGGTCCCATAGGCAACTCGCTGCATACTTTGAGGGTCACTTTCCACAGTTCCTTCTTAACCTCCTTGAGCTTCTTCGGTACACTTGAGTGGATGAAGAAGGAGTAGAAGCCTGCAGTCCTTGTATTGATGAGGAGGGGAGGGGTCTTCATTTGGTGTTTCGACCTTGGAATAGATGCTTCTCTTCTTGGTGTTGAAGCATCCTTAGAAGAGGATTCTCCTGAATGCCTCCTAAATTCTCAAACCATCCTGTCAAACCAGACCTTAGTCCTGACTAAGACTGGAGCAAGGATCTTAGCCAGGTCATCCCTCTCTTTCCTGTTCCAATCCAGGTCCTCCAAAGGAGTGTGCTTAATCACATTTTCATACTCATACGAGTATAGATCAGAATTGTCATCCTGGAGACCTTCAGGAACTTGGTATAGACCGAGTTCTTGGATCAATTGCAGGGAGAACCTGCCACAATGCCTTCTCCTGGCTTCAAAATCATCTGCACAGTCAGCCCAGTAGTCTTCTGTATCTGCCCTATGATGGTAGATTATCTTGATGTTCTGTTCAATAAACTTCTTCAAGTCAAAGCAGGTTCTTGGCTTGAAGAAATGAACGGTGATAGGTACCAGGGCTCTCTCTATGTTCTGAGCATCCAGAGCTGTTTTGCAAGTGTAGTTTCCCAGAGAGATGGGAAAGTGCAAGCGTAAATCTTCTTATCTCTGCAATTTCTCGTGCAACTTGTCGAATCGCTCGCATACTTCTATCAAGGCCATTTTATCATTGCATAACATGGGAAGTCTCGGAGGGGTGCCCTCATAGCATGCGCGAGCCCGATATAAGAGAATTTCCGAATTGGATGAAATAAGCACCATATTGCGATATCGTGTTCATGGCTTCATCTCGAAAACCTTCTAGCAGATCACCTTTGAGCTTGATCGACCACGTACATGGTAAAAGCGTCATTGACCCTTCTGAAATTACGATTGCTGGTCTCCAGTGAAGTGAACTGAGGCGTAGGCATATCTTGGATCATCTTTGTGTGCATCTATATAAGAAAACCGAACCACCGCTTTGATGATCTTTGCGAGTATACATCAGTGCACGAAGTCATGTAGAACTTCTTCGTTTCACGCACATTGGGACAATTTGCTCACAAATTCATGCTTATGATTTCCGCCCAATTGATATTTTGCGTTCCTTCGCACACCATGCTGATGAGCGGGCACATCCAGAAGTGAAATTCATTGGTAGAGGGCAAACCCATAACCCGAGCCAGCAAGATTATGAAGTCTGACAACTCTTCATTGAAATCTACTTGGAAGAGGGTTTTGGTCAGACGAGAAGCTCCCTTCCTAGGGTTTTTAAGCCAGGACTTCGCCACTCGTGCCTTATATTTGTCACTGTCTTGGTCGAACAGGGCCTGTGCTTGATCTCGGGAAATGACTATGGCATTATCCATCTCTGGAATCCTCAGAGCAGTGCTAATGGCGGCAGCATCCAATTTGGCGATGAGTTCCCCATGTATATTAGTCAATTCGCTCGAAGCGGGGTCGAAGTGAGCTCCGCATGAAAGCACGGTATCAGCACACTGTACTGAGATTGGGAAACCTCTAGCAAAAGCCAAACCACTATCGTGAATCATCTGCGCCATTGGTGTAGGGTTTACATCCGCCATCCTCACCCAAAATCGTCAAATTCGAAATGACGAGCTTCAGCTTTTGTCCCCAATATTGCGAACGAAAGATTCAAGTGGAGAAATTTGTTCTGTCCCCTGGAATTTGATCTTCATATTGGTAGTCTCGAGCCGCAACCTAGACTCAAGAAGGAATTACAGAGGGAGGGATACACGCGCGAGTTTTCAAATTGTAAGGGTTCGAGCAAAAGATAGCATGGAAGTAGTGCGAAAAATGCAAAGGGGAAATGCTCGTTATATAGCCGTTTAGGAGAGAGAAAGGTCATAAATGCGCATTTAATACATACCCACCAATTTGAATAAGCATGATATTTGGGTAGAGCGGGAAAAATAAGCACGAATGACACTTGGTACGCTTGGGACATGTGAGACGCGAATGCGCGAAACACGTGGCTCGGCCGATTCGGGTGAAGTAGGGAGAAGATGCACAAATGCATTCTTGGGACATTTGGGATGAAAACGTGCGAAGTACGCGGTTCGGGTGTTTCGGCTGAAATTGGAACAAAAGGCCCATTTGAACTTGGGACATTTGAGACAAAAAGTTCCGGAGTACGCGACTCGGCCGGTTCGGGCGAAAATGGAACAACTAGCACTTTTAACTTTGGGACGAAAAGCTCTGAAGTACGCGACTCGGGTGAATCGGCCGAAAATGTTACAATGGGTCCGGAGAAGTTTGGGACATTTGGGACAAAAACGCGTGAAGTACGCGGTTCGGGTGTTTCGGCTAAAATTGGAAAAACTCACACAATTCCATTTGGGACACTTGGGACGAAAAGTTCCGACGGGCCCGAAAATGGAACAACTTCGGGGATTTCGGCCGATCGGGGAACAGAACGCACTTCGGAACTTGGGACACGCGGGACAAAAATGTCCGACAGGCCCGAAATACATACAAAATGACCCAAAACACAGATTTTCTCAATTTCACGACTTAGGCACTTCAGAGAAAAACACTTAAACTCAAAATTTTGAAATTTTTACTTTCATCAGAGCAGGGAATTTTGAGTGGACAACAGCTGGCTCCTTCTGGGGATGACTTGGCATAAATTCAAGGAATGAGACAAGGCAAGAACTTAGACAAACTTAGGGGAAGCAGATCAGTACCTTATCCATTGGGCCACGGAGTCAAAAAGCAGACCAATACAGAGGACAACACACCAAAACAGAAAAGGAAAGAAAAACAAAAACACTGTACAGAATATACAAGGGACTCCCTAATCACCTAGGACTTGAACAACTTGAGATATTGCCCACTATAAGGAAGTGGGAGAGAAGAACCATCCATGTAATCAAGATAAAAGGAATTCTCACCAACAAAGTGTCTGATCTTGAAAGGTCCGAGCCACAGGGAATCAAACTTTCCATGGCTGCCACGAGGTTCATGTCTTTTGTCCCATAACAAGACGGTGTCTCCAACATGAAAATCTCTCGAACCTAGATTTTTGGTCAAACAAGACCTTTACCTTTGGTGAACAGATATCCTGTCAAGAACCTCCAGTCTATCCTCATTCGGTTTGTGCAGTACATAATTCTCTTGTCCAGAGCATCTCGAAACTAGTATCTTCAATGGCTTTCATTAGGTGCAAAGTGGCGGTTCCACTGCCACCTTTGGAAATTGAGCTTCTACTCCATATACCACTTGAAAAGAAGACATTCCAATAGCTCTTTTTGGTGTAATCCTGTCGCCCAAAGAGCATCATAGAGCTTCTTGTGCGCTTTCGTTGAGACTCATTTACTAACTTTTCGATAATAGTCACCAAATTTTTGTTAGTGGATTCGCTTGCCCATTGCCCGAGGGTAGTAATCAAGAGTGAGCCAAAGAAATGCCATACCTATAGCAGAAGTCCATTATCTCAACTGAAGAGAAATTCGAGGCATTATCTGTTACAATCTTGTTAGGTACACCATACCTTACCAAGATATTCTCTTTGATGAAGCTGCATACCACTTCAGAAGTAGTGCTCTTAACTGGAATAGCTTCCACCCATTTGGTGAAGTAGTCCGTGGCAGTTAGTACATGAGTGTGACCAGCACTAGAAGCAGGATTAAGTGTACCAATGAAGTCCAAACCCCACTGTTGAAATGGTTCCTCAATCACAATCGGCTTGAGAGGCAAAGAAGCCAATTTAGGTCTTCCCACAAAAGTCGACAAGCCTCACATTTATCCACCCACTGGATGCATCTCTCGAACAAGGAAGGCAAGTAGTATCCTCCCCGGAGTATCTTATGAGCTGTAACCGTTGATGAATAGTGCCCTCCACATGCTTGATCGTGAAAAGCTGAGAGCAACTTTCTCTGCTGTTCTTTGTCCACACACTTCAAAAATCTCCCATCCAAGCCACGCTTGAACAAAGCATTTTCCCATAATACATATTGTGCTGACCTCAATTTAACAGTCCTCTTTTCTTTGGCAGTTAAATGAGAGGGGCATTCCCCATAGGTGAGAAAATGGGCGATGTCAGCATACCATTCGTCAACTGAACTAAGGAACAGAACAGTAGGAAGGTCAACTTTCTCCAGTAATTCATGCTTAGCTCCTTCAGCAATGAGCTCACAAAGACCTTTTCCACGAACCAGCTTGGTCGGCTTGATGTCAATGTCATACTCTTGGACCTTAGCAACCCAGTTCCCTCTCTTAGATCCAAATTCTTGTTGTGTGAGGATTGACTTAACAGTTGTATCCGGGACCAATACCATGGAATGAGAGTTGAGGATGTAAAAGCGAAACTGCTTGACAGCTTTAACCACTGCAAAAGCATGTTTCTCCATCATGGTGTACTTCAACTCGTGATCTTTCAGAATATAGCTCATGAACGTGATTGGTAGCTCATGCTCATTAGAGTCTTCTTGAGTTAACACAACAGCCAAGGTATTATCTGTAGCATAGCAATAGATGATGAAATCTTTACTAAAATCAGGACAGGCTAAAACAGGAGTTTTAGCGATAGCTCTCTTGATACCTTCAAAGGATTCCTTTCCTTCAGAAGACCAACCAAATGTTTGCTTCCCTTTCATCATCTGAGAAATATTCAAAGTTAATTCTGCAAAATCAGGGATGAATCTTCTCAAGAAATTGATCTTACCGAAGAAGGAGTGCACGCCCTTTTTACTGGTTGGGAGAGGAATTTGCTGGATGGCTTGAACTCGTTCAGGATCAATCTTAATACCATCCTTGGAAACGATGTGCCCTAATAACTTTCCCTCAGTGACACAAAAGACAGATTTTTTAGGGTTCAGAGAGATCCCATGCTCTCTGCATCTCAGCAGAACTGTCTCTAGGTGATCAAAATGATCCGCTCTTGTCTTGGAAAACACTGTCAGGTCATCAAGGTATATGACAATACACTTCCTTTTAAGCTTCCAAAAGCCAGATCCATAGCCCTCTGGAAAGTGGCACCAGCATTAATAAGCCCAAAAGGCATTCTCTTGTAGGCAAAGGTACCCCAAGGAGTAGTGAAAGTTGTTTTGTGTTGATCTACAGTATCAACCTCTACCTGATTATATCCAGAAAATCCATCAAGCATAGATAACATTTCAGATCCTGTTACTGCTTGCAATACTTGATCCATCATGGGCAAAGGATAATTATCTTTCAGAGAAGCCTGATTCAGGTTCCTGAAATCAACACAGATGCGGATCTCACCATTTTTCTTCCTAACAGGCACAATATTTGCAATCCATGTTGAATGGTGAATGGGAAAAATAATTTTAGCCTTCAACAACTTCTGTATCTCCTGAAAGATGGTGTCAGCTATTTTGGGGTTGTATTGCCTCTGTTTCTGCTTGAAAGGCTTAATTCCAGGCTTAAGAGGAATAGAGTGCTGCATATCTTTTGGTTTGAAAGCTTTCAAATCTTCATAAGAGTAAGCAAGAACATCCTTATACCTCTTTAAAAGAGCAATTGCTTTCTTCCTCTCATCTGCTGTGCAACATTTTCCAATATTTACTAGCTTAGGGTCATTAGAACTCCCAATATCAATCTTATCATACTCAGCTGATTGCTGAGGTCCAGTAGAAGCTTTAGATTTCACATACCTATCATGTTTATCAAATAATTCCTCCAAACTCACCAACCCTTTAGGAATCTTGTTTCCTTTGAGATTGATGCATCCATCTTGATCTGTTTCTTTCCCTTGGGTGACTGCTTGATCAAAGGGCACACTCTCACGAGGTAGGTTGTCACTTCCCTCAAAATACAGCTGTTCGAAATTACCCTTGAGTTCCAGGAAGGAAAGCAAATGCTGATCATCATTGAAAACTTGCCAGTTATTGGTATTGTCAGGTACACTAGGCCGATGGACCATCTCAATGGTGAACTTATCCTGAGAGAAGTCAGGATGAGGAATCAGTAGTGAACCTGAGACTGCTAACGAATCATCCCTGCTGTTCTTCTCCCTAGGTATTGCCTTAATGGAGAAAGCATCAAGGAATTCAATGGAATCCCAAACCTGATTCCGGTAATGTTTCAACCTTCCATTTTTTACCTGGAAAAGGCTTCTCACTTGCTTTACAATCGCCCGCATCACCACGTGCCAGAAGGTTCTTCACACCTTGTTCTTTGGCCACTTCACCCAAGAATGAGGGCCTCATACTCTGCTGTATTATTAGTATTTTCGAACTGCAACTTAAATGAAAAAGGATGTAGGCATCTTTCAGGTGACACTAGCAGGACACCAGCTCCAGAACCAGCTGAGGAACAACTTCCATCAAACTCTAAAATCCAAATACCATTAGGATCTTTAGGTGACATTCGGGAAGTTGGATTTCATCGAGGGACATAATCATGTAATTTCCATGACCCATATCCTCATAGAGTATTTGTGCTTTAGGATCATCCGTTTTTTGCACAATATACTCAGATTGCTTCTCAGGCATCAACTTCTTCATTTGTCCATTAACAGGTATGAGTGCATGCGACCAGTCCATTTGGATTTCCCCACCCACATCTTTGCAGAAGTTCCTACTTAGTAACATCCCGTATGAAGGAGGGATATCTGCTACTAAGATGGTAGCCAACACTTTCTTTTCAGGCAAGGCAGCAAAAGCCACTTGTGCATCTTTAATTCTCCCGACCAGGGGCACTTCTTTACTTTCCATGGAGTAACAAGATCCATAAGTGCGTGTGAGGGTCAGGCCTAAAGCATGAGCTACTTTAGCAGGCATCACATTATCTGAGGCTCCTGAATCAATGACACAATTACTGAGCCTATGACCAGCTATAAGAAGTGTTACATAAAATGGTTTAATTTTGTCACCAGGCGAGGTGACAGCAGCTACCAGACTAGGCTGTGGTGCAGAAGGAGGAGTAGGCAAAAGGCCTTTAGAAGTGGTTTTGGAATGGGAATTAACAAATTGAATCATTTTGGCAAAAGCTTTGGGATGGGTTTGGTAATACTCAGCCTCTGAAATTTGAACCTTAGTCTTTTTAAGATGATCAATAATATCAAAAGACCCAGAAGTGGATGGGCCATCATCATTTGAAATTCTAGGCTTATCAACTTTAGGAGAAAAAGAAGGAACTTTACTAGTAGGATTGACAGGACTCACCTTTGGTGCAGATGAAGTAGGGATAGGAGATCCTCTTTTTGCAATTACAGGATAGTTGCCGGCTGCTCCTTAGATTTCTTTATGGGCTGCGTCACCTTCTCCCTCTGATGTGTCTGCTCTCGAGTCATGACAGCAAATGATTCGCTATTCATGTCTGCTACCACTTCATCATAATCATCTCCATCATCAATGCCCTCAGTGGTGAAGAAATTAACCCGAGATCCCTCAAGTTCCTCTGCTTCATCATCAAATTCCTCCACAAACTCTTCGCAAGCTTCATTATCCTCATCATCATCTGGCTCTTCAACCTCACAGGTTGCATTCACAGGAACCTTAACAGGAGGTCCTTCAAGTGCTAATCTTGTTTGAGAAGCAGGAAAATGATTTCTGGGCTGAAAATTTCTCCTTGGAACGTCTGCATAAGGAGCGTGCTGAGCCAATTGTTTCTTTATAGCAATAAGATCATTTGCAAGTTTCTGAACTAATGGATCAGTATTAGGTCCAGGGGTGGAAGAGGAAGAAGCAGCAGACTTAGATTTGGGAGGGTCTCTTCTCAACTTCCCTGACATGATCAAGTCATCCTCGATACTAACAGCGAGAGTTTGATCCTCGACCAATGTTGCGAGATTAGCCCTTCTTAGTGCATAACTAACTTTGGGCGATTGAGCATTTAGGAAGAAACATTTTTGAATTTGATCAACAGGTCGAGTATTTACAGGAATTTTGTTGATCAGTCTGTTAAATCGGGCCACAAATTCTCTCATGGGTTCTTGTGAATCTTTCTTTATCTGAGAAATTTGGGCAAGCAAGGCATGCACATCTTCTACTGGCTTGAAACGGTTTTCGAACTGAGTTCTCATTGTGCCCCAGTCAATGATAGCGCCAGTCGGAAGGTGGTAGAACCAATCAGCAGCATTGTCTTGTAACGTCTCAATGAACAGTCTCACGGAGACGTCTTCATGCTCAACTCCCAGGACTCCACATGCAACAATGAAGGCCGCGATGTGTTCATCCGGATGCACTTTTCCATCGCCTTTGAACTTAGGAAAGTTCTTTCGGTTACCTATGGGTAACTCACGCAAAGGCTGAGGAAGGGCAAGGGGTCCGACACGATGACCCCATGGTAATGGCGCCGCCATTCTTGGAAAAACGGCTTGGAGAGGAACTGCAACACCAGCAAGAATCAAAGCTCGAAGATTAGGGCTAGCTGGCTCTGAAGGAATACCACCCGTAGGACTTCTATCTTGAACAGGTGGAGTGCTTATCGAACGAGTCCTTCTATTTCTTGTTGAAGGAAAAGGAAAACCCTGCTGCTCCAAAATCTGGAACTGAGAATCTTCAATACCAAGGGTCCTTCTCCCTCGAGTAAAACGCGGAGTCGCCAGATCAAAAGATGATAAAAATAACAGAACTGGAATATGATTTTCCCCAGCGGAGTCGCCAAAAACTGTTGGTCGTCAGATAGGACTTTACGAAGAGCAACAGTCAGGGGACAAGAAGTCCCTCCTCTTTAATGGGAGAGGTTCCCTTATTCAGAAACGAACTTATTTACAAATGTACAAAACATGATTTGTTGGTTAAACTTGGATATCACGAAAGTGTTTTCTATGAAGATCATCAATTACAAAAGGACTGAGGAAATGAGAGTACGGGAAAGAGCAGAAAGGCAACATGCAGAATTATAGATATCAGAGTAATTCTTTATGTATGCGAAAGTCACAGTGAATTGAAACAAGATCATTTGTATTGAATAAATAAGATGGAATTTAAAGACACAAAGTTCTGTAAATAACATCTGCTTAGAACACAAAGTTTCTTAACACAGATTCATTAATCAAGGACACAAAGTTCCTTCTTGGTTATACAAGATCACCGAGCTTGCAAAGTTGAAGAGTATGCAATCGGTAAGACTAACGTGCATGAGATAAATGATCTTCACAAAGAAAATAAACGAAAACTTAAGAATAACAGAGACCAGATAGACAAAGAATGGAAAAGTCCTTCTGTATTGATTTCTTTGTAATCTATTTACACTTTCAGAAAATATGCCAAGTTTTTCCTCCTTTAGAATGGCGAGGAAAGGCCATTATATAGCTTACAAGTCAGTTACTCTTTGTAACTACTTCTTTTAACTAAATATTAGTTAAGGATTGCCAATCGCAATACCTCAACCTATTACAATGAATCCGAGAAAAAGAAATAGAAAAGAAGAGAAGAAAAAGGAGAAGAAGACAGGTGGTCGGTCACTGAGAGGGACCCACTGACTTCAGAATTCGCTGCCTGAATCTCTTCAATGACTCGGCTATATCTCTGCCACGAGGGACTGACGTGTTAGTCGTAGACTGAGTCCAAAATCCCAGACACTTCTCCATCTCTTTATCAAACTCGACATGAGTATGATAATCTTTGTTTGCTTCTTCAATGGCAGATTGAAGAGAGCAAATCTCCTTCATTTTCTCCTTGGAGATGGAACTTTCCTTGAATAAGTTATCTTTGACAAAAGCTCTGAATTGAGCTTTGATTTCTTACAAGGAAAGGGAAGTACCAGAAGTCTCATCCTAAAGATGACAGTGTATATCTTTGAAAGCAGAGATAACCAGTGTCTTGAAAGCTTCACCCTTCTGCCAACTGTTCTTCAGTTCTCCCAAAGCCTCCTCCAGACTCGATCTTCCATTCCACGTTGTAGAGACCCAGGACTTGACAGATTATCCTTTGCATCATCAAAGACTTTACTCGCCAACAAAACGTTCTCATTTGCTGTCCCATGAGTTGGAGGTCTACTATACAACCGCTCCGAGTTTGAGCTCTTTATCAATGATTCCAATAGTAGAGGAGAGCTTGATTGCACATTGCTCACCTTTTCGTGGAGATTGAAAGATTCATCGATGAAGTTTAATCTAGTAACAAGCATGTCATCCACCAGGGCTTCAATAGCTCTGCCATAGACAGAATACTTGTGCATATCTTTGATACTCTATACTTCATCTTGGCTTAGAATTACAGGAGGTGGGAGAGTAGTCAATGGGGTAGGGTCCAAAACTTTGTCCTTAGACAAAAGAGACTTGATGAAACCTGTGAGAACTTGGGCCTGTTCTTCCAACTGTTCAATAGTTTGTTGCCCTTTCTCTACCCTCCCAATGACTCTTGTGACTGTTTCCTGGAGGTTGTGAATTTCACCTTCAGGGGTAGACTCTCCCATCGGGATTCTCGAGAGCTCTAAGTCAGATACCTGCAAGTCCTATTCTGATTTATCCGTTGAAGGCCTGGCAATCTCCAGGAATTACTGACCTTGAGCATCAGACACTATTCTAGAGGTAGCTTTGGCTTTCTTGGCACGAGAAGGAGTGGTGCCCAACAAGGCTGCGACAGCATCAAAATTTGGTCCCGAACTCCGAGAGGAAAATTTCCTCTTCCTTTTGTCAACCAAAGGTTGCACCCACGTAAAAGAGGAAGAGGAATCAGCGGGAGGG
Source organism: Taxus wallichiana var. yunnanensis (assembly GCA_018340775.1). Classification (NCBI taxonomy): domain Eukaryota; kingdom Viridiplantae; phylum Streptophyta; class Pinopsida; order Cupressales; family Taxaceae; genus Taxus; species Taxus wallichiana. Next base: position 445,386,518 of record CM031241.1, on the reverse strand, counting down.
GCCAGGGGACCAAGAGACAGAGAGCTCATGACGCTCAAGGTCTGTGCAGCTGTTGACTAAAGCTGAGAGGTGAGTGGGGCACTTGGGGCAATTGTGGCAGAAGAATCAACATTACCTGAAAGCTCAGTGCTCTGGATTTCTTTATCTTTATTAGCTGGATCGTCAGGAGCACTTGCAAGAGTTGGTACCTTGCTTTCTTCACTTTCACCGAGAACAATGATGTTCTCTCGGTCCCATAGGCAACTCTACCGCATACTTTGAGGGTCACTTTCCACAGGTTCCTTCTTAACCTCCTTGAGCTTCTTCTGGTACACTTGAGTGGATGAAGAAGGAGTAGAAGCTGCAGGTCCTTGTATTGATGAGGCAGGAGGGGTCTTCACTGGTGTTTCTGACCTTGGAATAGATGCTTCTCTTCTTGGTGTTGAAGCATCCTTAGAAGAGGATTCTCTGAATGCCTCCCGAATTCTCGAACCATCTGTCAAACCAAACCTTAGTCCCGACTAAGACCGGAGTAAGGATCTCGGCCTGAGTCATCCCTCTCTTTCCTGTTCCAATCCAGGTCCTTCAAAGGAGTGTGCTTAATCACATTTTCATACTCATACGAGTATAGATTAGAATTATCATCCTGGAGACCTTCAGGAACTTGGTACAGACCGAGTTCTTGGATGAATTACAAGGAGAACCTGCCACAATGCCTTCTCCTAGCTTCAAAATCATCTGCACAGTCAGCCCAGTAGTCTTCTGTATCGCCCTATGATGGTAGATTATCTTGATGTTCTGTTCAATAAACTTCTTCAAGTCAAAGCAGGTTCTTGGCTTGAAGAAATGAACGTGATAGGTACCAGGGCTCTCTCTATGTTCTGTGCATCCAAAGCTATTTTGCAAGTGTAGTTTCCCAGAGAGATGGGAAAGTGCAAGCCAGAAATCTTCTTATCTCTGCAAGTTTTGTGCAACTTGTCTAACTGCCTGCATACTTCTATCAAGGCCATTTTATCATTGCAGAACATGGGGGTCTCGGAGGGTGCCCTCACAGCCAAGCTAGCTTTGATATAAGAGAATTTCCTGAATTGGATGAAATAAGCACCATATTGCGATATCAGGTTCATGGCTTCATCTAAAAACCTTCTAGCAGTATCACCTTCGAGCAGTCTGACCACGTACATGGTAAAAGCATCATTGACCCCTTTCGAAATTACGATTCTTTGGTCTCCAAAGTGAAGCTGCAAAGAGGCATATCTTGGATCATCTTTGTGTGCATCTATATAAGAAAAACCGAACCACTGCCTTGATGCTACCAGAGTATACATCAGATACGAAGTCATGTAGAACTTCTTCATTTGCTACACATTGGACAGCTGCTCCGTCAAATTCATGCTTATGATTTCCGCCCAATTGATATTTTGCGTTCCTTCGCACACCATGCTGATGAGCGGGCACATCCAGAAGTGAAATTCATTGGTAGAGGGCAAACCCATAACCTGAGCCAGCAAGATTATGAAGTCTGACAACTCTTCATTGAAATCTGCTCGGAAGAGGGTTTTGGTCAGACGAGAAGCTCCCTTCCTAGGGTTTTTAAGCCAGGACTTCACCACTCGTGCCTTATATTTGTCACTGTCTTGGTCGAACAGGGCCTGTGCTTGATCCCGGGAAACGACTATGGCATTATCCATCTCTGGAATCCTCAGAGCAGTGCTAATGGTGGCAGCATCCAATTTGGCGATGAGTTCCCCATGTATATTAGTCAATTCACTTGAAGCGGGGTCGAAGTGAGCTCCGCATGAAAGCACGGTATCAGCACACTGTACCGAGATTGGGAAACCTCCGGCGAAAGCCAAACCGCTATCGTGAATCATCTGCACCATTGGTGTAGGGTTTGCGTCCGCCATCCTTGCCCAAAAATCACCGAAGTCGAGATGACGAGCTTCGCTGTCCCCAATATTGCGAACGGAAGACTCAAGTGGAGAAATTTGTTCCTGTCCCTGGAATTTGATCTTCATATTGGTAGTCTCAGAGCCGCAACCTAGACTCGGGAAGGAATTACAGAGGGAGGGGATACACGCGTAGGTTTTCAAATTACAAGGGTTCGAGCAAAAGATAGCATGGAAGTAGTGCGAAAAATGCAAAGGGGAAATGCTCGTTATATAGCCGTTTAGGAGAGAGAAAGTTCATAAATGCGCATTTAATACATACCCACCAATTTGAATAAGCATGATATTCGGGTTGAGCGGGAAAATTAAGCACGAATTATACTTGGTACGCTTGGGACATGTGAGACGCGAATGCGCGAAACATGCGGCTCGGCCGATTCGGGTGAAGCAGGGAGAAGACGCACAAATGCATTTTGGGACATTTGGGACGAAAACGTGTGAAGTACGCGGTTCGGGTGTTTCGGCCGAAATTGGAACAAAAGGCCCGTTTGAACTTAGGACATTTGAGACAAAAAGTTCGAGCATGCGCGACTCGGCGGTTCAAGGCGAAAAATGGAACAACTAGCACTTTTAACTTTGGGACGAAAAGCTCTGAAGTACGCGACTCGGGCGAATCGGCCAAAAATGTAACAATGGGTCCGAAGAAGTTTGGGACATTTGGGACGAAAACGCGCGAAGTACGCGGTTCGGGTGTTTCGGCCGAAATTGGAACAACTTGCACAATTCCATTTGGGACACTTGGGACGAAAAGTTCCGACGGGCCCGAAAATGGAACAACTTCGGGGATTTCGGCCGATCGGGGAACAGAACGCACTTCGGAACTTGGGACACGCGGGACAAAAATGTCCGACAGGCCCGAAATACATACAAAATGACCCAAAACACATATTTTCTCAATTTCACGACTTAGGCACTTCAGAGAAAAACACTTAAACTCAAAATTTTGAAATTTTTACTTTCATCAGAGCAGGGAATTTTGAGTGGACAACATGGTATAAGGAATTTAAGAACTTGTAAGGCATCTTAAGAGGATACCGTCAAATCCATGTTTCTAAAGAAGACTGGCCATGATGAAATAGCAAGAGACACTTTTTAGAAAGTCTCCTTGTATATTACGAGTAAGGTCGGGAGGTAGAATTGAAAGGGAAAGGTAGTATACAAACTACTTATACCAAAGGTCATGTGGGTTAGGTTCAACAGTTCCGACGAGGTTGACATATAAAAATAAATAAGAAAGTGATTTCAACCTTTGTGTTGTGAAAAAGATTTTTGAGTGGGCGAGCGAAGTGGGTATCTCGGGAAGTGAGGCAAGCCATGGTATCCGTGAATTTTTAGTGGAACTTGGGGTTATTTGAAGCTCATAATGTTCAAAGGTAGTCAAAAGTATGTCTACAAGATTTTATACTTGTAAAGTATTTTGTTACGACAATCGATATATACGATTGACTTGATTTACAACCGATTGAGAGTCACCGAATATATTAATTTATTAAATGTATAACGTGATGATGGCTTGGAGACCCAATTCGAGCACTTCGTATTTGGTGATATTATTATTACATTAGAAATCTTATTTGAAGGATAGCCGCATAGGTTCATTTTCAAGAGGTATGAGGATAATGCCTGTACCATCCCCACGCTGATATTTGGAATTGTCAAAGAATAAGGTCATCGGTAAACAATATCATCTAATGAAAGTGTAGCAATGGATTCATCTAAGAAATGAAAGTTAGATGGCTGATCTCCGGAAAGAGGTGCGTCTGCAAGTTGGTCAGTGATATTTTGGCCTTTGAAATATTTTTGGTGGGCGAATTCAAGGTCAAGATCTGCAAGAAGCATGAGCCAAAGTGCAACACATTGATTTTGATAGGATTTGGCATACCTGTAATGTAAGGGATAAATATTGGTGACTATAAAGGTTTTGTGGTTAAACAGTAATGGTAGAGTTTATTGGAAAAAAAAACTAAGGCTAAGAAATGTTTTTTTCCATGGGTATGTCTAGCTTCGTAGTCTAGAAGCATATGACTGAAATAGTAAATTGTTTGTTCCCTATGTTTTTCATACGCTCACTTAAGGAATGATCGGTAACAAAAATATAAAGGTAAAATGGTTGGTCATCATTAGGAGCAATAAGAGCAGATGGTTGGAGGAGGTACTATTTTAAGGCCTCAAAGGTTTTGTGAAATTCATCATCCCATTGGAAGGAGATGATGAAATGCGTGTGATGGATGGAAAGTTGTGAAATAAAATTACAAATAGATTGTAACTTTCCAAGTGCAAAATATGCAATTGAATAAGGTTAGTAGGTGGAGGAATTTTAGAATATCCTCAATTTTAGCTGGATCGACTTATATGCCACGCAAGGAAATAATAAAACAAAGGAGTCTTCAAAAGAGAACAATGAAGACACACTTCTTAGGTTCAAGGTGAATATAATACTTAATGAGATGGTCGAAAATGACCTTAAGGACGAAGAAGGTGTTCAGCCCGGTTTTGGAGTTGGCAAGAAGATTGTCAACATAATATTCCAATATGCAATGCATGATGTCATGAAATATGTAGGTCATAGCCTACCGATATGTAGCACCAATGTTTTTAAGGCCAAAGCGCATGAATCGATAGTAAAGGTCCCCAAGGAGTGATGAAAGAGGCTTTTTCGTGATCTTAGGTGCAAGTAATATTTGTTTATAACCCGAGAAAGCATCCATAAGTGATAATATCTCAAGACCAGCGGTAAGATCAACTAGTTGATCAATACTAGGTAGAGGAAATTCATCCTTAGGGAAAGCTAAGTAAAGGTCACAAAAATCTATGAAAATGTGGAGTCTCACTTTGTCACTTTTGTGACATGAATGATGTTAGAGATCCATTGTGGATAATCAATGAGTAGGATGAAGGAAACCGAAAGAAGGCACTAAAGTTCTTCTTTGACAAGAAGGGTAATGCGAGGATGTATTTTCCGTAGCTTCATTTTATAGGTTTCGCTTCAGGAATAGTGACGATATTATGAACCACAATTTTGGGGTCAATCTTGGGCATGTCAGTGTATGACCAAGAAAGAGCATTGTTATAGTCCGGGAGGAAAGTGGTGAAACCTTCTTGTTCAGAAAAATAAAAGGCGGCCTATCTTCCAAATTTGTGAGTCATCATGAGTGTGAATGTTGATTTCAATGGTTTATTCGATCAACATGGTCCATGTCTCGAAGGTAATGACCGAAAAATTTAAGAATCTTGACACCAGGGAAAGTGAGGCAGTCTCATCGTCCGACATTAAACGACATTAATAAAGGTGTATTATCATCGATTAAGTCAAGATCTTGGAAGGGAAGATAAGAGGGAGCCTCACCATTGCATTGATAGGTCATAGGTCCTAGGGAAATGGTGTTAAAAATAAAAAAATGTTAGGAGGAATATATTCGAGAATCTATAGACTCCATGGGTGAAGGTGGTGATGTTGGTGAAAGGGGTGGAGAAGGTTTGTTGTCCTAGATGAGTTTGACATGGGCCTTCTTGGAGGATGGTTTGGAAAATCCAATACCACTATGGTCTTTGTGTTTATGTGTGGTTCACGAGATGATATTATGGTGGACCTATTCGTAGAACCCAAATCCAAAGCCTTTCCATGCACAATGATCAAGGAAGGTGTGAGAAAAGTGGTGGTTGGTGAGAGATTGGAGGTCAGATGAAAATGGTCACATTTGGGAAGGTGGCTTGGGTGAATATGTAGAATTATTAAGTCCCCCATATGTTAAATTGGTGCAAAGGTGGAGAGGACCATAAGGGAATACCTCTCTTATGTGATGGTCATAACTAGGATTTTGTGCAGTTCACCATATTCTTGTGCAAGTAAATAATGTGTTTATCTCATACAAGAGATACTCCCCACAATGAGGCATTGAAAAACACCTTGTAAAGGACCGGTAGTGGATATGTGTGTAGCTGAAATAGATGAATTACTAGGCGATTGGGAAGAAGAAGAATTAGCTGGCTAGGAATTAGATGGGCTATCGAATTGCTCATTCTACAAAGGCCACGGTAGCGAGTGGGAATAGAAGTGATAGGAGTGGGTGAGGTAGTGGCAACATCGGTGGATGAGGCTATGGATGAAGAAGAATTGGCGGTAGTGGTAGATTCCTTAAGCGGTAAGAGGACATCATTAAGTCAAGATAAAGCATGTTGCAAATTTTGAATGACGAAGGGGCGGGGATGATCTAGTTATTTCCTTCATGTTAAAATTTTACACAATGATTTAAATTAGAAGCAACAAAACCCATGAAACAGATCTAAGGTCGGCCAAGTAGCAAGTTAGACTATAATTTCCTCTCTAAAAAGTAGAATAATTCCATAACAAGAGAGCCCACATGAATGTGAAGAATAATAGTGCCAAGGGTGGAAGTTATGGCATCATTGAATGAACATAACATAAGCGGGTTATTATGCATGCAATTTCAAGGGATGCACATTTGGTTGTACGTATGGGAAGAGATGATGTTGATGCTAGCACCATCATTGATCATAATGCGTCGAATGCATATATTATCGATATAGACTAAGATGAAAAGAGTAGGATCGGGGTCATTTGATTGGAGAGGTATGATCTCCTCGGCAGAGAAGATTAGGGAAGCCACTTGATGAGGGGTAGCGGGTGTGGAGAAAGGATATTTCTTGGTGAGAGAGGCCACGTGATGAGGGTTTATAATGGAGGCCACCGGTGTGTGGGTTACGTAAATATTTGATGGATTACAAAACCTCCACGAGGGCTTGTCGATGTGATTCATAGGTTTGGGTGATATCATACAAATATAATTTTAGATGGGATTGGTGTAATTATTTTATCATTGTAACATGAGTGACCTCGTCAAAAATAGGATGGGTAGGTCCTTAAATGATGATTTTTGGGATGGGTGCGAGATGGTATGTTAGGCACAAGATTGGTGGATGGACTAGTTGTTTTCTCTTTTCATTTTTCCTTCTAGGAACGAGTGGCGATTTAGATCATATTAATCTAAGGACACAAGGAAGATGGAGAAGGTGTTTCATGAAAGGCATAACGGCAAAAAAAAAAAAACCTAGTGCGGGATACGATCCTCATGAAATGAGCGGGGAGCATTGGAATTTTGTTGGAGTTTTGGATAACTCTCTTATATGCACCATGTTGATCTCAACTATTGGTGGCGGGTAAAAAGGTTGTGGAGGTGGAGATGTGTGGCATGAATTAGTAATGGATGAGAATGTGTGGTGATTGGTGAAGGAGGGATATATTCCTCATCTAGAAGATCATCATCATCAAATTTTGGTTCGGGATGATATAGTTGGAGCAAAATAGTCTTTGGAGATTTACAACCTTCTACATCATTTCCCGACAAACGATGGTAGGCACAAATTTTAGTTTCATTAAACCCCTTTGGTTTGGGTTTGAGTGGTTCATAAGGTCTAAGTGGTGGTAATGTGATGCTGATGTCTCTAAAAGGTTGGCTAAAATTTTGGCATAAGACCCTACGAATGGATCACAGTGTGAAGTGAGTTTGGGGTTGGGTGAAGGTGCGAGAAAATTGTGGTGGGAGAGGTGTTATAGGAGGAGGAATAGGTTTGGCCACCGGTTTGGTAGTGTTATCCCGTAAAATTGACAAGGGAAATTTTACCGATAACCATACCGAAAATTTTGTTTCGATCCCTCGTTAGGGATCCTTCGCGTTCGAAACGTCGTAAAATCCCTTCCCGGGAAATTTAGTTTTCGAACTTAGTCTTTTTGAGCTTTTTTTGGCTGGGCGCATGGATTTTCCTTGTAACACCAAGTTTCATGCGCCCCCTTAAAAGCCTTTGGCGCATGGTTTTCCATGTTAACACGCTTTTCGGTGCGCCAAAGGGCGCACATAATCTATATGCAACACCAAGTTTTGGTGCGCCAAAGGGCGCACATAACTTCGTGTCGACAATGCATATGGTGCGCCAAAGGCGCGCTCATTCTTCTGTTGTCAATTCCTTCCATGCGCCAAACGGCGCGCACGCTTTCTCGCCGGCGGCAATAGTTTCCATGCGCCATTTCAAAAGGTTGGTGGCGCATTAATGACAAGTTTTTCCTATAAATATCCGTGCGCGCCCATGTCATTTTCATTCCTTTTATCAAAGCACGTGATCGCTCTGGATTTGTCAGCTCTGCTCTGTCGTTGTCGCCCTGTGGACCCGCTTTCCGATTTTTCATATATATTTGAGGTAAGAGGTTCTCCCTCGTTTTCATTGAGTGCTTTCATGTGTTTGATCTGCTTTCTGTTGGTATGCATGGTCTGTGTTTGGTCTGCTAGTCTGTGTTTAAATGAAATGTGTTTAAGCCTTTTCCCCTGTGCTGTCCTGATCGTTTTCTTCTGTTCCTCTTCCTCTCCCTCCCTCTTTCCGGATCTGCTGGAAAAGGAGTCGTTTTGTAACTGGCTTGGTCTATTAAAAGTTTTTTTGTAAAACCTTACTTGTCCAAGTAATTTTTGAAGTGGAAGAGAGGAATAAAGAAGAGATTTGAAGTAGTTTATTTCCATAGGCGCACTGGCGCGCCTTGTAACAATAAAAACAGTCGCGCCCCTCGGCGCACCTACCCGCCATGCAACATGCTCAAGATCCGCGCCAATGGCGCACCCTGCCATCCTGCTGCAAGTTTGAATCCCGCGCCTCCTTAAAAGCCTTTGGCGCACCCTTTATCCATGCTGCATAATGTTTCCATGCGCCAAAGGGCGCACCCAGTTTCGATGCAACACAAGCCTTATTCGCGCAAATATAAAGATTACATAGGCGCGGGCGCACCCTCCATTGCAGTAACATGATGTTGTGTAAACCCTCCATGCGCCGCGCCATATTCCTTTGGCGCATCATTTGTCCATGTTACACAATCTTCCCATGCGCCATAGGGCGCACCGAACCCCAATGTAACACGCACTTCCCGTGCGCCCTTCTATAAAATGCAACCTGTTTCCTCCATGCGCCATGCGCCTTTGGCGCCAGTTTAACCTCTGCGACATTCCTTTTCTGTGCGCCTTATCTATTTGGCCTGTAACATACATTTTTCATGCGCCCTGAGCCTTATAATCTCTAACTCTTTCCTCTGCTTGCATTCCAATGGAAGATCAAATTTCTAATTCAACCTTTTTGGATTGGGTCTCTCTTCTTCTTCATGCAGATCAGCAACTGAGTTCGAAAGAACACATGTCTACGTCAAGCAAGAAACCCACCAAAACAAGAGGAAAGGCTAAGCTGATAGAAGAAGAGATGAAATACAAATATCAAAGGGTCAGAATGCCCGAATCACAGGCTGAGTGCAGTATGGATGTCAGAGACTCAGAATTGGGTCACATTGACATGGATGAGTTCTGGGTTAGAACTCAGAAGGTTACAAGAAGTCCATGGATGGACAAGCTAATAGGCAGTGCCCTGCACTTTGCCGGAGGAATCCCTGTCAGCGCTGTGAACAATGAGTTCATGATGGTAGTTGCCCAATCTTTCAACAAGGACACAAGATGTGTCGAGAACAGCAAGGGCGAGGTAGTCATAAACCTCACTGCCCATCATTTTGAGTTGATGCTTGGCATCCCTCACCACCGGAACTACGTGGCTGTTAGCCAACAGGAATGCATCAAGGCCTGGGAAGACAACGAGGGCCAGTGCATGCAGTTGATGAATGAGGTCTACCTAAAGAATAAGAAGGTAGTGACCCGGTGGCCTCAGACTATCCACCGAAGTGATTTCTCAGAGGAACTCAGTGATTCTATCACCTTCTGAGCAGAGTCTTCGGGCTTTCAGATGCCCACTATTTCCATAAGTGGATGTTGCGGTACCTAGAAACAATGAATAAGAATTTGCCCGATCAGCGCTTTTGCTGGGGTGAAATAATCAGCAACACCATCTACGAGCGGCATTCTGACATTCGCCACAACGGGAGTGTTCCATATGAACTCCTATGTAGTCTATGTTGCAGCGTCAGCAAGGGATTATCCGAGGGCTGAACCGAAGTGGAGTATGGCCTCAGGCCAAGATATTTGATTACTATCCAGAGCTGAGGCTGGAGAATAGCATCCAACATTTCGCAAAAGTTAACGATGCATTCTTCTATCATGTCATCTGCCTACTGAGGCCGAACATGACTCATAGCCGGACAACCAAGAACATAGTGGCAGTCACAGAGAAATGGGGGGCCCTGTTCACCCAATTTCCCATGTTCACCTATCTAAGGGCTGCCAACTTTTTGGGAGAGCCAACCAGGCTACCGAGGTATGCTGGACCAAGGCTGATTCTATTAGAACTATCAAGACAGCTGGTCACATACCATGAAAAGTGCCTCAAAAGAAAGAAGGGCGGAACTCCTTTCCCCCTCACAGTGGGCCGGTACACATGCTCCTCCTATCACAAGGTGAAGGAAATGTTCGCAGAGCTGGAGTTGCTAAACTTGAAACATGACTTCCCAGCCAGGCCTACCTTCGATCCTAGGAGCTGCCTGCCAAGGGCTAAGCTTGATCCGATCCACGTCCCTCAAATTGAGGATATTTACATTGACGTTCTCCATGAGGTGGAACTCAGAAGAAAGGATCACTCTCGCTTGGCATTAACGGAAATCATCCAATACGGAGTGGCCATTGTCCCCAAAGGCTTCCAAACCACGGAAGACGAAGTAGACAAAGTGTATAATGACACAGAAGGGGATGATTGGCCCTTCCCGGACATTGACAGAAGCAAGGCTCCTCAAACAATTGAGGAGAGGGTCAAGGAGACTATGCGGAGAACAGAGCATTGGTGCCGCATGAACGGACTAATCTACCTCGGGGTAGATTTCACAACTTCCCCTTTGGGCAACGCACCTCCAAGGTCAAAGAAGCTGCTTTGAAAGGCAAAGGTGCGAAGGTGAACCTAGCACCATTCAGGAGGAAGCCCCTGAAAGTCCTCTTCCTTCAGAGCCTGAACAAGTAATAACTCTGGATTCGCCGGAGAAAGAATTGACAGAGGATAGTCCTATACGCCCATCCACCCAGGATGTCGGCGTTGCTTCTGACTTCGAGAGGTCCCTTCTATCCCTTCTTCTTCTCTTCCTTCCCCTCCTCGAGTGACTCAAGTGACCACTCCTTTGGTTGTGTCCTCTGCCCCTTCTTCTACTCTTTCCCCCGCCTCTTCATCTATCTTCTCCTCCCTCGCTGATTTGTCTTCTTCCATTTCTTCCCTCATCTCCGAGCTCCCTTCCCTTCCTATGTCTTCTGCGGTTGCGGTTTCCCTTCCTCCCGTGGGCACTTCCTCGGCTATTCTTTCGATGCCGCCGCCGCGTGTCTCCACGTTTTTCCCCTCTTCTACCGTTGCTGCCTCCCCCTCTGTCTCTGGTCCTTCTTCTATAGGACCAGCTTGGATCTCTCAGCAGCTGAGCCAACAAAAGAGGAAAGTTCCCATCGCTCCGATGGACTTTTCGGTCATTCCGGCTAAAGGAGCAAAGAAGCACAAGCCGGTTACACGCTTCTCAAAGAGCGCTGCGGGTGAGAGAGTCATGGAAATAGCGTACCCCAACCCTCTCAAAGAGAAAGAAGATCTGTCTCCGACAGATTTCACCGTGACTCAAGTCACAATGGGGACATCCTCAGAAAGTCTCCAGGGGGAAGCTCTTTCCGCAGTTGATGCACTCTGCAAAAAGCTTCAGGAAATGAAAGAGGAGAAAAGGCTACTGAAGGAGCAGAACAAGTACCTGCTTCAAGCCTTACAGAAGATGGGAAGTGCACCTCCCACAACTGCCGCCGAGACTCCTGAGCTGCTCAGTCAGGAGAAGATCAATGAGTATTCAAAGATCGGCGAGCAGGGTATGGCTGTTTCTGCTTGGAGGAGCCAGATCCTCAAGGATAGTGAAAGAGTAATCACCGAGTATATCAGTTTATACCTAAACATCGAGAAGGCGAATAAGGAACTCCAAGCATTAGCAGGTCCGATATCAGAAGAGTTAGAACATGCTAGACTCCAGCACGAGACCTTCCAACAAATGTTCGATTGTTCAGTCGAAGATCTGGTCAAGTTCGGAGTCTTCGGCCATCCAAGGGCCCTCAACAAAACTATGTCCACTTTGGACTATCAGATAGATCAGCTGGAATTTGTTTTAGAAAAGATAGACAAGGTAAAGGAAGAGGCCCTGGATGCAATGCATCAAATGGAGAAAATTGTCCTCGCCATGACTCCAGGGTTGCTCACTCCTTCCCTTACCTTGAGATCAGCTGATGACACTATCCGAATCTTCAAGGAGATAGCTTCTCAAGGGACAGGGCCAGAGGTCACATTCGACACTGAATCTATCAACAACCTCACTTTTGGCTGTAGGGACTTCGCCGGGTTCCTTATCGAGGCGGAGAAAGATTATTCCAAACTCCCGGAAAAGCTCATAGACGAGCGGGAGACTTGCGAAGCAATCAGTGAACGGCACAAGGATCCATCACAGGATCAATTTGGGCCAATGATCAGCAAGTTTTTGGAATACCGCGCTCAGTTCCACATATCATCACCTGAGCAGCATCAGAAACAGGCAACCCCTTTTCGGCCGCAGGATGATGATGATGAGTAGCTTCTTCTTCTTCTTCTTCTTCTTCTTCTCTCTATTCTCCGACTTTCTTTTCGAAATGTCTAAAAATGTGTTGGCACAAATAATGACATCATCCATGTTGCATCATGGGATGATGTCATCCACCAAGTTGTCAAAGTCAACATGACTTTTAGATATTTTGTAAATATCTTTGTAAATAAGTGGTTGGCTCCTTTTTGCCTTCTCTCTCCCTCATCTTCTATAAATATGAGAATACTTGTTGTATTCGGGGTGAACATTTTTCAGATAGAAATAGAAGTGAGGAGAGAAAGACTTTGAGCTTTCTTTGTGAAGAAAAAGGACAAGATAATACAATTATTCAAACTTTGTGCTCAATAATTTGTGTTATACGTTAGATCTTTCTTACGTTAGATGCGTATGTGTTTAATCTACATTGGATTCATATCTACTTTTCCGTCATTTGTTTATCAGTATTGCTTTGTTTATTTATGCAAGTAGGTTTGGCTCTGTTTACTACCAAACTAAAAACATAAATCTTCTGACCTTTCTGCTTTGGAATTCATTTCTTTTCTCCCTTCGGATCTGTTCTTTCTCTTCTCCCTCTTTCATTCCTTTCTTTTCGCACTGGAATACTCTCTACCGGGATGAGATCCCAACCCCGAAGGTAGAATCGTGAGACTTGCATAGGTTCTGCTAGTAGAAATAGCAATAAACCAGTTTCACTTTCTTTGTCTCAAAGAGGGGCTAAGCCTGCAACACCTTTGTTGGCTCAAATCTATCCATAGATCCGTCCCACGCGATAGATTTTCGGCCCATTATGGTAGGTGGTACTGTCTTAGGTTTTGATGGTACCAGTTGGGTAGTGGTATGGTAAATGAACTAACAATAGAAGGTGTTGTTGGTTTAACCACATTTTTAGAGGGTAGTGGTTTATTTTCCTTAGATTTCACCTTCTTGGTTATAGTTGAGGTATGAGTACGTGACACCGAAGGAAGCGGATTGTGGTAGAGGATGCGTTAGCCAAAGTGATAATAGAGGTGTGGTGAAGGTTTCGGTAGCGTTTGGGTTCAAGAGAAGAAAGTCACATAGGAAGATATGAGATTATGGTAGCGGATGGGGGTATAGGTGGTAAGAAAGTTGCGGGTGAAGGCGAAGGTTTTGCAAGTCGATTGGGCATAATAAAGACTCGTGATGAAGATGTGGGATTACGTATTTTTATTTTATTTAGGTAGGAAGTTGTTTGACCAAGGTATATGGGTGAGGTCCAGGATGGATGGAAGGGGTGAAGGTGACAAAGGCATAGTGGGTGGCGGTGTATGTGGCCTAGAAGGTTGGGTCCTCCATTTATGCAGAGGAATGATTCTTGTGCGTGCATGGGAGGATGTAAATAATTCCAATTTTGATAGGTGTTTGGACAAGGCTTGAGTTGAGCATGACACCTAAGGTGTTGATAGGTCTAGATGTGGGAGAAAATGTAGGTACATGTAGGTTCTTAGGCATAAGAAGGGGTTTGGTTGTCGAAAAGGTTCGAGATGTAGGCAAGGGTGACGAAGTATAAGTCATTTCAATAGGCCTAGTCATGGTATATTTGGTTTCTGAAATACTTGTAGATAAATTTGGAAGTATCTCGTAGGTGAGATTTGCATTTAGATCGAAAGGGGGAGCCAAAGAGTTCCCAAAAACATGGAATTTTCGATGTAATCCAATTGATTTTCCAAGCGTGAAAATGGAACTGCAAAGAAGAGGAGACGATGTTGATTTAGTAACAATCCCTTTACAATATGTTTGTGAGATAGGGAATTGGTTGGCTTGAGCCAAGAATATCAATGAGATCATGGAATGCTAATGGGAATGGTCACCAACATGTAGTGACATGTCTAAAGGATCCCCCTTGGGTAGGAGAGATGATAGATAGGAGGAGGTAGATTCTTCTTTTGGTGGAGAAGAAAGTGATGATGATTCTCTTGTGGGTAGGAGAGTAGATACCATTCATTGTTCATTAGGTTGTGAAGTAGATAATGAAACGAAATCGTGGAAATTGTGGATTCCTCCGTGAGTGAAGGGGAGATGAAGGGGAATCCTCTATGGGTAAAGGAGTAGATGAGGTAGGCTTGTCTGTGGGTAGGGGAGCTTGTGTTAGAATATCCATGATAAAGGAGATATGAGGAAATTGAGGAGTGGTTTGTATGACTTTAAAAACACATGGACTTCTGAGACATTGTTCTCGTTGGTTGAAGATTCACCATTTTTATTAGAGGATGGGGTATGCTTAGGGAATGAATTCTTAAATATATGAAAATTTTGATTTTTCGGTGCATTTGGGTTATCAAGATGAGATCTCCATTATCTAACATTTCCAAGACAATGTTCTTAAAGGTTACATAATTACCATCGGTATGGCCTTTGACGCTATGATATTTACAATAGTCATGTTCCTTATACCGGGGAAGATGTAGGACAAGCGGGGTCAAAACTAATATGTGTTTTTGTGGGTGGAAGGGTAATGCCTATGACCTTAAAAATTTTATAATATTGAGGAATAAGGCTCACCAATTTGAGTGTACTTAATTTGGTACATTCTAAATTAAAAAGTTCGAATGGCGAGAAAGATTGGAGGAATATTTCAATTGGTTAGATTGATGAAATGTGCAATATTTGAGAACTCGCATTAGTAGATCCTTTAGCTATCAAATAAGGATTTTGGGGTTTTGAAGAAGAAGAGGCATCATTTGATTTGGAGGCATTTTTTTACACAATTGAATTTTATTTTCTTTGATGGCACAAATTTCAGTTTTCTTGCCATGATAAATGCTTCGTCAAACGTATAGAATGTTTTTACTTATAGATTTGGTGAGATGTGTGCGGAAAAATCCCTAGTGAATAACTCTATAAACTTAGATTGAGGAAATTGGAATGTTAATTGGTTGATGAGACTTCACCAACAAGTGGCAAAATCTGCCATAGATTCATCGTCGTACTATTGTGTTGAGAATAGGTCGATCATGGTGACTTTTTGATGACATTGATTGAAAAATGGTCTAAGAAGGCTCGATTGACTTGGTTAAATGAGTAAATGGAATTTATAGGTATACAACTATACCAATGTAACACGGGTCTGTCGAGGACATGGGAATGTCCATAGGAGTAAAGCATCGTGATGGACGATTGGACAACACCCATCTTTGAACAACCACAAATGTTGTTGCGCAGGTCTTCTTTACTATTGAAACTTGATTGAACATGGTAATTTACCAATGTACATCATATGGGAGAATGGGAATAGATTGATGAATAGGCTCATTTATAGATTTCATCATAAGTTAAGGAGTTGAGAGCCAGAAATTGACGCTTATAATGTTTGCATCTTTTCCATCATCATCCTAATGATTTCATTATTGGGTTGTGATGAATGGCCCCCAGTATAAGGCTATTGGGAATAAATGTATGGCGTGGATGACATCCTAGTATATGGGGGTACCGAGTATGAAAACTATGGGGGAGTAGATGAGGGCAAAAGATATCCCGAATAAGTGATAGACGAGATTAGGGGTTATTGGTTATATGTATAGCAGGTGGGGTAGTCGTAACAACTCTTGTAGTGATTAGGGGTAAGGAATGCGAGATATAAAGGATGAGGTTTTGGAATGGGGTATGGGTTTCGACACCGTGGGTGGTTGCGATCAATAGGTACATACTGAGGTGGTGGGTGCAAATGGGTCTTTGCTTAAGGCGGCTAGTGAAGGCAGTCAACACCATGGGAGAAACAAATGTTGTAGGTAGAGTAGTTATAGTGGATGTGGGATCTAGTCGAGATACCATTGGTGGTACTGATGAATGAAGGTAATGCCAAGCTAGTGGTAGCTGATGCAGAAGTAGGGGTGAGAGTGGGAGGGATGGATATAGGCATTCCATATACTAATTTTCCGATGAGTCACACGTGGATGAGTGGGTGAGGTAATATTGTAGGGCAATAGGATTTTGGTCAAGGAGTCTTGCGAACTCCTCGTCACTAGTACTAATGGTGATGGGATGAGTTGGATCCATATGCAACAAGATAGAAGGTGGTGATGGGCTAGGTGGAAGTAGATGAAGGCTAGCATGAAACACAAGGGCGTTGGCTTGGCTACGAGTCAAAACCATGTGAATTAGCATAGACTTCGTAAACTATAGCACTGTACATGTGACACAAAAAACAACACAAATGGAGAAGAATAGATTCTGGGAGGTGAAACTTGTAGGTGTTTTAATTAAAAATAAAAATATAGGAACTGATGATGGTTGGACTGAACAATGATGGTTACAATAACTAATACTAGCTACTTTGGGAGGTCAACAGTTTTGCACATGAGGCAAAAACTAATGAAAATGAAATAAGGAAGTTACATTTGACTGTGATTTTAAAATTTTGGGGGTGTGGTGGTGTCCTGAGAACTTTAAAAAGAATAAAAGATGTGATGAATGCTATTTTTCGATAAAATGACCAAAAATATATGGAAATCCAAAATGGTTAGGTAAACTGATGATGGTTAGATGTAAACCAATGACACTTGTTGGACCGATGCCAGTTACTTTGAAATTTTAAAAAGTGAAGAAAAAACAATTTTTGTTAATTAAGTCATATTGAATACTAACCCAGAATCCTGAGTATGATAGTAATGGACCCCGACACACTCGAAACATTCGAAATACACATGTTATGATGGTGGAGTGTGAAAAGAAGAAGAAAATGAAGAACTCAACCTCATAACTCAAAAGACAGCATGAGAAAAAGATAAGAAAAGCACGAAATCCTATAAGTGAATTTTATGTTTTTTATCTTATGCTATTTAGGACTGAATTGGGAATAGAACAAAGTTTTTTTTTGGTTGGGAAGGTATCCTATGAAGAGGAAAAATGTAAAAAGGTGGTTTTAGGTAATGTTTTTTGCGAGGGTGGTCCTTTCTCCGATAATGGTGGTCATAGAAACTAGTTTGGCTCCCACTATCAATCCTTTGATCATGTGAGATCATTGACAACTTCTTCCGGTAAGGTGTTATTTAAGAAGATGTTTGAATTTATATTTTTGAATTTTTGAAAAGGAGAGAGAGAAAGTGTTATCTCATTCAATTCTCGCAACCATCACCTACGCATGACGTCCAGTTGTATAGGTTTTCCTTAGTTTTAATGTGACATAAAAATGAAAGAACTGAATTATGAAACACAAGTATTTTATAACCCAAATATAATTTTGATATTCAATTTAAACAAAGAGTGAATAGGAAAGAGAATTAATTTCACTAATGTGGATACAAGAAAAAAGAATGATTCTTTTTATTCCCTAAATACGTATGTCACTTAGACAAATAGAAGAAACAGAAGATTTCAAGGAGAAACTTTAATGTTAACTTCCTTTAGAAAAGAAACAAACATAAAAATATTTCCATAAGAATGAATAAATGCAAGGAACCTCATATGGGTACCCGAGAAAGCCAAAAAAATTCACTTTGGATTCTTAAGAAATTAATGAAATAGATAGAGGGTGATAGGAGAAGGTGGAATACATGTTTATGATTTAGTTTTAACATTGTGCATACGTTATGATTACGTGATCCAATGCTGATTTTGAATTCTCCTTTTACTATGAGGAACTACCTTTGAATGATAAACAATACCACCAAAGAGCACTAAAAAAATAATGAGTGGAATTCCTAGCAGGAAGCTAGATTTGGGAAGCGTGATTCTTCATGAACATGTTGTCAATCTACTTTATATAACAATATTAATTCTATCCAAAATAAACAAGAAATAACAATCTTATTGGAATTGAAATAATTTAGGTATCTCATACAAAACAAATAAGAAAGGTCGGGTAAAAGGTGATTCGGGTAAAAATGGGTGAGGTGATGGGTTGGTATTAGGTTGCGGGTATGGTATAGGCTCTGGGTAAGGTTTGGTGAAGATCACAAGAGATTAAGGGTTGTTGGGAATGGGTATTAGATCGTTAGTGTGAGATAAATTTCCGGACACAATAATCGATGTCGGTTGTGTGATCCATGCTTGGTTAGCGGGATAACGGACATCAGTTTACTAACCGGCATCGGTATGGGTTATTAAAAAGAGACTCTTAGAAATGGTTTTGCGGACTCTTTGTAGTTGCACTGAGAGGTTAGAAATGGTGAGGGTGAGGTAAGAAAATAGCCTTGCTTTGACTGGGGATAACTAGAAGAGGATGAAGATAGGTGAAAGGGATAGGTATGGTAAGATGATGGGTTGGTGGGAGGAAGGAGGTTTGTGGATATACGAGAAGATGAATTATTGAGGGGAATGACGATTTTCTTGAAAGAAAATAGAGATAACTTAAGATATGTTAGGTACTTACTAAAGAATGGGTCCGGAGAATGCGGGTGATGAAAAAAGTGATGGAAGAGATCTGAAATGAAGGGACATCATGTATGTGTGGTGGAAGTTCGATCCTCTATGCTTCTCTATATTTGAATCCATGATTGTGAAGAAGGTAATGAATGTCGATGACTATTGGTAATGCTCCCAGAGTTCTTTCCTTTTCCGAGTGCTTTATAAATTTGAGTTCTCCAAGTCTCTATTCATATGAGATCCGAGTCAAATGACCAATGTGAGCAAAGAGTTTTGGAAATTTATTTAACCTAACTAGAGATGGTTAGTGGACCGACGTCAGTTGGAGTATAACTAGTGTCGATTAAGGCAGGAATATATAGGTTGGTGAAAAATAACTGATTGTTTCTATTTTGGCGTGGTCTTGATCTTCATTCAAGTCTTGAGTGATAGATCATGGAAGGATGAGTAAAAGTATTCTTAGGTTTTTAATAGGAGTTAAGTCTAGGTTTAGACTAGGTCTTAGTTTGTTAAGATAGGCTTAGAGTTGGTATTAGGTCATTAATGGGGTTTGAGTGGGTCATGGAGTGAGGTGGCCGGGTGAGTTGGCTAAGTGAGGTGGTCAAGTGAGGATGTTAGTTAAAGTAATTAAGCTAATTAATTCAATTAATCATGTGCACTATGAGTTATGAATATGTAAGGTATGGTTAATTTAATTAACGGGGTTGTAAGGGTAGTATGACCTAATTTTTTTATCTACAAAGTAAGAACATGTGTGTTCGATAGATTTACATTTGCAATGTAGTATTTTTGAAAAGTCTAAAAAAATTCGAAGTTATTTGTGGATTTCAATGTATGTTGCAGGATGATATTAGATGGTTTTAATTACTTTTAAATTGGGAAATTGGGTCACCTATAAGAGGATATAGAAGACATGTTTAAAATGGTCATATTTTTACCTCTTACGTGTTAAAGGATGACAATATTCATTTTCTATTTTTAGCAAAGCATTATCTTGATTCTACGTAATCATGTCGCAATAATGTCTATTTTTAGAAATTTATATTTCAGTTACTATTGTTAAATTTCATTGTGTGATTCTATCACTCTTTTTTGATATTGTAGGTAATATAAAAACTTATTATGTGTATGTAGAGTTCTTGCACATAAACGATGACCCTTATTTTTAGGGCGTTTACTTGTGACTACTCTATGTAGTTACAATTAGTGTGTACATTATTTGCACTAAAAAATTGGTGTGGAGGTATTTCTGGTGATCATTTGTAGCGATGGTAGTTCACCATTTTTGTAAGCAGGGTTACTGATTTGATCTATCCTTTTACTGATTCGGTTTGTATGGATAGAAATTGCATATTCATGTTGATTCAAATTTTTAATATAGCTATATTTTGGCTTTGATTGTCTAATTATTTTAGATAGTGAATATTTTAAGTCATAATTGGCTATATCAAAAGTGTTAATTGAACACTAGCTTCCATTCTAAAATGAGTGGTATTATCTACGGTTAGTTTTGTGTGATGGCATTACGGGGAATTTGATAGTTCACGGTTGTGTGCGAGAATTGACATAGTTTGTGTATCATTTTAACAATACCTTAATTCGGTGTTATTATCGATTATATATGTGAATAACTAATAAACTATTTTCCTATTTTTAACCTATAATGCGATTTCTAGTTCCTTTATGTAATTTTGCATTTACAAGGATGAGTTAGCATGTTTTATGGGTTGATACACAACTTTTTGTGGAAAAAAATAATTCCCAGTTGGGAGGAGTGATCTAGAGGATTTTTCAGGTGTTTGAATTTTCCTAAACCTCCCTAAACCATTACCACATTGTATAGTGTTTTTATAACTTTCTTATGGTATGCGAGAACTCAAGAAATGGAGTCTAGATGGTGAATTTCTTGCAAGTCAAAGATTTGGTTTGAAAATGGCTCAAAGTGGTCACTGGAAAATAACGTGTTGACACGTGGTAGTTTAGAAAAAGGTGAAAAAGGTTAAATTTTATGTTTTTGAACCTCCGGTCTTCGACAAATGTAAAATTTGGTGGGCCCTACTATTTTCTGGTTGGGGGCCCTTAGCCAGGTTCAACACACTCTTTTGTAGGAGGGGTGCCTTTGTTGCCTATTTCATATTGCCATTATCATATTTTCGATATTATATGCCACATATTTTTCTAAATCCTCGAACGTGGGATTATTGTTTTAGAGAGTTGATTTTTGCATTGCGAGTTAGGGCGAGCTATATTTTAGCTCGGTGGGGTGATCAACTCCCGCCGAGTTAATCACGTTATTTTATTTACCACATTGACCAGGCTTATCCCATACTATTTGGTATCATCTTATATGCCTTGGCCTTATCTATTTATCCACTGAATTCCACATATATTAGTGGATAGAAAGTCTTATATACTTCGGCGGACTACATGGGTTAATATGGGCATAGTTCATAGTCAACTCGATAGGGGATCAACATAACTCAGCGGACATATAATGGCCATTCCAACAATATATTAGTGCCCTAACCTACGTGAAGAGTCAATCCAATGCACGGGGTATACAATGAGTCAGCCCAACATTGGTTGAATAAATATTTGCACTTTCTGTTCAGATAAACATAGGTCAACTTGGCGATTTATGGATAGTGCAACATCCACTTGGTTCGTCCCCGTAGGGCAGAACAATCCATCAAATCATAGCCCAAAAGCATTCATATCTTGGCAAGGATTGTGTGGCCCAGAAAATTAGCTAGTCTTACCTTTGCGACATGAATGAAGGTGGGACCTTACCATTTATAAACCTCTCAAACAGTTTCTCTCCTGAGCGATGTGGGATTTCCCCACTTGACAAACAAAACGATGAGCACAAAAAGAGATGGGATGAGGCTCAAACCTCCAACCGCATGGCCCTAAGTCCATTAAACTCACCAACTAAGATGGTTAAAGAAATGAGCTCGCCAATATTTCAAGAGCTTTGTGTGCAGGTCTGTGAGAGGGCAGATTAGGAAAACATGCAGAAAACCTCAAACTTAAGGGACTTAGGAAACTTTTGGGACTCAATGTAAAAAAGAAAAGTTGCTTGGAATTTTGAGATGATGACAATGGGTGATCATTTTCCCATTTTGGATCTTTTGAGATAGAATTTTTCTGTGTTAAAAACACACGAAAGAATTGATCCTAGGGGAGACACAATTGCAAGTGAATTATGAAGGTGAAGGGCAGTTGTTGGACAATTTACAGTCCCTTGAAGGTATGAAATATAGTTTTGCAGTTTCTTGATTCATTATTGCTTTATTGTAAGCGTTAAATGTAATTATAATTATTACATTATTAATGGATCGGTTCATAACGAACATGGGGACGCAGGAATTTTGATCCCCGTAAATATTTATGCGTCATTTTTAGATTTTGTAGATATTTATTTCTTCATTTTTTAAAAGATTTTGATCAGATAGAAATCAGTTATATGGATTTTGTATTAATTTGATTAAGAAAACATCGTAAAATAGGAAATTGGACTTAATTGAAAATTTGAGTATTCATAATCCAAAAAGTATAGATGAGTGCACACTTTAGTGTTATGGTTGAACTTGAGATTGAGGTGCATTAGATGAAATAAATTAATCAATTTTGGGGTACATGATCCATACAATTTAATTTGAGTTCCTAGTATCTGAAAAAAATTTAAAAGTACAAAAAAAGGTACCATTTTCGGATCAATATTTGATATTATTAATCAATCAGTGAATTTTTTTATGTTAAGATCCGCACCTTCTCTTTCATCTAGCATCAAATCATATTAAATCCTATAATTGATGGAGTTATAGTGATTTTTCAGGGGCACTTGTGTTGATTATTTGAATTGCCCCTGGCGATGGAAACATTTCTCTTGTATGATTAAGCCATAATTTATTGTATTTTCTACTGTTCAATTTTTTGTGCAAGGAGGTTCCACTGAAAACTCCATCGCTAGTTTATTTACCCCAAATATATGTATATCATTTCTTTGGAGAATGCATGAACATCTCCAATTTTGAACGGTTGACGTGGAATAAATTTTTGCAACTAGGATTCCATACATGCAATACCACGTCAGATTGTTTAACATCATTCCAACACTTTATATATTTTATGCAAAGGCCTCCTACAATTTCTAGACCTGATTTACATTTCTTTTATTTGAGATCCTTGCGTGGCTTGGCTAGGGACACCATACACTCAGGTTTTTGCTTTGGATTGACGTCTTTGAAGAGGCCATGTTTCCTCCGCAGTAATTCTGTCACGTTTTTTATTAAACTGAGGAGAGATTTTTGTTGAAGAATATTTTCTAAAACATCATCGTAAGGCCAGTTTGGTACCAAGCATTCCTCCTCTTTCGTTTCAGTCGATGTTTCATATTCTATTTAAAAGTCTGAAATAATAGTCATATTTATTGATTACAAGAAAATCGGTTGCTATATAAAACAAGGGCATGAAATAGCATATCCTGCCGTTTGAGATGGCGTTGACTGCTTTAGCCATTTTATTTTGCTAAAAAAGGGAAACATTTGAAGAGTGGAGCCATGGAATTTAGCCTTTGGTATTGCATTCACATTCTCGTTCTTGGTTTGACAATTTTTGTCAAGCTTTTTTGATTCTATAGTTACACAGTGCATGGAGTATGTTTTATTGTTAGATGTTTGGAATATTTATAAGTTGATTTCGGCTTCCTTTTGCTATATTTTTTTTCACCCAAGAAAAGCAATAAAATTCTTGGTTCCTCTCATGCAGATAATGTAATAGATGCAAGTTGAAAAAGGCTCAACACTCTGAAATTGACATTGCTTTACACTTGATTCACCATCTTCAAAAAAGTTGGAAATAAGTAGATGAATGTATCGATGTGGATACCTTGGAGGAGGACGAGAATGAAAGTAATGCAGAGAAATCTATTGATGTGGATTGTGAAGAGTTTTTAATTTATTTGCACTTGATTTTTGTCTAGAAAGGAAGCAATGCTCTATTAACAAATGCTTCTTTTTAAACTTGCCTCATATGTTTTTCCTATTCATACTCTGTAGATATGTAAATAATTTTCAGTTTTATATGATGTCTTTGTTCATGTCCATTTCCCCTAAACCCCGATCGAATAAAGTAAACCACAAGGAAATGAGTGGATATCTTTGAGAATAATAGATTTTGTTTGCATGCATTCATGGTTTCTTTCTCTTCCTTCGATTTACTCTTAATTAAAAATGTTTCCTCCCTAGTTGAAAAAAAGAAAACAGTTGCACAAGCACAAGTATATGTTAAGTATGTCGAAGTTAAAAATATAGAGATAGAAGATCACAATGCATGTCATATAACAGAAAGATAATTCATTGAGAAACAAGGCGGGTATGCAGATTGTGGTCATATAAGTAGTAAATGCTTTTAAAGACCCTTTTCTGCTCACAAATTAACTGCACTTGGTTTCTTACAAGCAGCCAACATTTATTTATATATGTAAAAAGCCTCCTTGAGAATAGTCATTTGTGACAGGGGCAAGTGGAGCATGTGCATCCAGGCCCGCATTTGCAGTCATTTTCTTCTGCTACAACAATCTCGTACTAAGAATGGCTACAAAAACAAATTAGAAATTAGAAATCTTTTCCCCAACGTCAGCGGTTAGAACCTCAAGAGAGATGCACAAAAAAGCAATAAGTATTCATGAGAGATAAAATAGGTGACGAGACCTCATGTTGAAGCCTGTCTCGACTTGGAATTCGTTGTGCTTCTTGTTGTCCCATGGACAAAATCATTTTACTTTATAATTACTTAATGAAAATAAGACAATATTAACTAGAAACGCAAGATCAAGAAATTGTGATTGAAGACAACATACGTGCACTAGCTTTGGTTGGCACAATCCACAGTTTCCACTGTGTGGATGACATGTTTGCAATAATTGCAACACGAAAGAAGAAGAAGAAGAAGCTGAATCTTGTATTCACCAGATACTTACTCAAACAAACACAAAATGCTTTGAAATGTTTATCCTACCAAGCTTTGTATTTATAGGTAGAAGATAGTGGAGTGTGGACCATCATAATTGGTGTGGCCCTTTCTCTTCGTTGCTCAATTGCGAATCAAACTGTGCATTATTAACTCATTTCATGACCATGACAGGCATGCAAATGGACATAGGATTTCACAGCCAAACAAAAACAAGCTTAAATATTTGGGTGTTTGTTTAAATGATGTCACCAGTAATCTACACAAGAACATAGACCATTTTTAAAATGATAGAAAAGGTTTGCATCCATGGTGCATTAATCTTGGAATTGACTTTGAAGGCAGTATGTTAAGAATTACAAACCTGAAATTTTAGCTTCCCAAGAAGGTGAGTTCACCCAAAAGCAAGGGCAGATTTTTCACAATGGTGAGAAAGGGTGTCTTCCTTTTGTTCCTCCTCTGCATCATGAAGTAGAGAAAAACTTGTATCCGACACATACCCTGCCTTCTTCATCCTAAGAGCTAGAATTTCAAAAGTTGCATAGATCTCTTTTGTTTGTGGGTGTGATCTCTTCAGCGAATGTACATTCACTTTCTATTTATCTCAATCCAACTACATCCAGGGTTCTTCTTCATTCCCTTGTCTTTCATCATTCTTCTTACTTTGTGGCTACATGATGATTCCATCTATTAGCAATAACATAGATATTTGCCAGATCACATACAAAGCCGGATTTTCGGGTTCAAACATAAAAATGCAATTCTTTGCATGGCTCCCAATCTCTACATTCAATTTAGAGGATTGAATGTATGGATCTTCTCCATCCTAAACAATTATGAAATATCAAATAATATTAAAAGTTATTATTATAATTGATATGGAGTCTTGTCTACAATGAAAATTGAGAATATAGTAACGTATTACAATTGATAATTTATTCAATGTAAATTTATGTGTGGCCACTGTTCTATGCCATCTCTATTAAATGTGAATTTATTTGTAATTAATTTGTAATAATTATTTTTGTCATTTCAATTTTTTTTTGAAGGTGTGGGATTAGAGCTGCATAAATATTGATGATGATTTTTATTTTTGAATTGACATTATACTTTACTAATGGTTTTTTTCATGTGACATGTTGTGATTAGTTATAGAAAAATACCTATTTTTAACTAATTGAAAATTGAGAGAAGGTTATAAATTTTTATAGCTAATAAGGAAAAAGGATTTTTTTTTAACAAATTATTAAATAATTTATTTTAAATAAACTTTATTATAAGATTAGAAAATGTAATGTATTCAATTGTGATTGGCTAATTAAATGTAAAATATACAAAAGTTGAGAACTATATTTGCCTTTGGCAGAGTAATTATCGTAGGAGATTATATTTGTTTAAGAGCGGAATTGTTTAATATATACTTGGCCTTATCGATTCAATTGCAATAAGTCATATTTAAAGCTCGAGCTCACTCTCCACACAAGGATAAGTCAAACTTCTTCAATGTGGTGGCAAATCTATTGAGATAGTTGGTACATCACTTTTTCTTGATCCATGACCTCCAAAAGAAATCACTACCTCCAACTACATCCACATGCACATGGCATAGTGGACAATGGGATCCACATTTTTTTCTTGAGGGTGTCAAGTTTTCGGTGGATAGTTTTATATTATTGATTATTCGATAATGCAAAGTCTATTGTCCTCCATTTTTTTGTCAATGTTTCATTTTGTTTTGCCACGATTCTATCCTTTTAGTCTAGTTGAGTCTATATAAAAAGTATATTTGCCATGTTTATAATTCATCATCAAGTTTTGTCTTCTTTTATTATTTTCATTAAAAAAATAGTTTCTTTGAGTTAATGAATTTTTCTATCTATATCAAAAGAGTCATTATTCCCAAAATATTTGTATAATATTTGTGTATCATTGGTATAAATTGTTGACAATGTCAAATATTATTGTCAATGAAAAAATAGGCATTCATGTACATTGTTAAAATTGTCATTAAGTATTACAATCGTGTCATTGTGTAAATGTCAATGTACTGTTTATCGTCAAAAGAGTCAAAAAATTGAATCATTGTCAAAGTCAGTTAGAAAAATTTTCCTTACGGATGCATTTTCGGTGGCATCCAATGTCTTATTTGTATTGAATCTCATGATCAAATTCAGTTGAGTCAGTAGCATTTCATTAGAGGATGCAGGCAACGGAGGTAGGAGGACAATATGTCTCCTCGAGTTCATCACTACCTCAGCAGCTGTAAACTTCTTTAGTGATGCCTTTTGTTGTCTGTGATGAATAGGAGCATATGAGAATCCTTGTTCTTGTGTGTAATACAATGTTTGTGCTTCCCCTAGGATGATGATGTGGATATTTGTACCACTGATACTATATCAAAAAGTGTTCTTAATCATATTGACTTGATGGTTGATGTGAATTGGTTGATGGATCTGAATTCATTTGTTCAACTTAATAGGTTGATGGGTTCCTAATCATGGACGATGTAGTTCCCACAATCAATATTGAGTATCAAGACAATGTGCGGGCTATGAAGTGACATGCTACTTGGTTGAAATGGTGTTTTTCCCCATGTTCATACTAAGGGGGAAAGGTTGGTTATTACTAATAATTCTCACATAGTGTATTGTTTTGTGGGTTAATATTTTTTCAAGTGTGTGTCTGTGTGTGTGAAGTTGTTTGTAATAACTCACGTACAATAGAAATAGGTGAGTAATTTTGGTAGTTTGTTAATAAGTTTATATCCTAAATTATAGGAAAGTTATTTCCTATATATGTGCATTTGATATTCATAATAAATCAACTAATATGTTTTATGTTAAGATCTGCACCTTCTCTTTCATTTTGGAGATTGAAGAAGTAAAGAATGATGCAAAAATCATATTATGTGAATATTTTGAAGATGATAATGAAGATACACTGGTTTCTCGTGTGTGGTATTCACCGCTTCTTGATATAAAAAAGATATTTTTCCTCCACTACTACAAAGAATAAGAAGGTCGATTATCCTAATATGATGACTACAAAGAATAGAATTTTGATTCAAGGATCTCCACCGCCTCCCTCTATGGATTACGCATTGAGAAAGCTGGATCATATGGAAAGTAAGAGGTAAGATCCAAAACTATCCTAACTTCAAAAGAAGTGTTTTCATCCCCGTTTCGCATCTTCTCCTTTTAATATTATATAACTTGTGAAAAATATAAAGTGTAGATTTATAAATTATATGAGAGTTTCATGGAGTCACCTACAAAAATTTTATAAGTTTATCCTTGATATCAAGGGTATTAGTTCGAGTGCCTAATACTGTGAATCCTAATCCTAAATTACTACTACCAACCCCACCTACATATCCATGACAGGACATGCTTGCTATGAGTGCAACAAAGACTGATAATATTTATCCTTTCAATGTCTACCTTCTCATTGGAGGATGTCAATTGAATAATTGTTTAATAGATTCAGGTGCCTAAAGTAATTTAATTCTAATAAAGGTTTTGAATTCTCTCAAATTTCACCTTGACTTAGGTCGGTGGCTCTATTACTCTATGGAGTTAAAGGAAGTCCCATAAGTAGGGAAGATCATGAATGCACAAGTGAGTCTCACTAAATTTCTAGACAACAAGGTGTCCTTAACTATCTTGGTAGTAAACATTTTGGCTTCAATAGGAATGTTGTTAAGTAGAAGCTTCTATCGAAACTTGCGAGGTAAAATCTAAATGAATTTGTCTTCCATGACCATTCAAGTTAAGGGAGATATGGAAATTTTTCTTCCAACAAAAAGATGAGACATAAAGTGTAAAAGTAAGGAAATCTAGGAGCTAACATCATGTACCAATATAGTGAGAATATGAATCAATTCATAACATTTGAAGAGGATGATAATCTTATCTTGGTAAGACCAAGAATTTATTTCCAATGTGGTATATATCATGAATAAGCATGGAAAAATCTTGAATTGTAATATGAGAATATCCATGAAAGATGAAATGGTGTTTAATGAGTTCCAAGATGATAAATCAGCTAGTGTGTTTACCCATGATGAGGAGGTGCTCTCGTTACCATTTGGATATGAATATTATTTTTATCATGTCATCTAGGAAGAAGAAAATCCAACTTGTTATGATCCTTTAAAATGTTTGAAAGAATAATGTGGAAAAAAATGCTAATAATTTTAGAAGAAACAATATACCCTCATCCAATCATTGAACTCCCGATACAAGCCATGAATTTGCAAGACATGTATGAATATGATTCGAATCATCAATAAATTTTAAAATTGGTCACGATGAAATAATTTAAGGTGAAATATCTAATATCCATCTTGAAACAATGTTTGATGGATGTAATGATGAGATTGAATTTTTCTCTTTTCCATTAAAAAGGAATATTTTTTCTAGAATTACAAAGTCAAAAAAAGAGTTTGAATTCCATAGATTTGGGACTCCACCTAAACAAAGAAGTAGCAACATGTAAATATATTTCGGATGATGGATAAATTTCTCTAAATTTTTGCATTGAATTTCAAAACAAACGTTATCCAAAGGAATGTAAAGGTGAGATTTTGGTAGTTTCAAAAAAGGATTTTGTGTAAGAAATATTGAAATCAGAAGAAGGTACAGAATATCTCAAGCTAAGTATTGACCTCTTGACTCATGTTATGGCCATAAAAGATAGGTATGAGGTTATGTTTGATTCTTCATTCAATATACAAAGACATCATAATGAAATAATATAATAGGATAAATTCAATGCCTCTTATGAAAAATTTGTCAATAAGCATGAATATGGGAAAGAAGAGAACTTAGAACATTCAAACAACCCAATAAAAAATCATCCTTGGGCCAATGGTCAAACTCAAAGTAAGAAATCAGAAATGTGGTTGAATGCAGAAGATGATTTATACGCTAAAATGGATTGAATTAGTTATAAAATATCTAAACATCAATAATATGTAGGATCACTCCTCCAAAGCATAAATACACTCATGAAAGCAACTAAATTTATCAAGAAATTGAGAAAAGGAGGCTACTTCCTTGAACCTGTAAATGGCTTCATTGAACATCATCACCAAACGTAACCTATTTAGAGGTAACTTCTGAGGAGAAAAGTACTTCATCAAAAATGGGTTGTCATGTGCATGTACCATATGTGACGTCATGCTCATGTACCATACGTGACTATATGTATCTTTGTTTCCATTTTGGTTTTTTCTTTTCTTTTTTGTTGTGTTTTTGTTTTTTCCATGTGTTGCGTTAATAATGGCGAGGATTTTTTTATCTATACCCGTTATAATAAGACTCTATAAAGCCCTATGGATAATGAGCTAGTACAAGTCATGTATTGATATTATAGAGTTCATGATCATCTTGTCCTCAATTTGTTTGATATACAATGTGTCCCCAAGTGAGTGCCAACTATTTTCATGTGTTTTTGTAATGATAAAATTCAATTTTAAAACATGAAAACTTTACCCTAGTGTCAAAATTTTTACTTGTAAACCCTCCTTAGTACTTATACGAATAATTTTTCCCCTATTTTATGAATTTCCTCACCCTCTATGTGATTTTTCTTTTTGTAATACCCTAACCCAAGTTTTTGAAATGTGAAATAAATCTCATGTATTTCTTCCAATTCAATGCTTGTCAAGGAAGTTTCTTCACTAAACCTAGACATGTTATTTTTAGTCTTTCCACGGTAGTTATGCACCCTCTAGGTTAGAGTTGAAGGCTAAAATTTGTTAGGAAGAGGTTATAAGGAACTAAAATAATATTTCAATTGATTTAGGAAATTTTAGGGAATATTTGAAGTTTTAGGGACAAGTTTATTGAAAGTGGGTTTTGAAGGTGGAGGAGTAATCAGTTCAAAATAGTGCATAAGATTTGAAAGATGGTTCCCTAAATTATGTAAATAGTTGGATGTCAAAAATATACCATTGGCAATATGATTTAATTCTATAAATTATGGTGCATTCGGACTTTTCACAAAACTAAAGCACTTCTCTCGATAGTCTATTTTGACGACACACTTTGCACTCGAGAAAAAGAATTTTTTTATAGATTTTTAGGTAGAATAAAATCATTGGAATAGTCCCATTATTATTAAAAGGATGATTGGAGTCAAAATCATATAAATAAGTTCAAAAAATTTCCTCCATGAGCTCAAGAAACATTTTCTCTAAGGCTTTCCTCAAGGTAAGCTTTCAGAACTTAGTCAATTTCTAAAGTGGACACGTGTTATTCCAGGATGAAGGAAAAATTTCATGTCTGGTCCCATTCAGAAAATCAGGAGAAAATTTTTTTCCCTTAAACAATTGACCCCACTAGTCCACCACATGACCCCGATGAAGCTTAATGATGGAAGATCGCCTCTTCTAACCTAATCCTACTCCTTCATGTTAGGAAATGAAGAAGTTCTAATTGTCACTCCCATATGAGGGTGCACTTTTCTCTCCCATATCTAACGTCCCATTGGGACATTTGGGATAAAAAAGTCACCCAATTTCATACCTTTCTCATGTTCCTCATGTGATCGAGTCTTAGCCCCTAAGTTCCTAAGATATAAGGAGAGGGAAATCAAAAGCAGTACACTGATATTTCAAAGATAATTACAAGAGCTTTGTAATGTGTTAAGAGGAAAAAAATACTCATTAGAAACCTTGGAGAATTTTCTACATGATAAAAACGTAAAATAATTCACAAGATATAGGCACTTCTTTCCACATCTCACTTTTAGAAGGTAGACCATGTTATCCACGAGAATGAAGGAGTAATTTGAGGGGTTTCAAAAATATATGTATCTTGAGACTCATCCTAGTGTCTTTCGAAGGCTCTTCATAGTAAAATTCATATATTGTTGTTAAAGGTGATAAGGACTTAGAGGGGGTTGAATCGGTCCCAATAAAACCTCTTTTAACACCGTGCTTCAAACCATAACCACACATGCTCATATAAAACACATCAAACCATACAAAATTCTAAATGAATTAATATTAATGAAAATAACATAATATTATCTCGAACACACATATATTGATGATAAAATCAGATCCACACACTTATATAGATGCTCAAATCAGATCACAAAAGATAGTGTCTTCAACACTAATCCACAATGACAGACAATAAAGTGCTCTTAAGAAAATCAATATATCACAAATACATATGAAGAAATACAAGCTATAAAAATGTCTTCAACCATAAATATCAGATATAAAAATTCCTTAGAAACCTACAAATAACATCAACATGCTATGAAGATAACATTCAAACTCAAGCACCAAAATCTTCCCTCCTTCTCCAACTCGCTCTCAAGGAAACAACACCAACATTCACTTGCTCAAATTATCCTCATGAAAACTAAACCAGAAGATGTCCTAGAATGATATTCTAGTTTTTTTGGGCTAGGTCCAAATGTTTTTTCTTTGCAGAAAAAGGGTTCTTCAAAAGAAGATAAAAGGGGTTTCAAAAGCTAGTACAATTGTACCCAAAAACTCCTTTTTATAGCCTTTCCTTGATTAGAACACAAAGGAGGTCGGTCCCTCATGATATTTTCAAACCATAAAATTATAGGAAATTTTAAAATTCTAATTACAATAGTTACATTTGACCCATATAGGCCATCCTAACAAAAACCCTTAATTTCATGATCTACAAATCACTAAAACACGTGCACTAGGATGCCAAATATTATCGTCATTCCAAAATGATTCGTATTCAATATCCCATATTCATAAAAAAATGATTAGTATATAATTTAAACATTAAGCATTGTAACAATTTTCATTAACCAATCAATTTTTTTCATTAAATGGGCCAAGTTCCCTTTACAAATCTCAAAATAGTTGTTTCCTTCACCCTTCAACACCCTAGAAACTTCATAATGCCACCAATTGACTTATAGTGAAAAAAATTCCACGTGACCTCTCAAAATAACTTTTATAACCTCTATAAAACTAATAATCAAGTTACAAGTCATGAACCATCATTCTCTTCAATCCACATAAACTTTAACCTTCACCATATCAACCTTCGATAAACATTGTTTTCTAAGGTTATGTCATAAAATAAATTATACAAACATTACAGAAATCCAAATTGATTCTTTTTATTCAAAATTATTCTCTATTCACATTGAAGGTAATAGGAATCATCTCCTACTACATCTTATGCTTGAAACGACCTAAAATGCTCACCAAAACGATCCTGTTGTGAACTGCCAATAACCTTCTTGTTAAAAGAATTTTCCTATAAACCCTTACAAATAAAATTATCACGAGGAAATAAATATATCACTGAAAATATATATGAATATGCCTTCTAATACAACTTGAATCATCTAAACACTCCACATATAACTCAAGTTATGGAAAAAACATTGGACCCTTGCTTTTGAGATCTCAAAGCGTGCTTTGACCAATCAATTTGTTTGGCCCCTAAAACACCATAAAAATGCATGAAATTTTCTTAAAACCTGAATGGAAATAAATAAAAACTCTTAATCACCATCCACCATGACTGTTTCATGCTACTCCTTTGGACCATCTTGTCCTAAAACCTTCTTCAAAAAAAAAATTATTTTTAAGTGGGGCCTGAAAGAGGGAAATGCGAGAACCGATATTGAAAACATGCACCATGATGAAGTTTCACTCTAATGGTAACATCGTAGCTCCAAGGCAAT
This sequence comes from Taxus wallichiana var. yunnanensis, assembly GCA_018340775.1. NCBI lineage: Eukaryota > Viridiplantae > Streptophyta > Pinopsida > Cupressales > Taxaceae > Taxus > Taxus wallichiana. Next base: position 445,353,026 of record CM031241.1, on the reverse strand, counting down.
AAGAAATATTCGAGAAATGGAAATAATATGAAAATAAGAAAATAGGTATGTTCATGCTCATAGATCAAAAAAGGAAGTATAAATAGGGGTGTTGTGTAACCTCCATGCCTAAACAAGGAAACAAACTCCTATGATGCCACTAATGCATTTGACGTGACTGACGCATATGACGTCACTAAAGGAGGAGTTAAAATTCCAAATAAGGAATGTAACTCTTATAACACATCGACACAATGACAATGACAGATTCTATGATAGAATCTGACACTTGTCATTTGACTCCCTAAGACCTATGAATCTTGCAAGGAGAGATGACTCATAATGTGATGTGGAAGATGACTAGGTAGGTCACACACACCAACACCACCATTCATCAAAGTCGAGGAAGAGATCATGGTAAGCTAGAACAGAAAACAAGACTCCCTAGATAACTAAGAAAGATGTGTCAATGGGGCCCAACAACTAAAGGCCTGATAAGGTGCCCGTATACAAACAACATATTTTTGGAAAGAAGAAGAGGAGAAGAAGGAGGACTATATAGACCAAAGAAGATGGGCGGCTGCAGCAGACCTCACCCCAAGAAGAGACTGCAAGTGAAGAAATTTCACCTCAGTGAAGGGCTTGGTGAATATGTCTGCAACGGACCGATCATCCTGTCTAAACTTCTTGTATGTCCATGATGTTTTCATGTATCAGCTCCCATATGAAGTTCATGTGAATCTCAATGTGCTTCGTCTACGATCTTGAACTAGATTTCGAAAATGAAGATAGTGCTCATATTTTCACCTTTGTAGATAATGGTAGGTCGTCGAAAGTGGATACCAAACTTTGTCAAGATTCCCTGTAACCAAAAAAAAAATTTGGTAGCGTTAACTACTCCTCTGTATTATGCTTTTGTTGATGATAGGGCAATGGCGTTTCGCTTCTTGTTGGACCAACCGATAGGACTGAACCAAGATTGAAATTGTAGCTTGAGGTATACTTCCTATGATCTAGATCATCGGCCCAATCTGAGTCTGTAAATCAAATCAAGTCAATCTCAGTCCCTCTTAAGTAATGAATTCCATCTATGTGAAGACCGCGAACATAGTGAAGGATCCATGTTTCTTCTATTACGTGTAGCTCATGAGGCTCCTGCATAAATCTGGACACGATCCCGATAGCATATGATAGATCGGCCAAGTGTGAGTAAGGTGGATCAAGCTCCCACCAATGGCGATAAAGGGTACCGTCAACTAAGGGGGAAGAAATCATAAACCAACTTGACCCCGGAAAGAAAAGGAGTAGGTGAGGACTTGCAATCGGACATGTGTGGCGAGAAAGCAAATCAAGAAAGTACTTAGGCTGCAAGATCATAATTTCCGAGTAAGATTGTGAAATTTGGATCCCAAGAAAGTAATGAAGCATTCCTAAGTTACACATGGAGAACTTGTTGGCCAAGGAGATCTACATAGAATCAATGATAGAGGAAGAGCTACCCATGATCAACAAGTCATCAACATAGAGAACAAGAATAAGCATGGATTCATTTGACCGGAGAATATACGCATTTGGGTCGAGTGGCACTAAGTGAAACCGATGCAAGTAAAAGGATTCCATCTTGGCATACCAAGCCCGAGAGAGGATTTTTAAGGTCGTAGAGAGACTTCTTTAACTTGCAAATGAGGGATGGATCATGGACATAACCTAAAGGTTGTTCCATATAGATCTCTCCCTCTAGGTCCCCATGAAGGAAGGCACTCTTAACGTCCATCTAGTGGACTTCCCATCTGTTAGCGAGAGTGATGGAAAGGGTCAGTTGAATGGAAGTCATCTTCGCAATCAGAGAAAAGGTTTCCGATTAATCAACCCCAACTACTTGGGAAAAACCCTTAGCTACAAGTCACGCTTTATACTTCTCGACTTCCTAATTAGCTCCATACTTTGTTTGATATATCCACCTACACCGAATGATTTTTCTTCCTTTCGGAAGAGGGTTAAGATCCCAAGTGTCATTCTTTATGAGTGAGGAATAATCCTCATCCATAGCAGAATCCCACTCAGGAATCCTAGAAGCTTCCTAGAAAGATGGTGGATTAGAAGCAGAGGTGAAGGAGTGGGGTCCAATGAAACTCAAGTGAGTACATATCTCATCTGAAGGATCTCCAACTAAATCTCTAGCACTCTGTAAAGTTTTCCTGGCCCAAAGAGGTCCCGAAGGTTCAAGCTCAGAGTCGGAAGATTCTTCACTCAAGTGAGAAGGGACATAGTCCTCATCATCACTACTATCAGAATCAGAAGACTCAAAAGTTTGAGGATTGGGAGGAGCAGGAGAGGAGGAAATCACTCAACAACATCATCATCTAATGAGTTAGAATCTGAATCAGTGGGCAAAATAACCTTAGTGGAAGTAAAAGTCAAGGATGACTCATCAAACTTCACACTCCTCTCAATATAGAGCTCATGGGTTGTAGGGTTCAACAATCAATATCCCTTCACACCATCAGGATACCTAAAAAGATACAAGGTTTGGATTGTGGATCCAATGCCTTATGTTTCTTCTTGGGAATCCAAGCCATAGCATTGGATCGAGAAGACTCAAAAGTTCTCAACATCGGGCTTCTGTCTAAACCAAGTTTCAAAGGGTGTCATCCCTTTTACTACCTTGCATGGAACATGATTCTGAATGTAACAAGAACAATTCACTACTTCATCCAAATATTGTGGAGGAAGGGACTTCGAGTGAACCATACAAGTAGCCATCTCCTTTAGAGTTTAGTTCTTTCTTCTTGTAACTCCATTTTGGGAAGGGTCAGTAAGCAATCGTACGACTGCAAAGCAATCCCTCGAAGTGAAAACATCCTCAAACCTATTTCTCACATACTCACCTCTATTTTCGGTTCAAAGAACCTTGATAGATTGTTCCGCTTGTTTCTCAATAAGAGTTTTAATGTTCTGAAAATTCTCAAATACTTTAGACTTAAGCTTAAGAAAATATACCCAAGTATAACATGAAAAGTCATCAATGAAGTTTAGTATATATAGATCTCTAGTGAAATAAGCAGATGGAAATGGGCGAAACATCACTATGACCAAGATCAAAGGGATGAGTAGCTCTCGAGATATTCCCTTATCAAAAAAATTTCAAGGTGCTTTCGGATGGTGCAACCTTCACAAAAACCTTTAGAAAACTTAACTTGGGGTAACCCATTGACCATTTCATTTTAGATCAATTGTTCAAGGTAACGATAATTTAAATGCCCAAAATTCTCATGCCATAGCTTGCTAATCTCATTTGCATGAGTGAGAAAGGCTTTGGGTGTTGTATTAGAAGAGAAGTGAGAAAAGGTATACAACCTGTGAATGGTGATCCACCTTTCCCTCAACCACAAGTGCAATTAGATTTGAGCTCACGAATTATCACCGAGTGAGGAAAAAATTCCACTCGCATTCCTTCACCAAGGTGGGTGATTTGGTAAAATGATAGGACATTGGTAGAGATATTGGGAACACTCAACACTTAGTTAAATGTTCCACCTTCTATCTCTATTGATCCACTACCACAAACCGACACATGAGTGTCATCACCCAATGTGATTTGGGACATGCCACATGGTTCAATGCTAGAGAATTCAACCTTTCAAGAAGCCATGTGGTGTGAGGCACCGGAATTGATAATCCAAGTTGATGATGGAGATGATGGAGCTACAAGGGCCTTACCTTTCTTCTGTTCATTTTTAAATCGCTTTGATTTTGAAGACTTGCCCTTCAAAGTATTTTGTTTGATGATTAGAACACTTATTTTATTCTTCTCAAGTAAGCGAGTTAAGTGATAAATTTGTTTCGAAAACAATGATACTCATCGTGGTGTGGATACTTACAATAGGAGCATTTACACTTTTCCTTCTTCACTTCAAGTTCAAAAGTCGAAGTGTTAGTGTTGGACTTGGCCGGGGTTGGTTGGTCTTGGTTTCTTTCTTAGGTTGGTCCTTTGTTTCTTTATTCTTTTCAATTTTATTTCCCTTATTTGCCACAAGGGCATGTGACTTGGATTTTAGAGTCCACATTTGAATGATTTTGTCCTTTTCTCGAATGAGTTGGGGTGAAAAACTGTCAAATGAGGGCATTTTCGAGCACTACCCAAGGTGACTTTCGTGGTGTGGAAAGTTTAAACAAAGACAGAGTATTCGGGACCTAACTTATAAATAATCAACAAGATCACTTGAGAGTATTTCTTCTCCACTTTACATTCCTTTAGAAGCGTCTAGTGTGGAAAAACTTTGAGAAGAAGGCATGCAGATTTTTAAATTCACAAGGATTTAACCCTAGTAGTTTATTCTCGAACTCATGCGCTCTCATGTCATATTGCTTCCCTAACATATCATCGAGTGTTTTCCATGCTCCATCGGGTATTGAGTAAGTTTCGATGTGAAAGAGAAAGTCAGAAGCGACGTACATACAAAGAATACCTAAGGCTTCATCACAACAGTTGAACCATTTAGATCTTTTGGGTTCATCATCACGTTTGGTCTCTAACCCCATGGTGACATGGTATAACCCTTTACTTCGCAAAACCAATATAATTTTAGATCTCCATTCGAAGAAATTAAAAGGTGTGAGCACCGGTACTTTAGAGATACCCATAAGAAGAGATAGAACCAATGAAGGAAGAAGGAAGGAGAGAGAAGGAAAACAATGACCCTAGAACAACATCACACCCCCAAGTTTGGAACTTTATAGTTAAGTACATTGATTACAACCGGATGCAACTATTTGCCAAGAACCAATCTGTCACTCACCTTGCAATCAACATAATAATGCGCAAGAGTGGAGACAAAAATCAAGGTTCGTTGGGTGCAACAATTTGACACCGTAAGCAAGCACAAGAATGAGTGAAAACAAGAAGGGGAAGAGAAGGCCTTGTGAGAAATAGTGTCTCACGTCGCATGAAAGAATCCCTTTATTGTAAGAATGTGGTAGATGTGCTCACAAGTCCACAAGCAATAAAAGGATATAAAAAGGCTCAAGATGATTTGAAATGAGACGATACAAGCAATACAATGACACCCCCCAGAATGTGACACTTTATAAAATAGTGTGTTTACAAAACTGATAATCCCATCATCTAGTGTGTGAAAAAACATGCAAATCTAACTAAATAAGTACTCAAAACCTAGTAATGATTCAAAATTTATAGCAAAAAAAGATTCCCACAATTGATGTAAAACACCAATAAGCCCTGTAAACGGATTAAAAAAGTGCCCCGATGCATGTGAAGGAGTCGTATGTATGCTCGTTGGAAATGACATCAAATTCAAAACAGGTTTTTTTTTTTACAAGGGGGATTAGCCTCTTTCCAACCCTGGACCTCACCCTCCATCTTCGACACTCAAAGGAAGGACAATAAAACAAGCAAAAGACCCCAAAAAATTTACAATGCCAATTAAATAAATGTTTTAACCCTAAAATATTTTTAAAAGGTGATTGATTAACCAATAATCAATCCTAAAAAGGGCAATGGTTATTGAGTTATTCAAAATGTATGGTAAATGGTAGTGTGGATGTGAATACCTCTAACTAAGTCCACGTGTAGACCGTAACAAGAATAAACAAAGATCCTTGTAGTGTAACCATTGTGACACAGGTCGGAGCAAGGTCAATGCCATGAAGAGTGCCGAGTAGGTAAAAAACAATGCATCAATTTCGGGCTCGAGTAGTTGCAGATTGATGAAAGTTTGAAGTAGAAAATGCCAATGTCGAGGCCAAACCAGATGTAAACATAGAAGTCAAACAGAGAGGACCAAGCATGGACAAGAGGTCACGGTAGGAAATCAAACTGGAGGAGCAAACCAGAGATCCTCAAATGAAACAAAAAGATCCTCCATAGATCAGGGAAAAATGATGACAAGTCAAAATGTTCACCATAGGATGAACCCAAGCTTCCAAGGAAATAATAAACGTTGTAGGGTAGGTGTAATTGAGGGAATCAAGCTGAAAAACCAGTGCAGAGGTTGACGAGCCAACAAAACAATCACGTAGATGTTTGAACAACAACCAATGTAGACTAATGTACTCATGTTCACACCAAAAATAGAGTTGTTGAGAATAAGCAAGTCACAAGCCACTTAGCAAACAAAGACAAAGAAGAAGTTCGTCCAACCAAGCATGAGCCTATGAAAGGTGGAGCTCCAAACATGCAGCAAGAAAAATTAGTGCAGAGGTTCATGAGCTAGAAAAAGAAGATGTTTGAACAAGGCACAAGGAGGTGATCCAGAATCACAAGGAGTGGAGGTTGAAACACGAGCCAAGCAGACCAAAGCACGAGCAATAACCACTACACAGAAAATTTCCATGCAATGGTAACCATGAAAAAATTAACCACAAGTCCACACCAAAGTAAAACGAGCTCACGAGAATAGAAGAAATCACGAACGAACTCAACAACTGATAATGTAAATTGACCAAAATACCCTCAAACTTGCAACTGTTGAAACCTCAACGCGAGGTGAGCAATACAATTCCAAAGTAATAATCGAAAAAAATTACATAAGGAAATAAGAAGAAACTAGAAGTAATAAGCAACTGATAAATGAAGAGTGCACGTTTTATTGAAACCATCTCTGATACCATGAAAGAGGGATATGCGAGAATCGATATCGAAACAATGCACCATGACGAAGTTGCACTCGATGGTAACGTCGTAGCTCCAATGCAATAAGAAAGATTCAAACAATGGAAATAATATGCAAATAAGAAAACATGTTTTCTCATGCTCATAGATCAAAAAAGGAAGTACAAATAGGGGTGTTGTGTAACCCCCATGCCTAAACAAGGAAAGTAACTCCTATGATGCCACTGACACATATGACGTGACTGACGCATATGACACCACTAAAGGAGGAGTTACAATTCCAAATAAGGAATGTAACTCCTATGACACACTGACACAAATGAAAATGACAGATTCTATGATAGAATCTGACACTTTTCATTTGACTCCCTAAGACCTATGACTCTCGCAAGGTGAGATGACTCACCATGTGATGTGGACGATGACTAGGTAGGTCACACACACCAACAGGCCCACATATCACCATGAACTCAACCATACATTATGTAAATATGGAAGATTCCTATAATACATAAAATCATCAAGTTTATTGAAATAATAAAAACTTGTCTTATATAATAACCTTCTACAAACTTGTTACAAACTTCTCCAAGCTATGGTTTAGCTAGGGTTTTAAACCGCTTTATCTTCTTAATAATTGTTCATAAAATTTTGATTATAAAATTACCTAATTATTTTTAAATAAATTGTAAACTAACCTTATAACCATCACTAAAATTCACAAGGTCCCATAGAAATAACATTATTCACAACGAGCATCAAAAGTTCAAATTCAAGCTTTATTTTCACCTATTCTTGACCTTGTCTCACAAAATCAGTCTTATCTAGCAAAATACACAACATGGGCACCTGATTTTTTTGAGATAATAATCACTCATCCCTCTAACATATAAAATCATCAAAATTTCAATTCCATGGCTCAATCTCTCCATTCACTAAGACTTACCTAAACTTGCATGTTGGATCCTCACTGTAACAATTAGGGAAAATAGAAACAATGTAGGAAGTGAATAAGAAACCTCTTAAAATGGCCCAAAAATACCTAATATGACATGATCTTCCTTATATCATTCTTTTATGAGCTAAAATATCTCCAATACACTCTTTCACACCTCCAAGCTACCATACTTGCTCCCAATGAGCACCTATAACCAAACAAATCACTTGTTCCTGCACTATGAAACTATTGTGAGTGTTCAATCACCCTCAAAACATGTTATTCATCATGCCAAAATGATTCTAAAGCATCCATAAATCTCACACCACCAAACTATAATTGTTAGGCACTTGTATAGGCTAGTTAGAGTAAGCTTGCACCACTAAATCCCACTATAAAAATTGATAGGATTATGTTAGCAATTCATACATCATCATGAAATCATTGTAAATCATTAAATTTTTCATTAATTTGGTTTTACATCAATGAAAACACCTACTAGAACACCATGCCAACAATCTCCCCCTTTGCCATTGATAGAAAACACCCTAAACTTCTCCCCCTTTTTTACATTAATGAAAAAGACATACCTCTAACTTACCTGATTCACCTTCTTTAGCTTCATACCTTTAGGATTTGATTGGAAAAATCAACTAAATATCTCAATTTAACTCTTTCACTTAATTTTTCCCAAAAATCATTGTTTTTCCTCCATTCTAAGTGTTCAAGTAACATGCTCCCCTATTTTGGTCGTTATGAATCAATCAGTAGCAAAGAAAAAAATTGATTCAATCATACTAAAACCATTACAAAAATGTTACTTTCATCATCTCACGTCATCATGTCACCTTTCTTGACCTTAATTCATCATCTCAAGGCATGGATTTAGCATAATAGAGTACTTTCATTCTTTTCTTCTTACACAAAGACTCATTCCCTTAACAAACTTTCAAGATATTATAACATCAACTTTAACATGTCATAGTATGATATTCATACCTCATCATGATGAAAGATACTCCCCTAGACTTAAGAAGACTATTTCAAATGGATGAGCACATAAACATGCAACTTTCCTTGATTCTAGGCATAAGAAATTACTTTTTGCAAATTTTAACAATCCCTAAGCACCTTTCTCAGTCTTCGATAGTCCTATTTGAATTAGATAAGAAACTATATTTCATCACAACTTGTACAAAGAAGAAATCATCATTTTCTTATCTTGAATAGCCTTTTGGTCTTAATAACATCATCTAGAGCTAAAAAAATACTAACTCCCCATCTCATAAAAGGATTATACACACCTTGTGCAGCAAATTTATAAGAGCACACTTTATTACTTGTTCTACTATAACAATAAAAATTATCTAAGATCATGAGGCATCTTGCTCAATATTGTCAATTTAGGCATCTTTTCTTCATTTTCACCGACTTATATGAGAGACTAGTGCAAATTGAGCCTTGAGCCACTTTATCATGTTGTTCTTATACCATTGATCATATATACACATGTAGGGTCTGTCTCATTACTGAACCATACCTTCACTCTTTCAATGATATCATTTGTTTATTACTAACACTGTACTTTACGTACTTTGTAGTTCTCTAGCAACTTCTTCAAGAAACAAGAAATATGTGTCGACAACTATCTTACAAAGAGACGTACACATCAAACTCATATTATTACCTTGAATGAATCTTGCAATAACATCTAGACTCAATGTTATATGAAACAAACCTTGGATCCTAGGTAAAATCACTTGTAATGCATACATTTCCTTATATCACTCTCACACAAATGTTCCTTTAGACTTCACTCCTTGATTACACCAATCATCAAACCTTATTCAAAATACTCTTGCACCAACATTCCTATTAAATATAATATTCATATACAATTTTTCTTCGCTTTTACCAAGAATCAGAATCATAAAAATCCTTCAACATTTGAAGTTTGTGTAACAAAATCTTATCAACATACCTCTATCATAACTCCCCGAGTTGTAACCCGACCTTGTGAGTTCCTTTCATGGCCTATATCTTAGATTTGAATCTCATGGTCATACTAAGGAGAGACAAACACCCTTTTTTATACATGATTGTGCTTTTAAAAAAAACTTCAAATTGAGGATAAGATGCAACTCCCCCTATACCAATAGACCAATACAAACAATGAAGATATTGATTTCTTGCATTTATAGACTATTTACACTGTGTTCTATCACTGTTACATGTGAATTTGATCTTTCTCTATCTTTGCAATCTTTTAATCACAAGATTGCATTCTAATACCTTCACAAAAAAATTCACTCTTGGAGAAAAATTCTTTTGACATAATGAACCTAAAATGCTTCGTGATAGACCTTAAGAGATCATGAAATGATCTACATGATACAATATCTATTACACACTTCTTAGCACTATCGATATCATGAAACCATTGCAATCTCAACTTAAATCATTAATAAAGACCTCTCAAAGTGAGATCTCTAGTCATACGAGACTAATTATCATGAATCATCATTTGGCAGCAAATCCTACACATTGAGCATATAGATGTACACTTAGATCTCTTTTGATCATGGAAAACATTCAGAATTATACTAAGAAGGTAACATGCTATGACTTATGTGTTTTATCTTACACCATCATATGCACATTATGGAGTCCTAGTTTATTGCCTTGTTTATGCTCAAAAGAATTCCATCTAACCATCTTAAGTCTTCTAAGTTTATAACAGTGACTTTCTATTCTTGATAGTGCATCTTGACACTTTCTTGTTTATCTAGGGTTATTGACACTCAAACCTTTAACAAATATAACATGATTATAGAGGCCATTATTATGCGTATTCTTCCTCTTTTAATGTTATAAGACCCTTAAATGCTTAGAAACACATGCCTTTTCTTCTAGAATTACTTAACATAAGCTCATAAAGCCACCTATAAACTTTCATATCTACACTCACACCGGTAGACCATCTATATACTTGTAGCTTGTCAAGTTTTCCATTTCCCTAACTTTTTAGTGCCTTTTTCACTTATATATAATATTTATATAGTCTCAGAGGCCTCATACAACTTGCAACATCCTAAATGTGACTCCACATGCTTGAAATGCCCATTCTTTAGCTATACTAACCTTACTCTACTAGATAAACAGCTCATTGAACTTAGTCTTAGATTTCAAATTTCATGAACCTCATCAGTGTATGACAACCTCGAGACCATTCTTTACCTATAGATTGAACTTGTGGAAGATCTTGACATCATTTCACAATCAGATAAACTCCTTTTGATATCTTTTTTCCACCTTTTTGTACTACAAATGTAGGATATAAAGTATGACATTCATGATTGTATAAAGGCAAAAAGTTCTAACCTAAAACCACTTTAAGGACACATTCCAGCTTTACCTTCTCTCTTCAAAACAAAGTGTGAAAGGAGTAAAATTATATATTCAAATTCAAATAAAAAATAGATAATATTAAAGCATAGATCCTACAAACCTCAGAGAGTACTAGGTCATTGTAACTTCTTCTCTAAACCATCATAATAACATTTTTTCACATCGACTTACTTCTTCATACAATTATTTTTGAACTATCTTGATCACTTTCACCTTTACTTTTGATAATTTCGTTCTCCCTTAGCTGATAAACACCATTTCTCTCTTTTGAGAACACATAATGTGTTATAGAAAAATTTGTAAAGTACAATTTAAAGAGTTTTGAATTATAAATCTTTGTCAAGATTTTTACACATTTTCTTTCCTATAGGATCATATGTAGTCATCTCGAGCATACTAAAGAGCACATAAGACTCTAATATCCTCCTAGGATAGTACCTAACTCATGATACTTCGAACAAAAACTTATTTGGTGCCTCACAGATCTTACACATTTTTCCGACATTGGAACCCTAAACACTATGAGAAAATGATGCACACATTACATTCTCATGATAGTGACAGAGACATGAGATTTTTCAAGATCTTAACTCGATCAATAACATAGACATAGAACTTAGAGCCATTGACCAAATACATTTATGACAGAGACTCATTTTTACTTGACTTTCCTCTTAAGCTCATTACAATGACACAACATCCATTAAAAACCTCTTAGACACCTTGATAATAATATTTATAGAATTAATGGCTTACAAGATTCTTGTGAATAACAAAATTAGACCCTCTTAAATAACACATACTTTCATGTTCTAGATAGGGACAAAGAAACATACTAAAATAGTTCAAGATTAGAGTTCTTTATCACAATCAAACTGAAATCATGATGCTTCACTTCAAAAACTAGCACATGAATCATGATAAAACACTTAGAGACACATGAAAACATATATTTTTCACATGTAAGATTCTCACATTGAGATACACAACACCCCCTCCCTTTAAATATTCAATTACTCCTATATACTTCTATGAAGCCCAATAAAGGCATATGTCACCATGAAGGAGCTTGATAAGTGGCCTAAGTAGGTCTAAAGCCCTCTTCTTGGACTTTGACTGATTCTTCTTGATCTGATTCAACTTTTTCATAGCTGATTCCTCCTTTCTCCCAGTCAAACTCTTGGAAACATCTTGACCACTTTGATTATCTTCTTCCTTCTTTTTGTATACTTGGCTTAGGTTTTGCGGCTCTTTCTTCAATTGACTTGTAGTAAACAAAAATTGAAATGTGCCTTATCTTGTGGAACCTAAAACATTCCACTTTCCTTCCTTTGTATTCATAAGCCATATGACCATATCCATTACAAGCATAACAATACCCCTTGAATGTGCTTACATACCTCTTTGTGTTTGATGGCTCATTTTTGCAATATTTTGTAAGATGTCCCTTTTCTTGGAAATGATAGCATTCAAATCCATATCTTTGACCTACATTTTTCACTTTCTTTTCTTGATATTATTCTCTTCACATTGTTCCTTTCCTTTTCCATCATCCTTCTTTTCAACCTTAGGACTATAACTATTCATATGTCCATAATCACCACATTTATAACAGTTACCATGAAAAACACCATACCTATATGCACTTTCCTTCCGATAGGTGATATTCTAGGAGGTAGAAACATTGATCTCTCTTCCTTTCTTGGGTGATTTATTTCATTTTATCCTTGAATTCATTCTTCTTGAATGGACCCTCATTAAAACCTAGACGTGTCTTATCACAATAGATATTTTTAATTCCTAGCATCTTACTCATATTTTTCGAGCTCTCTGTTAGGAATATATTTATTAGTGCTTCACATTATAATATAGGTTTGTTATATTGTTTCAACAATATAATTTTGTTATAACCGTAATGATATTAACGGGTTGTTTGGTTGTGTGACTTCCTGGTTTGTAGGAGGTCAGTTTTCTATTTCCATGGCTATTTATTAGCCTTAGTATTGATTGTAATGAGGTCGAATACAATATCATAATATTATTTCCTGTGTGACAATATTGTTGTTCCAATATTTGGTATCAGAGTGATTTTTGTGCACGTCATGGAGTCTTGAGATTTTTTACGGAGCAGAACAATTGTTGTTCATGATTTCCCCTTCTCATGAAAAGAATATTTTGTAAAGAACTTACTGTATATCCTTAAGTGCCAGGCCAATCATTTTTAGATTGTGATGTAAGTTTTCAGGTGGATCGTGATCGACATTTTACATATGTGGATTTGTTTTGTTATTCTCCTTGATGCAACACGTGAGCAAGATGCAATTATCCTCGCTCCTGTTAAGCTACGTCTGCATCCAATCTCCCTGCTCTGATGTCGATCTCCACATGGAAATCTGGACACAAATTTGGAGTTTCTGAAGCCATATGAATAACGGGAGATAAGTTTTTTTCTTTGGTTTGCATTCAAATGTCTAGACCCAATCGCACATGCATCTCTTTGTCTAATTCACCCCTCCACATGCATTATTAGCATTACTCGATTAATGTAATACAATTTTATATTGAATTCGATCTGCCATTGGGTGATTCAAAATTGCTAAATAATGGTAGGAGATTACGGTTTTTCCATTTAATTCCCGAGACATATATGCCACAGTTATCCAATGAAGAGTGCTAAATAAATCAAGGTGAAAATGAATAGGTCTTGTATTGCATGGTCAATTCAGGCATTGCAATGGAGATTATTCTAGATGGTGTTTATTCAATGTGCATGGATGGGTTATGCTCCACGAAAACTCAATGCATTGAATTGATGAATATGCTTTGATCTCTGTGGATCAAAACAGGATCCCACAAATTTTCTTTGCATGTGGTTTTAAGATTCAAATATAGAGACTGCGTATGTATTTACACGCATTCATGTGTGGTGCATTGCATGCACAACTTTGAGAAAATTTGCATCTACGTAATTGCATTATGTTTGGCAGTCTTTTATTTCATCAAAGCGTATTGTATCAAATATCCTCTACTACGCTATTTCTCAATCTATTCAGCATGGGCATCTGATCGGTTTTGTTAGATCACTTTGGGACCACGTACAGATTTTGTGGATCGGGAATCATACCTCGGATATCTCTGCATGCAGTAGATATTTTTTCAGAATCACCTCAGGCCATATTTCTTTGCCACATGTCTCCCACATTACACGTATCCCACTCAACACTAAAAGTTTTTACATGTGTGATCTACCGACTTACATTGGTACAGCTGTCTCACGGACGCATTTTCGGTGTTACCCGACATCTATCAAAATAAAGTGTTTCACATTAAGGGGGGAACATGGTCTCAATGTTCCATTTTCATTTCCACCTCTTGTTCATGTGTGTAATTTTTTAGTATGATTTCTAGATCAACCCCTGATGTGAGATAGTGCAGGAGATTCAGAACAGAGTACTGAAGTAGGAGATGTTCTTGATAAAAGTAGATGGTTGATGTCATGTTCCCACTACTTTTCTGATTAGTTGGTCGATGTTCCCAGATATGGTTGATGGTGATGTTATGTTCCCATTTCCCTTTACACGGTCGATGTGTTCCCAAGTGGTCGATGTAGTTTCCCACCTTGGTTGATGTTCCCATGGATGGTTGATAGTGTTCCCATATCATGGTTGATGTGTTCCCACAATCAGAGTGCACAGAGGAAGGTCAAGACATGTGTATGTTGCTCAGTCAGAAGATTTATGTTTCTCCCCATGTTTGCACTAAGGGGGAATGTTAGGAAATATATCTTAGTGCTCCATTTGTATGTATGGGTGAATAATAATTACATGTGTAATTATTATTATGGTAAATTAGTGAAAGTACATTTACTATGTAAATGTAAATAGTAAATGTAAAATGTGGTTAGTATGTGGTAAGTTAGTAAGTTAGAATAATAAAACAATTAGTGTTGTTTTATTATTATATTGGTGAGAGGTTGAAACCATATGGGTGTATGGTTGTATATGAAGACAAAGGTTGTTGTGAGGATTGTTATTATACATCTCCTATATAATGGAGTGTATTGAAATAGTGAATCAATAAAAATATAATATAGAGTTGCTGATTTCAATTATTATCTGTGTAGCTATTTCATGTATTTTGTGTATTAGATCAGAGTAATTTTCACATTTTGGTACCTGAGTAGGTTTAATTTGTCTCAAAGAAGCTCGTAACTTTGGTTTCGTGATCTGGGTTTCTCCAAAATATTGTACGTGGAATGATCTATTATATAGGAAGATACAGTAAAATGTTTAGAAAAAATCAGTTCGTAGTTCAGGAGAAACGTTTAATTTACTATACAGTACATTGATCACTGCTGTTTTTTTGAAGAAATCAGAGAATCAAAGTTAATTTAAATCGACATTCAATTTTTTTGGATCTTTAGATTTAGTAAAATGGATACAAAATTATATAAATTTAATGGGCTAAACTTCCATACATGTAGAGTAAAAATTTAGATGCAAAGTTAATGAATAAAAACCTATGGAGGATAGTAGATGGAAAAGAAAAAGAACCTACAGATGTAAGCAAAATTGTAGAATGGGAAACTAGAGACGAACAAACAATAGATGAAATTGACTATAACTATGAAGAATTTATATACTAAGTGAAGTTCTTGGAGGAAGGAGGAGGAACAGGAGGTGGAGGTCATTCAATGACCTCTCGTCGATTGCCAAGCAACGATGGGGCCGCATGAAGTTGTTGTGACACTCTGTGTGTGTGTGATTTTACTTTCATTTTTGGATTTCAAGTATGATTTCAGAGTTCCTGTTTTGTGTTGAATAAGTGAAATGTTCACATTGAGGGGGCAATATGGTCTCAATGTTCCATTTTCTCTTTTCATATTTTTTATCAGTGAACAGTGTTTCCTACATAATTCCCTGAAGGAAAAACATAGTGGACAGATGAAAGCACAAGGAAAAGCAACATCATGATATTGAGGTTGTTGGTTGTCCTATAAAACCATCCCTGTTGAGGTTATTGGTTGTCCTATAAAACCATCCATGTTGAGGTTGTTGGCTGTCCTATAAAACCATCCATGTTGAGGTTGTTGGCTATCCTGAAAAACCATCCAGATCATGAGCATGCACGGGTGGCACGCTATAGAAGGAAGTGAAATTGTTGTTCTCCCATGTTCGCACTAAGGGGGGGAATGTTAGGAATATCTTGATTAGTGCTTCACATTATAATATAGGTTTGTTATATTGTTTCAACAATATAATTTTGTTATACCCGTAATGATATTAACGGGTTGTTTGGTTGTGTGACTTCCTGGTTTGTAGGAGGTCGGTTTTCTATTTCCATGGCTATTTATTAGCCTTAGTATTGATTGTAATGAGGTTGAATACAATATCATAATATTATTTCCTGTGTGAAAATATTGTTGTTCCAACACTCTCTTGGAAGGATGATAGATTTCTTGTCATGGTGGATAACTCCTTTCTCAGTTCTTCTTTTTCAGTTTCATGTTTGAGACATTCTTCTCTCTTGATCTTCAACTCATCTTGGGCCTCCTCAAGTTGAGTCTTTAGGAAATTGAATATTTCATCATGAGTTCTAGACATCTTGTAAATATGATCACCATGTCATCCTACCCAATTCATTATAGTGTGAGTATTGTACTGAATTGTTTCCAAATCTACAGGTGTCATCTTGTCACCAAATATCTCCCTCTAGCTTGTTAGGATACTTCCAAGGGCATGCTATGATACCAATTGTTAGAGGTGACAAGGAATGAGGTGGGATGAACCATTCCCCAATAATTCCTCTTTCATGACTTGTGTTTCAAACTCTAACCACACATTTCCATATATAACACATTAGAGCATACAACCTTCTAAATGAAGTAAAATTAACGAAAAGAACATAAGATAATCTCAAACACACATATATTGATGATAAATTCATATCCACCCACTTATATAGATTCTCAAATCATATCAAAAAAGATACTGTCTTCAACAATGATCCACAAGATATAATAGAGTGCTCTCAAGACAATCAATGTCTTATGAATACATATGAAGAAATATAAGATATGAAAATGTATTCAACCTTTAGGATCAAATATAAAAATTCCCCAGAAACTTGCAAATAACATCAATATGTTATGAAGATAGCATTCATACTCAAGCATAAAATTCTTTCGTCCTTCTCCAACTCGCTCTCAAGGAAACACCACCAATATTCTCTTGCTCCATTTCTCCCCATGAAAAATCAACCAGAAAATGTTGTAGAATTTGATTATAGGTTTTTTGAATAGGCTCAAGAAATTTTCCTTTTCAGTAAAAGGGTTGTTCATAAGAATAAAAAGGGGTTTTAAAAAGCTAGTTCAATTTGAACCCAAAACTCATTGTTACAACCTTTCCTTTGTTTTAAATCAAAGGAGCTCAGTCCTTCATGATAATTTTGACCCATACAACTCTAGGACATTTAAAAATTTTGAATTACAATATTTACATTAGACCCATTTAAAGGTCATCCTAACAAAAACCCTTCATTTCATCATCCAAATATCAATAGAACACATGCATTGGGATGCAAAAAAATTCTCCTCATTCACAAAGAAAGTTTATTTAAGCTCACATATTCATAAAACATGAGTAATACATAATTTAAACATTAACAAAGTGGTCACAATTTTCATTAACCAATCAAATTATTTCACTGAATGTGCCCAATTCCCTTTACAAATCTCAAAACAGTTGTTTCCTTCACCCTTCAACACCATGGAAACTTCATAATGGGAAAAACTAAATTCTACTCAACCAAAACATACCATGTGACCACACACAAGAAATGAAAGAAACATTAGAACACTTATAATAAAGTTATAAGTCATGAAACATCCTTCTTTTCAAACCACAACAACTTGTGCCTTCACCTTATCAACCTCTCAAAAAATTTATTTCCAAAGGTTAGCTCATAAATTCAATTATAAAAACATTAAATACCTATAAATGGATTAATTTTATGAATAAATTCATCTCTCTTCACATTACAAGTGATAGAAAGCATCACCTAATCCATCGTATGCTTCAAACAACCTAAAAATTTCACCAAAAAAATCCTATTCTAAATCGCCAAAAACTTTATTCCTAAAATAATTCCCTTAAAACCCTACCAAATTTATATCTCATGAGGAAATAAATATACCATTGGAAATATCTATGAATCTAAATCCAATGTAACTTGAATCATCTAAAAAATCCACTTGTAGCGCAAGTTATTACAAACACTCGGACCCCGCTAATCGAGATCACAAAAGTTCCCTTTGACTAGTCAACTTGTTTGGACCTCAAAACACATAAAAATGCATGAAATTGTCCTAAAACCTTAATGGACACATATAAAAATTCTAATATTTTTCCACCATCAATTTTGCATGCTACTCCTTTGGACCATCTTGTCTTAAAACCTTCTTCTTTAGAAACTATTATTTTTAAGTGAGGCCCACATATCAACATGACCTCAACCATACATTTCTTGAAATATGGAAGATTCCTCTACAAAATATAATCATCAATTATGAGGGAAAAATAAAAATGTGTTGATAGACTCACCTTTATGAAAACTTCTCCTAGCAAGGGTTTAACTATGGCTTTAAACCACTTTATCTTCTTATCAATCGCTCATAAAAGCATGATGATCAAATGACCTGATTATTTTTGTGAAACATTTTTAAATAACCTTAGAAGCATTCCTAAAATTTCAAAGGTCCCATGTAAATCACAGTATTCACAACATGTATCGAACTTCAAATTCAATCTTGATTTTCACCTCTTCTTGACCCCTGTCTCACAAAATAAGCCATATCTTGCAAAATACACAACATGGGCTCCTAAAAATGTTCTATGAGCATCATCACTCACCCCTCTCAGATATAAAATTATCAAAATTTCAATTTCATGGCTCAATATCTCCACTCACTAAGACTTATCTAAGTTTGAATGCTAGATATTTAGTGTAACAACTATGGTCAACTAAAATAATACAAGAATTGAATAAGAAACCTCTGAAAATGGACCAGACATACCTTATATAACATGATATACCTTATAGAATTATTTCATGAGCTTTAATAGATTCAATCCACTCTGTCACACCTCTAAGCTAGCATGCATGCTCCCAAAGAGCACCTGTAACCAAGAAATCACATGTTCCCGCACTATGCCACTATTATTAGTGCTCAATCACCCTCAAAACCTACTATTATCATTGCAACTTTATTCCAAAGCATCCATGAATATCAGAATACCTTTCTAAGTAATTTTAAGAGCGTGGCTAGGGATATGTGCGAGGTTAGAATGTTGTTGAAATTTGACGCATTTATTTTCATAGTTATAATAGTCGTGGTTAAGCATGGGATAATAATAGCCCATGCATAGGATCCATTAAATAATACTTAAAATATAAAAATTTCTACCAATTTTGTTGTCATCGACTTCTTGGATAGCTAGACGAACCTCGGAGTTGTATGACACCCGAGGAGGAGGATGTTGAATCTTCTTCGTGAAGTATACCTCCTAGTATGAAATAGTGATTCACACATTTTTGAAAATATCTTTTACTATTTATTGATAGATCTAGATGTATTTTTATAATAAAAATTAATCATATTTCTGAATATACCAGGTTTTTGATGAGTTATATTTTATGTGATTAATGGTGGGAAGATCGGTGTTGGTGTAACATAGTTGATCTTTTTTTCGTATGATGATGAATATTTTAGAATGTGCATACGATAAAAGGATGAGAAAGGAAAGTGAAGCCATGATGTCTAAGAACTTGTTAGATAAGTGAGGAGTGGTTTGAATTTTTTAATGGTTAAAGAGTTTTAGTAGGTCTTTGACAATGGCACTGTGTTTTTGTAGGACCTCATTTTCTACAATTATAGATCCCTTTGATTCGATTGATGAAAATTTATGAATCTTAGTAAATGTCAAGAATTTGTACACCAATAAATGTGGCAGTCTTAAGTCCCATGATGATTGTGTTTTATTCTTCCATGTTATTAATACATTCTAATTTTTTTTTATAGGTAACAGGATATGGATGTCCTAAATGGAAATTATGACTATTTTGGTACCCCTTGTCTGCATTTTGGCTTGTCAAAGAACAAGATCATTTCAAGAGGGGTATTGATGTGCTCAATAATATGGATAGATTCATAAGGTAAGAATTCATAAAGTAGTTCATTATAAGGAAGGGAAGTTTCTTCGAGTTGATCGATAGTGACCAGCCCTTTAATGTACGTTTGGTTGATAAATTAAAGGACATATTTTTTCATGAGGATGAGAAATTAGGTAATGAGATCATTTTAATAAGTCTTAGAATGCATAGATTTTACAATATTAAATTTTATTACAATGTCAGTTTATTGATTGATGATATATTGACATAGTTGGGAAGCTATGACATAAAAGGCACAACATAAATTTTTAATTTCGCAATAGTGAGTTTCGTAATTGTGGAAGGTGTGACTTATATAATATATGGCAGGATACTTGTCTTGTTCATCCCAATGTACAAGTATGATTCCAATTGAATTATTTGTCACAGAGATGTAACGATAAAAAGGATTCCCAATGCATGGAGGTATAAAAAATAGTGGAGATAAAAATATATTGTTTGATAGCATCAAAGGTGCATTAAACATTAGCAACCCACTTAAAGAGAATTTATTTCTGCAGAAGATGATGAAAAGGTTGCCAAAAATCTGATAATTTAGAGATAAATAAAAAGATGGATTGAACATTTCCTGAAGGCTATGAACTTGAATTTCCATCATAGAAACTATGAACCTGGGGTATTTCCTATAAGAACTATGAATGTGAATTTGGTAGGATCAAGGAAAAGAAATAATTGTAATAGATTTCTAAAAATCACATCAACGAAAACTATATGGTCTCTTCATTGTTTAAATTTACCTAAGAGATATTCAAAGTAGTATTTTATGGTGTTTTGGATGACATTATGAATGATGTGGGTCATCACACATTGATAATTTGATCGTACATTTTAAGGCCAAAGGGTATTACTCTATAGTAGAAGATACCCCATGGGGTGATGATGGATGCATTTTGTTGATCCTTTGGTGGGATGAGGATTTGATTGTAACAAGGGAAACCATCCATAAGGATAATATAGCATGTCATGATGTTAGATCAAGAAGCTCATAGATGTTTGGTAAACGAAATTTGTCTATTCGACAAGTGAGATTTAGGTCTTCGAAGTAGGAAAAGATGCAAAATTTTTGCGTGGATTTGTTGAGAGGAATGATGTTAGAAACCCATTACAAATAATAAATAGGTAATATTAAGTTGGTAGGAAGAAGACACTGAAGTTATTATTTAACCAATATGTCAAGACAAGGTTGCATTCACATAACTTTTAGCTTCACAGATTATCATTAGTAATGGCGAAATAGGTATTTCGGCTTATGATATTGATAAGGATGGATTAAAGGAAGATGCTATGAATATAAGGTCATATTTCTCATGATTATTTATTATAGATTCAAAGGGTAAGTCATACAGATCCTATTCATATTAATTCACACTCAATACCTTCCACATGCAATAGTGGAGGTAGGTTTGGGTGAACAATTGTTTATCTAAGCATAAGAAATATGAGGAAAATGGATTTACACATGGTTTGTCATCAAGATGATTTGAAGGGGGTATATACCTCCATAAAAATCTTGTATGTGAAGGAAAGGGGAACCAAAAGGAAATGGTATTTATTACATTAGGCTCACAGAGTTGTTATTTTTCACATCTCGCATACGTTTTAGGCATAGGGATTGCATTGATGGTTAATAGGTGATATTCCTCGTTATAAATGTTACATGATATATTATAAGGATCGATCATCTAGTATTTTGGATCATGGAATGAAGGATCCTATAGAATATTTATAGAAGACATGGAATTTTGTAATGGAAATTACATATTGTTAGGCTTTTAGATCACATGATATGATTTTAATGGATTTGGTTTAGTGATAACTGTAATTTTTTTACCCTCTTCTTCATAATTTATAAATCAATGGAATGTTTATGGACTACAATGCATAACACATATAAGGGGATAACATTGTAATATATTATATCACATCTCTCCTTCTAAAACATAGAAGATCTCATGGAGGATTTCAAACCTATTTTAATAGGTGAGATGATTGTTCCTAATGTGGGGGTGAGTGTGTTGCTAAAGGTTTGTACCACAACAAGTTATTGAGAAACTATGGTTTTAGTTGATCTGAATATTTTTAAATGCACGATATGGTATTATGATTATGCTTGCTTTATTATTGATCATTTTTCTTTCGATGAGATCTCATTTATTTGGGTGCTGATGAAGAGAGGAAGGTCATGATCCTCATGTTATAAGGAGGTAATTTAAGTTTAAAATGTTATAGTGGAAGAAATTTGAAGATCCACAATGAGGTTGGAAAATGAATGGGGGTCTTCTTATGGTACATAAATGGCCTAAAGGGTTTCAATCATATCTTTCGGTGTTGCAAAGAGTTTTGAAAGAGATCATAAATATAAATATTAATAGGAACTGATGTAATTGTGTAAGGACCATGTTTTGTATGGATTTAGTGTATATAGTTTTAGGTGTTATAAGAATGGACACCTTTTTCGTAGAAGATGATGTGTTGGATAATTTGTAAAGAGAGATGAAGATAAATACTTTAGGTTGGTCTTTCAAATACTCTGTGTGTCATATTTTCTTTATATAAATAGAATCTATCTAGAACCCAAAGGATTTACTAGAAGAATCCTAATTTTTACTCAATATTATATCAAGAAAAGGTTTGGAGTATATATGTTTAGGGGCTTCTGATTTTTTTTAATTTGAGTTTTAGATTTTGTTGTATTTAGGTCACTAGCAGGACTAGGATGATTTTTTGTCGATGGGAGAACTCATTTTCTCAGGAGAGTTCATATTATGGAATGGAGGGATTTATATTTCTCCTTATAGTGTTCTTGTATTTTTATAAATGCAAAATGCCTCATAGTTATACTAATAATTTTTCCACAACTGAGGATAAGAGGGATTAATCGAGGAAATTTTATGACTACTGATTGGATACATTTTTCAAGGATGTTAGTGTAATATCCTAATGATGAGAATGATAGATAGGGGATATTGTTTGACAGTTTAGAAGCTTGAGATGCTCAAGTCATGTCTTGTTTAGAATGTTTATGTTCTCGTCTTGAGATGGGTTTAGAATATTTGATGGTGTTTGTAAATTTGAATGAAGGATGTGGTCCCCACGGTGGAAGGTAAGGACATGACATTCTATGGTGTGTTTTTATGGCGAGTGTCTTGTAATATTAATATGTTTTTATATTGGTGATTTGTATGTTTAGTGTTGGATTACATGGTTGATTGAATATTTTGATGATTGGCCTCTTTTTTAGTTAATTATAAGGGATAATATAGGAATTTTTACACTAGTGGATGTTGTGATGCAAATGAGCATGGGATCTTAGTGGTCGGGAAATTGAAGGGCCGTGTTGTTTGGTCAATATTTGAAATGTGGAAATGGATGGTGTTGTAGATGTGGGTGATAGTTTGTTGATAGTTTTGATGGTATGATGAGACCCTATAGCATTGGAATGAGGTTTATTACCAGTTGGGGATGATTCTTGAAGTGTTGTTTAAACAAATCCAAAATTTCTTCCAAGATGCATTCGGATTATGAAGTTGTAATTCACTATGGGAGAAAATGTCTTGGAGGAGATTTATGAATAAATAAAATTTCTCAATGTTGTGTCCTCATAATTGATGATATTTACAATAATAATTTTTTTATAACATAATGGTTTATATGTGGATATGTTGATGGATTGGGTATCAAAAATATTTTTGAAAACAATTATATAGGATTCCCGTAAAGGTGTGTATTTACCTTAAGGCTTGGATCATTCGTATAAAAACTATAGTAACAAACTCACACACTTATTATTACATTTATACCATAGGGTATGTTAATTTATATATTGATTTTACGTTATAAAAGTATTAAATATTGACCTATTTCTAGGTCTTTTTGTTAGTTAGTCAAACATCATTGTGTTTTGTCTCATTGAGTCATCAATTGTCTTTATATTTTTAGGCATCTATCAAGTGTCTCAAGTGTCATAATTTTCTCATTTTTCATCTTTAGGTCTACTCGAGGTGCTTAGGGTTGTATTGGGACACCTCGGGGTGACCCGGTTTGTGATTTTAGTCATCGTGTCATCGTAATTTATGATCTTAATTTAAAGGTCAGTCCTAATGGTTACCCGATGTATTCACCTAGGTTATAGTTAGAAATTTCAAGTTACTACTATCAAATTTTGAACAAGAAATCCCTATATAAACAAAGCATACTCGGTGCATTAAGGGCAGAAATTTAACACATCAAGGGAAGCTATCTACTAAGGCAAGGGAGTGCATTTGGGATTCTTCGACATCGTATCACACAAGCATAAGGGAAAGGGTTGTATTGCTTACATTCCATCCACAATTTGGTATTTTAAATCTACTTATTGTCCCCTACTACCACATCATTCTTGATATGGAATCCTAGGCACAAAATTACACATGCACACATAGAACTACATTGGGTTTGAAATGTAGTGCAACACTCGATCTAAGACCACTAGTTTGAAAGTGAGGTTAGTCCGGCCTATTCATATGCATTTTTATTTTTAGGAATTAATTCTCTTGATAGGTTTTGAAATAAAATCTTCATGTGACATCTAAAATGACATAGGCAATATTACTACAATACATGTGTGACAAGAGTGAAGGTATTTCAAAGATACAATGACACTATTGAATCTAATTTATGAGATTTTCTATAGTATAAAGTGCTCATATATCATACTACAGCACCCCGAGGTGCCACAATATCCTCCGAGATGCCTTAGTATAGAAAAAAAAGTTATCTTGTTCCATTCCCAAGACCATTCAGTCACAAGTTTCCCATTCTCGCATACTAGTTTACTATCTAGTCCAACACATAATGAGGCAATTTAATTTATGGTTAGTACCACCTCCCTTTTATTTCCATTATTTAAATCCATTCAAATATTAAATAAAACTATTTAGATCTGGGACTTCAATATTGCACTTAGTTTATATTTAGATTAACTTATAAAATAGCCACCCTATTCTATTTTTAGTTCATCATATTGGTGAACCCCTCATTTCAAATATTTTTCTTTTTAATCATCTTTCGTTTGCATATATCTTCTTCTATCATCATGTCACATTTTAGTGTCAGCCCTAATAATGATGAGACTACAATCACTGAACTTATAATCGTATATAGTGCTCCTATGACCTTACCCGATGCCACTCAACAACTCCACATTGGGAAGGTCAAAAACATGTGCCAACTAATCCCGATTATTATCCTATAGGAATATGCCTTGTTGATGACCTTGTTGCTTATACTCATTGTACATCATGCCATCCTATGGCCTTTGATCCTTCTTATTCCTCTTCGATACACCACTGTTGTTTTAGATCCTTATATTATTGATTGTTTATTAGGCATTTATTCCAGATCTGGTATGTCCCTTACTACTTCTCATTATGTTTCTCCACCCTCCCATTCTAGTTCATTAGCACCTTCTTATTACCTTGATGATATTATTGAGAGTAGTGTTTCAGCTGACATTGACCATATTATGCCATCTCTCGTTCCTTTAGAGTCTCTTTTTTATACACTACCGAGAGTGCCTCACTTCTTCCATCTTCCTCTTCACCTAAGATTGCTACTACCATAGTACATGAGTCTCGCCTTCTATTTTTTCTTCTCATTCTACTCATACCTAATCTACACTTCCTTCTTCCACTTCACCCATACCGTGTGCTCCCTTTCATACCATTAATCAAACTTCCCCTTCATCATTTCATATGGCTCCTTTGACACACACTCCTCGTGTGTCTTTAGCTTCGGAGCCTACTATCTCACCTCTTGATCTACCCATGATCACACACAACGGAAAACTTCCAAATATTTATAAAATGTTTCCCTCTTCTTCTATTCCATCAAAACAAATTATATCCCTTATAAAGTAGGGCTTACAAGAAATTCCATCACAAGAAATTCACTCTCTCACCTTAGAAAGTAAGGCTTACTATGTGTCTATATAAAACAATTCCTTGCATGGTAGTCTAGTTCCAAAAAAAAAAATCATAACTCGGCATTTCTTATGGGTTTCATCTTTCCCATATTTACATCCTTTGATGGTACTTTGGTGACCCTTATGCTCATATTGCACATTATCACACACTTATGGCCTCTTATTCCAATGATCAACTATTACTTAAGGCCTTTTGGTTTAGTCTAGTTGACGATGCACTTCAATGGTATACCCATATCCCTTTTGGTTATATTAGTACTTTATATGACATCGACGATGCCTTCCTTTGTAGCTTAATTATCAATAATGGTCATGTTGGTGCTCAAATTAGTCTCACCCCATTTTTCATTAGAATACCTCAGTTTGCGGCATTTGTCATGTTTTCTATCTCCCCGTGTTGGTGCTTGAAGACTCTTTCCTCCATTTGGTTACCACGGTAAGTCCCTTACTTAGTCGAGAATCACTCAAAGGTCCAAAATTTTTTTTCTGTTCTCTATCCATTTGAAGGAGTCAGAACTTGGGCGTAAAACTTGGGTTGTTCCTTTCCTTCTGTTTTCTTCGGTCATGTTTTGTTCTCCTATCATTTTGTCCCAAATACCTCTGGAAACATGACTGGATGCAACTCATTGGATCGAATATGGGCCTTATAACATTTCCAATTACTCTTTCCTTAAAGATAGATTCATTTCCATGCTCAAATGGTGATTTTAATGCATTTTACAGTTTGACGGGTGTATTTTCCCGGTCAAATTCACATATGAACCATATGGAAACATGGCCCTTTTCGGTTGAATGCAGCTTGGCGGGGCACTCTAAAAACTCTATGGCTCATTTCAACCTAAAACTTGTCCACTTGGAGGGACCGCACATGTTTGGGGACCGAACCCTGTGTTTTATTTTAAAGAAGTGCTAGGAGTACACTTGGAGTCTTCCGATCACTCTACCTTTTTCTTGGACTTTTCAATGGCCGAAAGTGACCAGATTAGACCTTAGACACATGGCGCCTTCTGTTGAACCTTCAAATTTTTGACAGACTCTACCGAAATGAGACACGTGTTGAGCCCGCACTTGTTTGGGGTCTCTACTTTTTGGGACCATCTCAAAATGCACCATTGAGACACGTAGCAGGTGGGGAAATGGAGAAACGGAGCTTTGGGGTTATTTAAGGTTTTTACCTTTTGTAAAAAGGGATAAAATTGTAAGTTGAAGCATGGCCCCGAAAGGAAAGTAATGCCGGCGTCAATAGTTAAAAATGAAGGTGTGGGTCCACGGGAAAATGTGGAACTTTTTCCTTTTTGGAAAATAAGTATAAAGTGAAAAAATGAAGCGCAAGTCCACTAGGGACGTACACGAAGCTAAAGGTAGAAGGGTGGAGCTGTGGGGAAAATATGGAAGATTTTCCTTTTTCCAAAAATGAGGTAAAATAGAATAATCAAGCCGTGGTTCCTCTAAGACCCACATTGGGACACGTGTCAATCCAATTTTACGAGGGAAGAGGGGTGGAGAAAAATGTCCAGATTTTACTTTTTCCAAAAGTTATAAAATGTCAAAAATTTCTCCCAGGCCCATTTCTAATCACATTTGGCCATATGGAGGGATCAGATTAAAAGTTGAAAAGCAAGATCAATGGTAGCTATACATTTCATTTGACTTTACCACCATTGAATCTCCACGATGTTTGGAGATGCATTTTTTACATCATTCTTCATCAAAATTTTGGTAAATTTGTGTCGTTTTGATTTGCAAAGTTCAATAGAATCAGTTTTGGAGCTCAATTTGTAAATCTAAAGTACTTTTGAAGTAGTTTTTTTCTCAGGATCGTGTAAAAACACAAAATGCCGAGATCTAAAAATTATAGAGGAAAAATATAAGAAGGAAAAAGATGAAATGATGAAAGGAAAGGGATCTTCATGTGTGAAAGATGAAAAATGTGCCTCCAAATAGAACAATGATGTGAATTTTTATAATGATTCACCTTTTTGAGGCACCTGGCAACTTTTTGAACAATTTTCTGTTAAACGTCCCTTTGTGCAAATCATTATGGAATTTTGTAACAAAATTGATGCTTGGCATATTATTTTCTTGGGAGAGAAGGATTTTATTTAAACAAATCATACATAATGTATGTTTTTGGACAAAGCTAATGGTCGGGAGTTCATTTTCACAAGAAATTTTTGAGAAAAGCTCATCTTCTGAGAAAACCTTCTAAGAAACTGGGTTAACTTCCTCTGTGTTAGATTTTCATTCATGTTGAGTTGGTTACAAGTTTATAGACATCAAAAATATCTAAAATTGTTTAAAATAACTCTCCCCATTGATGAATCGATAAATTTTGAGTTAATTTGTGTTAAATCGCTAGCAATTTTGTGTTTATTTCACTTTCAGAATGTTTGCAAGTATTTTTCTTGTTCTATTGCAATATTG
The DNA here is from genome assembly GCA_018340775.1 of Taxus wallichiana var. yunnanensis. Lineage (NCBI taxonomy): Eukaryota > Viridiplantae > Streptophyta > Pinopsida > Cupressales > Taxaceae > Taxus > Taxus wallichiana. The sequence goes on along the minus strand of CM031241.1, from coordinate 445,324,454 downwards.
TAGAAAAATATCTCTCAAGAACATAGATCTCAATCCTTTTTATAGTTTAGTGGCATTTGTAATTTCATTTTTCAGAATATCTTTCATCAGGAATGAAATAAACAATTTAAAATCACTTTTCTTTCATCTATTGACAGAGATTGTTTGTAAGCCTTTGGGTGTACCTCAGGCATGATTAATATTAAATTTTGATGTTTTATTGGGTCTTCTAACTTGAGCCTTCATGCTAGAATCTCAAAGATTGTGTGAAAAAGTGCAAATCTGGGCCTCCATTGATGCACACCTTCTGGTTGAAGGAATGTTTTAACTATTTTGAAGCTTTATGTTATTGAGTTCTCCATTTGTTGTGAAGTTTCTCAAGGATTTGGAAAAGTCCAATCTATCTTGTTGATCTCCCACCAAAAAATTATTCAAATAACCAATCCTACCCTGAACTACCCCTGTTTTGCTTTGTATATCCACAAAAGAACAAAATCCATTTGCTAAAGTATGTAGAACAGATCAGATTCCAAATGTCTTCAGTAACCTTAGCCTTGTGTTGAAAATATCTCCTTATTCTGGAAGTGACAACTTGTGAGAGTCATATTTGGGGTGTTGATCATATTTTCCCAAGGTCTTCTATATAAAATTTATGCAAAAGAAAGGTATATGCATCTCCTTGAATAACGAGAGGTTATAAAATAGGTTCTCTTACCTTGGTTGAAAAGCACAACCTAAAATACCGAGGATAAGATCAAATCCTTTTAACGTGCTACCAACTTCTTTGAGGCCCGAGTTCTTAAAATTCATATAAATTACTTCCCAAACTACAAAATGACATACATAATCATTTATCTACCTCGATTGTCTTGTCAAATCCATGATCCGCTTGGTGTGTGCAAAAGAGTAAATATAGGTACCAACATGTTCAGGCGCCATTGCCGAGGATTATTTGAGCTCGAGATTTTTTTGAGTGGAAACATGCTTCAGGACCATTGCGGGGATTATTTGAGCTCCAAGATTTATTTGTACGGCAACACACTAGTGGCCCTGCTTCGGGAGCTGATTTGCATTATTGGGAGCGATTTATGTTGCTAAGGATGATTTTTTCATTGGTTTCAGTTCATATTCATTTCTCCTGTCAACACACTTGTGGCGCCATTTCCAGGATTCTTTGAATTTTTAATTTTTTCCGAACCCGGTAATGTTTCTAGCGATTCGTGTGTAAATACATTTTGTAAACATCATTCTCTCGATCATATCTATAAAGATTGCAAAAAGGATAAGTTTTTGTGCAATATTTCAAATTTTCCAACAATTATTCCACTAAGATTTGTATCATCATTGATAAATTTAGGTAAAAGAAGAGCAGATCTTGTAATATTTACATGAGTCCGGTATTGAAAGACATTTGATAGGTCTTTCATAGTGCATTTGCACAAACTAAGGTGAAATTCCTTAGTGGCAACTCGTGATGTTTAAATTCTTAATAAATACCAGTGTCTTAACATACATCAAGTAAGATTTGTCATTAATCTCTGCAAAGTGGAAGGAAGAATATCTTTCTTCACCGAGGAACCTAGTAGAAGGTTATTTTTAGAGTTTGGAAAGTCTAATTCAAATGGAGGAAGAATTTGGAAGGTTGTTGGAGATCGACATCAAGAAAAGGGATCTCCATTCTTGAAAGTGATTATCCTGTCATTTAAATTTGTAGTTCTTCCTCGATGCTACCGAATCGGGTAGTCTTTCTGTAGATCTAAATTCTTAAATTGGAGAGGGTTCATCATTTGTATTTGAAAAGTTTGAATCTCATTCTGTCCTTGTGCTTTCCAAATATGGTAGTGTCTTCCGTGAAAAAGATCCATTAGGGGATATTCATTTTGAAAATCACATTCCTATTCCTAACAAACCCCTTAGTCCTCATCATCTTGCAACTCCTCCAAGATCACCTCCACAAAACAACATGGCTCAGCCTCCACCCAGACCTCCATTTGTTGTTAATACCTTTGGTTCTATCGATCTTAGAGGGATGGTGGTTACCCAAATGTTGTGCCACGGGATGTAAGAAACCAATTGCCTAAGTTTCAAGGAAATAATGCAATAACTAGTGATCAATGCCTGAAACTCTTTTTCAATATGATGGAGGATTTGAAAATAGATTTTGAGGATGTATACATTAAATTATTTATTCATACTCTAGAAGAGGATGCAAGGGACTGCTATAAATCTTTGCCAGATAATTCCATTGACTCCTGGACATAGATGAAGAATGCCTTTAGAATGTAGTACGCTGATAAGACATACCCTAGGTATCTTTTATCATAGTTTGAAAATATAAAAAATAATCTTAATGAATCGGTGCATGATTTCAATACTAGATTTAATAGAACATTGAGAAGACTACATGTTAATTTGAGGCAATGTGATGAATCCTGTCTGATAAAGTATTCAGATGCATTTGATAAGAAATTTGCATACTATTTGAGGGATAAGAACCTTAGAAATTTGAGGAAGGCCTTTACCATGGCTCGAAAATTGAGAACAACATTAAAGAAGTTGGAAAAACCTCCTAAGAGGGAGGGTGTTAAACTGATCAACCCAGAGAAACCTCAATCAAGTAAGGTTGTGGATCTTGAGGAAGTTGTAACGACTTTGGTAGGGGATGTCAAAGAAATTTCATACAAATTAGCCCAGCCAGAGAAAGGAATCGGGAAAATTTCACAAGGTTAGAAAAAGGCACAAAATTTTGAAAGATTTGGCAATCATCCTAGGGGTGATCGTGAGATCTGATGACAAAGGTAAAGGACCAATGGGAGATAAACAGCCCCAAGCACATGAAATTAGAGTAGTTCATGATCCTCTAAATTCCGGGGTTGTTTTTGTTGAAGAGACAAATTAAATGGATTGGTGTGAAAAATGCTTTTACGCCACCCGCCATGTGAAATAGATCAGTAGGTTGAACAAGTGATGATGATGATAACACTAATGATGATGCATGCACGATGGTTTCTTCTACGAGTTCACAAGTGGCGAAACCTCAACTAAGATTATTAGTTCCACAATTGTTAAAGATTTATAGGATTTCATTCACTGGATATTACCTCTTCCTCTCACTCATACTTATGAAATTTATATGGTGCAAGATTTTGAACTTCATAATAATGGTTTTGAGTACTTAAGAGCTCTAATGATTGAGAAGTATGATGGAGGGATCCCTTTTGAGGAGGATAGACAATTTTTAATGAATGTTCTAGTTGGACATGAAAAATAATATAATACCAAGATTAAGGTTGCTTAAAGGGGGGGGCCTCGGGCCAAACCAAAAATTCTAGTGCTTACCAATGTCCCAAAAGAAACTCCAAGGAAAGACGCATCTGGAAAAGACCTTGTTGTCTCAAGTAGAACTTGTGTCCTTCCCCATGCTCAGACTATAAAAAATCATGTGCCATCTAATGAATTTGTAAACCTTCCTCCTAAAAGCTGCATTACGTAAGTACATTCCCTATGACATTTCCCAAGTCTTGAGTCGATCAATATTTTTGTCCCAATTTTTGAATTTCTTAGAATCCCTGAGAATAGGAGCAGAGTATTCAAATATCTTGGGTTTATAGAAGAAAAGGTCACCCAAGGCAGAAATGTTGAGACTCCTCCTACCATTTAAGAGTTACAAAAACCTCAAGTACTAGAGGAACTAGGTGAACCACCTGAAGTTTACTTGGAAACATCTTTAGTTGAGTCTTAGTTAAATGTTGATCCATTTTTTACAACACTAATTATTAAAGATAAACTTCTACACAATTGTATGTTTGACTCCGGAGCATCATGCAATGGTATGCCTCTGGAAGTCATGAATGAATTAAACATTAAAGGCAATAGCTTATGGCAAGTGTACTACAATGGATTCTAGAGAGGTGCCAGTTGTAGGATGTGTAAAAGGTTTGGTGGTACAACTTACAACTTATCCAGGTAAGAACTTGAAACTTGATGTTGTTGTTGTTGATTGCCCTACCAAATGGGGCATGTTGTTATCAAGAAAGTGGGCTGCAAGTGTTGGTGGAAATGTTCAAATGGACATGTCTTATGCCACCATACCAATTGAGGGAAGCCTTGTGAAGTTACCTGGTGAAAAGAAAATGTTATATCTTATTGAGGACCCCAAAAATGCTTCTTATGAAGTATTGCATGCAGATATTGATATTGATAACTCTGTGAGCTATGTTGCTTTCAAGGAATATGAAATTGATTAATGCAGGTATCATGAGCAGGATGATTTTCTTGGAAATTTTATGTTTGATGCAACCTCGAAGGATGTTGGAAAACTTGGCTCAAGCATGAGGGGTAAGAATGAAAAAATATGGTCAGTTAGCAACTTGGATGGAAAAGAGAAACAATCATATGACTAATTTGTTAAAGATATATCGAGGCGCTCAAGCTAAAGCATGCTCATATCCGTAATCAAAGGCACTTAAAAATTTTCCATGATTGTTTTCACTTGAATCGGGCCCACACCATTGTATAGTGTATAGTTCCTTTTTTCATTACGCTTTTTTGTTTTTGTTCATTCCGGTCCTTAGTGGCCTGGGTTTTCTTTGGTTTCTCGGTTCGCTTTTTTGGACGATGGTTGTGGCTATTCTACTCTACAACATTTTTCTTTGATTCCATTGCCCAATGGTCTATTTTGGTACTTGGTCTACTATTTGTTCTTGTGGCACTCACAGGGAGTGCCCATCCCCGAGTCGGAGCTAATGTTGGTGCTCAAATTAGTCTCACCTCATTTGTCATTAAAATCCCTCAATTTGTGGCCTCTATCATGTTTTCTATCTCCTGTGCATTGGTGCTTGAAGACTTTGTCCTCCATTTGGTTGCCACGATCAGTCCCTTCCTTGGTCGAGGATCACTTAAAGGTCCAAAAAAAAAATTTCATTTCTCTGTCCATCTGAAGGAGTCTGTAACTTGGGCGTAAAACTCGGGTTGTTCCTTTCCTTTATTTTTCTTCAGTCATGTTTTGTTGTCCATGTCATTTTGTCCCAAATACCTTTGGAAATGTTAGTGGATGGAATTTTGGCCTTATAACATTTCAAGTTTCTCTTTCCTTGAAGAGAGATTCATTTCCGAGCTCATATGGCGATTTTCTGTATTTTACGGTTTGACGAGTGTATTTTCTAGTCAAATTCACATCTCAGCCATATGGAAACGTGGCCCTTTTTAGTTAGACGCATCTCGGCGGGTTACTCTAAAAACTCTATGGCTCGGCTTGAACCCAAAACTTATCCACATGGAGGGACCGTGCTTGTTTGGGGACTCGCCCCTAAGTTTTATTTTGAAGAAGTGCCAGGAGGAGACTTAGAGGCTTTCGCTCACTCTTCCTTTTGCTTGGAATTTTCAACAACCGAAAGAGACACTCTTGGACCTTAGACACATGGAACCTTCCACCGAACCTTCAATGTTTTAATAGACTCTACCGGACTAAGACATGTGTTGAGCTGCGCTTGTTTAGGGTCTCTACTTTTCAGAACATCTCAAAATGTGCCATTGAGACATGTAGAAAGGGAAATGGAGAAATGTAGCTTCGTGGTTATATAAGGTTTTTGCCTTTTGTAAAGGGATAAAATTGTAAGTTGAAGCGTGGCCCCGATAGGAAAGTAATGCCAATGTTGAATAGTCAAAACTAGAGGTGCGGGCCCGCAAGGAAAGTGTGGAACTTTTTCCTTTTTGGAAAATAAGTATAAAGTGGAAAAATGAAGAAAAGGTTTGTCGGGACCCACATCAGAAGCTAAAGGAAGAAGGGCGGAGTTACAGGGAAAATTTGGAAAATTTTCCCCATAGCTCTAAAAAAAAAAGAGGTAAAATAGCTTAATTGAGCTATGGTTCCTCTGTGACCCACATTGGAACACGTGTCAAGCCCATTTTGTGAGGGCAGAGGGGCAGAGAAAATGTAAAAATTTTACTTTTTTCCAAAAGTTATAAAATGTCAAAAATTTCTCCCAAGCCTGTTTCCAATCACATTTTTCCATGTGGAGGGCACAAATTAAAATTTGAAAGACAAGATCAATAGTAATCTGGGCATTTCATTTGATTTTTTCATGATTGAATCTCCACGATGTTTGGAGATGCATTTTTGCATCACTTTTCATCAATATTTTGGCAAATTTGTGTTGTTTTGGTCTACAAAGTTCAATTGAATCATTTTGGGAGCTCAATTTGTAAAACCGAATTACTTTTGAAGTGGATTTTTTCTCAAGCTCATGTAGAAACGTAAAATGCTAGATCCAAAAGTTGCAGAGGCAAAATTGAAGAAGGGAAAAGATGAAATGATGAAAGGAAAGGGATCGCATGCGTGTGTGTTATCCGCAAAATTCACAAGGGCAATTTGCGGGTAACCATACCAAAAAATTGTTTTGGCCCTTGGGAAGGTTGATAATGTCCGAAATAGACCAAAACTCCCTTTCGAAATCAAAGTGTGTTGACATGCGAAAAATGCGCCCATTTACAAAGGGGAGAAAATGTTGTGTTGACATGCGAAAGTTGTGCCACTTTACAAAGGGAAATTTTTGTTGTGTCGACGTGCGAGAAAGTTGTAACATTTTACAAAGGGGAAATTTTGTCATGTCGACGTGTAGAAAGTTCGACATTTTACAAAGGGGAATTTTGTCGTGTCAACGCGTGCGAAAGTTGCACCATTTACAAAGGGGAATTTTTGTCGTGTCGACATGTAGAAAGTTGTGCCATTTTACAAAGGGGAATTTTTGTTGTGTTGACATGCAGAAAGTTGCGCCATTTTACAAAGGGGAACATTGATCATTTTGTAAAATATTTTAAAAGCATGTTGGCATACACGATGACCTCATCCATGTTGCACCATGGGATGTTGCCATCCAAAAACTTGCCCAAGTCAACTATTGACTTTTTAGATATTTTCTAGATCTTTTGTAAATATCTTGTAAGATATTTTGTAAGTAGTGGGTTTGATTTTGTCTTCTTTCCTCCTCTCCTTCTATAAATACTAGAATACTTGTTGTATTCGGGTGAACATTTTTGTATGAAAAGAGAAGTGAGGAGAGAAAGACTTTGTGTTTTCTTGTAACAAAAGAAATATTAATACATATATTCAGACTTTGTGCTTAATGTGTGTGTTATTTGCATCAGATCTTTCTTAAGTTAGATATATGTTTTTATTTTGTTAGATTCATTCCTACTATTGTCATCTGTTCATCAGTATTGCTTTAATTGTTTATGCAAGTAAGTTTGGCTCTGTTTACTACCGGCCCAAAGCATAAACCTTCTGACCTTTCTATCTTGGAATTCATTTCTTTTCTTCCTTCAGATCTACCCTCCTTTGTTCCTTCCTTCCTACCTTTCTGTTTGTAGTTGGAACTACCTCTACTGGGATGAGATCCCAAACCCCCTGAAGTTAGAATAGTGTATATTTGCACAAATTCCTACTTGATAGATTAGCAATAAACCAGTTTCACTTTGTTGTCTCAAAGAGGGGCTATGCCCTGCACACTATTGGCCTGTTTCCCCACGACCTACCTAACCGACAATTTTTCGGACCAACAATTTTTGGCGACTCTACTGGGGATCGAACTAAGGAAATAACTAAAAAACTGTAAAAATCACTACCAGATTGCAAATTTTAACCCTTTGTTGAAAATCAAAATTTTTGCATAAGTGATCAAAACTAAAAATTTCCTTATGAAAATCCATAGATCTGGACCAGATAGAAACTTTTAGTTCATTGAGTTTTTACAAAAACTTGTATATTTAGTAGATCTGAGATTCGACATTTTATGTTATTTTCAAAACCTTGCAAAATTTAGGTCAAAGATCCGAAAATCAGCCTACTAAATTGACCCACTTTTTATCCTTATTAATCTTTGTTAGAAAACCGCAATCGGTTGTTATTTAAGAGGGTAAAATTAAATATTGAAAAATTACATGCTGCTGATTTTTGCTAGAAAAATTAGAAAATCAGCAAGTATAAACAAAAATATTGTTGTAAATCTGCTCCTAATTGTTGCAGATCTGAATGGGTACGCTAGCGGGTGAACCATTTACTCGTAGCAGAAGAGCTTGTGGAGAAGTTGATCCAATTTTTGATCTACTTCGAAGGCACAATTTCAGTATCACTCCAGCATGATTTACATCACTAAGCTCAGCAGATTGATCAGCAAGAAGTGCCTCACCTCCACGAAAGAGCTGAATTTCACAGGGTGCCTCGACATCAACTTGCAGTGCTCTTTTGCTAAGTGGAACCACACTCCTACTCATGTTCTTTTTACTAATTTTCAAATGGAAACAAATCTGCCTATACCATGGGGAAATGCCATGGGTCCTCTAGCACTGCCGCATCCAATGAACCCCCTCCCTCACAAAAATCACAAAAATTTCTTGAAATTTGATGGGAGCAGAAATCAAAGCATGGACACGCATATAGCTATGTTTATTATGTCATGCAACATTCTGGATGTGACTCATGAGGACGTATCAATACGTCTCTTTCTAGAGACCTTGCAAGGGCCTACATCAAAATGGTTCCAGCATTTACTAGCGGATCCATCACTAGTTGGGCCACATCATTGCACTGCATTTGAAGACAAATACAAGCCTTCAGAAGACGCATTTGCATTATTGTCACAAATCACTCACATGAAGAAGGAGACCAATGAAACCATGCATGATTTTATCACCCAATTCAATTCACTAATCAACTGTGTGTCGCTTGCCATGATGCCGACATTAGAGAATCAAAAGTGTTTCTTCTTGAACACCATGAGTTGAAAGTAAGTTTCTTACTTTTATAGGAACAAATACCCACCTTGGCCCTTGCTCAAGCTATGGCCATTTGGATAGAAGACAACCTTCTTATATCCGGTGAGTTAAGATGAGAGCTGTCAAAATCAAAGGCTTCAACTTCTTCTCAAGCTACCTCATCAAATCCAGCATTCCAGAAGATGGCGAATGACTTTCTCTCATTAAAGAAGCAATTGACTCAAACATTGTCTACTACTCTCATCTTGGGATATCCCACGAAGGAACTTCACTCCCAACATTTTCCCCCAAAGGCCACATTTTCCTACTACTTTCCAAGGTTAGCAATTGAAGCCCCTCTCGGTTAATGATTTGGTTGAAATTGAAGAAGATGATCCAAATTACGAAGAACCTTTATCACAAGGAAAAGATGATCAAGATGTCGGTGAACCGACTGGTGACTCTACTATTGGGTGTATGGAATTTGAAGATGAGGAATCTGATGAAGAAGAGGGTACCCAAGGGTATGCAAGTGGAAAATCATACGTGCTTTTCACTCACTCAAAAAAAAAAAAGTAAAGGTTGCTCTTGCTGAAAAACAAAAGGAAAAGGTTGTGGTAACTCCCCATCCAATGATCGTGAAAAGAGGTGATCCCCTTCCTACTCAACCTTTGGTCAAACATTTTGTAAAGAAATCTTTTCCTCCTATTTCTCCTCAATTCAGCATTCCTCTAGTCCCATAAAGACCAAGTAATCCTCCTCCACAAATGTGAAATGAAGGACTAATTCCTTCATTAGCGCAACCCTTGGTCACATTCGATATAATTGATCATGCCAAAAAGACCAAGATCTAGATGTCTGAAGCTGAGTACCTTCAGTCCAACCCAGAGTAGCTTATAAGATTAACTAAGTATATCCAAAGCCAAGCTATTGTTCCTCCTATTTCCCTAAAAGGAATTATTCGACTCCTCCTACGTCTCACATAAATGTTGCCTCAACTTCGTGTCGAGAGAAAATTGAACCTTTTTACCTATCTCTCCTGATCAATGGTCATAAACTAAGCAACTATATAATTGATTCTGGAGCTTCTAACAATGTTATGCTAGCAAAGGTCACTCATGCTTTGGGCCTCACACCTACTAAACCTTTTGGCAGATGCTACTCCATGGAAACCAAATAGGAACCATTGATTGGTCAGATCAAGGATGTGCATTTTGTATTTGTTGTATTTCCTAAGAAAAGGGTAAAAATGACTATTCTCATAGCTGATATTCCAGCAACATACGAGATATTGCTAGGGAGGATATTTTGTAAAGAAGTTAGTGGGGAAATTCATATGGACTGGTCCAAAGCCAAGATTTCTATCAAAGGGGTGATGCAGACATTGGAACTAGAGTCACAAAAGAAATATCTAGTCACCAACTCTGATGATCCTTAGGCTCAGATTCTTTTCGAATCGTTAAGGATGGGGAACTACTTCCTGTCCATGACTCAAATAGAATGGATGTTCTTGTCCAAAAAGAGGATCTCAACAAAGTATAGGAATTGTAGTTTGATGGCAGTTGCATGACAAATGGATGCGATGTTGGGGCTGTTCTAATATCTCCTGAAGAGGAGATTTTCCCTTTTTATTTCAAGTTATAGTTCTTCAATATGAATAAAACTGCTGAGTATGAATCCTTGTTACTTGGCATGTAAGCTGCAAAAGAGAAGGGAATCAAGAATCTAAAAGTGTAAGGTGATGCTAAGCTAATTTTCAATCAGGTAAAAGGGATATACCAAGTAAAGAATGACCAACTCAGACACTACCGTAATGTAGTATGGGATAGCATTGAAGAGTTTGACGCTTTCTCAATCAAAGTAGTTCCACGAGCTCAAAATGACATGGCTGATTCATTGGCCGTCTCAACCTCTCTCATGCTCCCTCACCCAGGGTTAAAAACAGATACATATACCATTGAGGTGGTTTTTCACCCAAGTGTGCAGATAATTCACAACACTGGCAAGTGTTCAATGATGACAACCAACTTATCACCTTTTTGGAGAAAGCTGACAATTTCAAATAACTTCATTTCGATGGATCAACTTCTACATGTCGTGAGTCTCTCACTAGTCAAGCACATGAATATGAAAAAGATACAATGATATAGCTCAAAGGAAATAAGATTATTAAAGGTTTGGTTTCCTTAGAATGATTATTTGATAATCATGACCATTTTGTCAAGAAAAAGCGACAGGATGATCCTTTCTCTTCTCTGGTAACTAAATCGTCAATCTAGGTATTGCGGAACTTCCTCATTCCATGAATATCGGGAAGTGTTGTACGCCCAAAGAAAAGTGAAAATTTGTTAAGTTGCTGAAAAAGTACATGGATGTGTTAGCATGGTCTTATGCTGATCTGAAGTCTTTTAAGCCAAAAGACATTCGGCATGACATTCACTCAAGGATGACGTCAAGCCTTTCCATCAAAAGCAAAGGCACTACAACCCCAAAATCTCAGGTACCATCCAAGCTGAAATTCAAAAGATCTTTGGATGTAAGAATTATTTTCCAATTCATCACATTACGAGTTGCAAATATCATACATGTGTGGAAGAAGAATGGTGAGATACACATATGCGTGGACTTTCGCAACTTGAACAGTCATCCTTAAAATATAACTATCCACCGCCGATAATGGATCAAGTGTTAAAGGCATTAATTGGTTGAAATGTTGTCTATGCTTGATGGGTTTTCAGTTACAACAAATGCAAGCCACGCCTTAAGATCAGTAAAAAATAGCGTTCACCACTTGTTGGGGTACCTTCACCTCTGAGAAAAATGCCATTGGTTTGATCAATGTTGGTACCACCTTCCAACGAGAAATGGACTTTGCATTCAGAGGTATGATGGGAAAATTCATCGTAGTTTACCTACATGACCTGACGTGTTGTCAAAAAGGCGAAGTGATCACTGCGATCATTTGGAACAAGTCTTGATCGGATACGAGAGCATGGGATTTTGCTAAATCCCAAGAAATCGAGTTTTGGGGTCACAGAAGGAAAGCTGCTAGGACATGTCATCAGAGAGAAGGAACTAAGATAGAGGTTGAAAGGGTCAAGGCTATTGAGCCTTACTTTTCCTACAATCAAGACTGACATTCACTCTTTCTTCGGAAAGGTAAATTTTCTTAGACACTTTGTTCTGATTTTGCCAAGAAGACTTGTCATATATCTAATATGATGAAAGGGTCCCAAACATTCAGATGGTGTGAGGAGGAAAGACATCATTCGAAGACGTAAAACCCCATCACTCATGCTCTGTCTGGTGTGTCCTGACTTCAGCAAAGACTTCATCATGTACAGTTATATGTCCGCACATACTATATCAGCTATCTTCATGCAAAAGAACTCCGAAGATATTGAATTCCTGATCACTTTCATGATCTATCCTCTTAATCCTCACGAAATAAAGATGTCTTAGTTGGAAAAGCATGCCTTTGTCATGGTAAAAGCAGTCAAAAGTTTCCTCTACTATATTACGAATTCTCATATAGTAGTGTTGGTTCTTTACGGTTGTTAAGTCTATCCCGACTCACGGGAGTTAGGGAGCTTATGAGGGAATTGGATCACAAAGGTCTAAGAATACGATCTTGATATCAAACCAACTAAGTTGGTAAGAGGTAAGGGCTTGTGTCAGCTAATGGTTGAAAATAAAGACTCAAAGGTACCTGAGGAGAAAGCTGATCATATTGATGGAGAAAAAAATGAATTGGAGAAAGTGGATTCTTTACCCATGGTTATGTTTGTCGCAACCAACGATGAATGGTATTCTGACATTTTGTTCTTTCTCACCTATAGTGAGTTCTCAACTCACCTAACCACTAAGGAAAAGAAAACGGTGAAGCTCAGAGCCACAAGATATGTTATATGGGATGATGGATTGTACAAACGTGGAATTGATAGCAATTTTTTACGATGTGTTGACAAGCTACATCGAGGTAAAATTGTTGGAAATTCTTCATGACTCCACCTGCGGTGGTCACTTCTCCTCATCAGTGACAACACATAAAATCATTCGAGCTGTGTACTACCGGCCAATGCTATTTCAAGATATCTGACCACGGGTAACAAAGTGTGAACTTTGCCAATAGTTCGTTGGAAAACCAAAGCGGGTTGCATTTCCCCTCGAACTGTCATCATTGATGACCCATTTAGATAATGGGAATTGATTTCATTGGAGCAATCAATCCTCAATCAAGTTCTGGACATAGTTACATCCTAACAGCAATGGATTACTTCACGAAATGGGTTGAGGCCATACACATCAAGCATGCCACTTACGAAGTTGTTTGCAACTTCATCAAAGAGAATATTATTGTGAGATTTGGCATTCCACACAAAATCATTCTAACAACGCTTCCAACTTCTCTTCATGAGAAGTTATTTTTTTTGTTATGGATACGGAATAACCTTGGCTCATACTTCTTATTATTATCCTCGGTGAAATGCTTAGGCGAGAATCTAGCAATAAGAACTCGTTGATTATCATACTAAAGCTAGTTGATGAAAACTAGTAGTCTGGCACAAATCATTGTACAATGCTTTATGGGCAGATCGTATCACTAAAAATATGTCTCTCGGCATGTCACTTTCTTGGTATTGTATGGGATTGATGCTGAAATCCCTATCTCTACAAAACTTCTGCTCTGCACTTGGCTCGAGCAATTGAAGATGAAACTTTTCATAATTCTCTTGAAAAGAGGATTATGTACCTAATGAGAACTTGAAGAAAAGTGAGTAAAAGTGGTTGACAAGATCACTGAACATCAGAATCAAGTTAAGAGGCTATTTGACAAGAAAGCTAAGTAAAGAGATTTCCAAGTGGGAGATCTTGTTCTTCTGTGGGACAAATGAAGAGAACCGAAAGGTATGCACAAGAAGTTTGACTCTCTTTGGAGAGGGCCATACAAGATCAAGCAGCTCAATGGAGGGAATAGTTTCTATCTCTCATATCTAGATAGAACCGAGCTCTCACTTCCCTATAGTGGGCAGCACCTGAAGATCTTCAAGAAGTAGAGCTTGCTCTCTTCTTTGTATAGTTTTCTTTCGTTGTGTGTTTTCTTTCTATTTGTTGTGTGATCCGTTTATTTTTCATCTCCCTTTTTTGACTCTCTGTAACCCAATGGATAGTCACAAGAAAAATTTGGGATTCTCTACCCTTAAGTTTCATGCAAAGATAGTCCCAAAAAGAGCCGATTGTTATCCTACAAAATTGACAAGGGCAATTTGCGGGTAATCATACCTAAAATTTTCTTTTAGCCCATAGGAAGGCTGATAACATCTGAAATAGCCCAAAACTCCCTTTCAAAAATTAGTGTGTTGACATGCAAAAAAATGTGCCCATTTAAAAGGGGAGAAAATGTTGTGTTGGCATGCGTGCTGAGAAAGTTGCACCATTTTACAAAGGGGAATTTTTGTCATGTCAACGTGTAGAAAGTTGCACCATTTTACAAAGGGGAATTTTTTTTGTTGTGTCGCGCGTGCGAGAAAGTTGTGCCATTTTACAAAGGGGAACGTTGATCATTTTTGTAAAATATTTTTAAAAGCATGTTGGCATACATGATGACCTCATCCATGTTGCACCATGGGATGTTGCCATCCAAAAACTTGCCCAAGTCAATTGTTGACTTTTTAGATATTTTCTAGATATTTTGTAAATATCTTGTAAGATATTTTGTAAGTAGTGGGTTGGTTTTTGTCTTCTTTCCTCCTATCCTTCTATAAATACTAGAATACTTGTATTCTGGGTGAACATTTTTGTATGAAAAGATAAGTGAGGAGAGAAAGACTTTGTGTTTTCTTGCAATAAAAGAAATATTAATACATATATTCAGACTTTTTGCTTAATGTGTGTGTTATTTGCATCAAATCTTTCTTAAGTTAGATCTATGTTTTTATTCTATTAGATTCATTCCTACTATTGTCATCTATTCATCAGTATTGCTTTAATTGTTTATGCAAGTAAGTTTGGCTTTGTTTACTACCAGCCCAAAGCATAAACCTTCTGACCTTTCTGTCTTGGAATTCATTTCTTTTCTTCCTTCAAATCTACCCTCCTTCATTCCTTCCCTCCTACCTTTCTATTCGTAGTTGGAACTACCTCTATTGGGATGAGATCCCAAACCCCCGAAGTTAGAATAGTGTAGATTTGCATAGATTCTTGCTTGATAGATTAGCAATAAACTAGTTTCACTTTATTGTCTCAAAGAGGGACTATGCCTTGCACATTGTTGGCTTGTTTCCCCACGACTGCCTAATCGATGCAGTTTTGGACCAATAGCGTGGAAGATGAAAAATGTGCCTCCAAATAGATCAATGATGCAAATTTTTGCAATGATACATCGTTTTCAGGCACCTGGCAACTTTTTGAACAATTTTTTTATCAAACGCCCCTTTCGCAAATCATGATAGAATTTTGTAACAAACTTGATGCTTGGCATATTATTTTCTTAGGAGAGAAGGCTTGGATGTAAACAAATGATATATAATACATGTTTTTGGTCGGAGGAATGGTCGGGAATTCATTTTCATGCAAAAGTTTTGAGAAAAGCTCATCTTCCGAGTAAACATTATGAGAAACCAAGTTAACTTCCTCTATGTTAGATTTTCATTCATGTAGAGTTGGTTACAAGTGTATAGCCATAAAAAACCTCTGAGATGATTAAAATAACTCTCCCCTATTGATGAATCTAATAATTTTGAGTTAATTTGTGTTAAATTGCTGGAAATTTTATGTTTATTTCACTTTGAGAATGTTTGCAAGTATTTTTTCTTGCTCTATTGCAATATTGTATCAAAATATCTCTCAATCACACAGATTTCAATCCTTGTGCTAGTTTAGTGGCATCTGAAATTTCATTTTTAGAAGAGCTTTCATCTGGGAATGAAATAAACAGTTTAAAATCACTTTTATTTCATCTGTTGACAGAGATTATTTGTAATCCTCTCGGTGTACCTCACACGTGATTGATCTTAAATTTTCATGTTTTATTGGGTCTTATCGACACTAAAATTTTCCTCCATAATTTCTATTTCATAAATGTATGTATTAGGAATAGGATTTTGTTAAGTGTAATTAGTAGTAGCGTCGATAGAAGATAACGACGCCGTCGAAGACGGTGTCGCCAATAATGTGGAGTACGGTAGATCAAAGTACAATAGGAATGTTGTAAAAAGTAAATATTTGTCGTAAGTGGTCCGGTAATGTTAAAATGTCAAAGTTTGGGTAATTAGAGAAGTAGGGTCTACATGATTAGGAATTAGAAATATTATATTGGTAATAAGGACAAGGAGTGAGGTCATAAATATTTTGTGTATTTTATTTGTAAAAAGTCTAAAAATGTGGAACCCATGTAAAATGATAAGGTTTATCTTATCTTAACAGATAAGCCTACATGTACAAATAAGAGTTAAGGTATGGAATATGATTCGTCAGAGTGGATTTCTTATCCTATCTTAGAGATAAGATGGATAAGCCTGGAAGTTCTATAAATAGAGAGGCTACCCCCTCATTTAGCATAGAAAGAAGTAGTGAGAAATATTGTAGGAAGTGTGCGAAGGAAGCCATCAGTTAAAGGTGTGTTGAAGAAGCCATCAAGAGGTGTAATTGTAAAGTTTCTCCCATAGTCTTGTTGAAGTATCTCATGGGTGAGATTATGTGATTTCATGTTAACATTATAATTTATTTTGATATTCCAGATTTTTGTCATTATTGTCTTATCATAGTCAATGGTATTCTTGTGTTCGGTTGTTTTGCTTCAGATTACATCCACCAAACTAAAGTCTCAGTGCATTAGTAAATAATCATAGACGAGGAGTTCTCGGTGAAGAATTATCTTAGTGCCGGATTGGTGATGACATTTTGGTTCCGTTCGGGACCTTCCTCGTTGGTGGATTTTACGGAGATATTCCCACTTAGTCAAAAATCAATTGGAGGGTAACCTTGTTTTTCTTGTGCATAGTAGTTACCATGGTAAAGTCATTTTACCGTGAATAGTAGTTACCATGTTAAAGTCATTTTTGCCATGAATAGTAGTTACCTTGGTAAAGTCCTTTTTGCTGGGAATAGTAATTACCGCAATAAAGTCACTTTTTACCGTGAATAGTATTTACGCAGTAACTTCACTTTTTACCGTGAATAGTGTTTACCACAAGTAAAATCAGTTTTACCATGATAAGTCAAGTTTTACCATAGTTTACCGTGGTCATTTCTATAGTAATTCCAATTATTTGTGCACATAAGTCTTGTTGATTGTACTTGTGAGTTGGTATTTCACGGTGGTTACTTTTGAAAATGGGAAAGATTCCCATTTTTCAGCTCAATCTAATGAAGATGCTTCTTCTTTCATTCAAGAATTTAAGCGATCTTGTATTTGTAATGGCCTTATAAGAAGGAACAATGGACTAAATTTTTCCTACCTTTTTGGATGGTTGACACTTAGGTGGTTTGAAACACTAGGTGATAATGTGAAAAATTCATGGGATTTATTAAGCGAAAGTTTTCTTGAAGAATTTGGTGAACAACGAAATATGCGAGATCTCATGATCGAGATCACAAAGCTATCCCAAGGAGAGAAGGAGAAGATATGGGATTATCATGCTCGTGTTCTAGAGCTAAGGAGGAAGCTCGATGCCCAGATCCGGAAGGAAGGACTAGCGGATGGGTTGATGAATGGCGTGGATAATCTCCTCTGTAAGCACTTCATTCTTGGGATGAAGTCGGAGATCGACAATGAGTGAAGTATGACCACCCAGCCACCATTGAACAAGCAAAGGAGATTGCAAGAAGGCAAGAAGAAATCATGGAAGAGGAGCCCAAAGAAATTGTTGCTAAAGTAGAGCCTACACCAACACCTTTGGTCCTGAATCCACAACCACTCCCGGTGAGCACAAATATTTCTCCTAATACATCTACTGAGTATGAAGATTTGCTCAAAAAGATGGGTCAGTTAACTATTAATCTTCTTCAAGGAAAGGAATTTAGTTCTCAGGGAGGAGATAGAGGTCCAAAAAGAAATATTTCTGAAGTTGTTTGTTATGGTTGTTATAAAAAGGGTCATTATAAGTATAATTGTCCAGATAGAGCTTCTACATCTGGTAAGGGAGATAATGATAAAGGAAAAGCACCTGTGAATTCTTTTGATGTAGTAGATAAGAGCAGAAATAATGAAGTAGATGTGTTTGTAACAAAAAGAAAGAAAGAAAAAGATAATCAAGATGGAAATGATCCTAAGAAGATGAAAGAAGAAACTAGTAAGAAACATAGGAGAAGAAAGTTGGGTGTGTAGGATTTTATGATTTCACAGGGGCAAGGACCATACTCCATCTTGGAAGATCTATCCAAAAGGCTTGCAAATATCACATATGGTTAACTCTTGGCTATGTCTTCTGAGAAGAGGCGGGAGTTGCAAGGTGGACTCAATGCTCGAAGAAGGAAGGAGGTTGAGGTCCCTGTTTTGGAGGCAGAGGCAGATCCCTATGCTCCACAAGCTGAGGTATTATGTAATGGTATTTCAATTCATGATGTCTTAGTTGATGGAGGTGCTGCAGTTAATGTAATGACCGAGTCTGTAATGAATATGTTGGGTTTAAAAATTGATCGCCCTTCAACACTTATGTTAAGGTCATTAAATAAAGGAAAAACTAAACCAGAAGGTGTAATTTCAAATGTGGCAATATCTGTTATGGGTGTTGTATGTGTGGTAGACTTTCAGGTGATGAAAAATGTACTGTTGCATGTACCCAATGCTGCTAGGAAGACCATGGCTAAGGAGAGTTCATGCAAGAAACTACTGGAATGAAGGTTTCATGACACTTGGACGTGGTAGAGAGAGGGTGAAGATAAACGTGATCCCTCGACATCATAAAGTAGAACCTGTGGATTCAAGTGATGAAACTGATGATTGGACATCCTCTGATTACTCTAGTACCAGTGAAGTGGACACTGAAGATGAAGAAAGCGAGGTGGATGTTTCAGTCATGGATATCCTGCCAGTCACACCAACTCATGACCCCATAAAATTATCTGAAGAAGAAGTTGATGATCATCTCCAACAAATAAAGATTGGTGATGCTGTGATGGAGAGTGAGAAGGAATCCTACCTCCAGCTCTTTCGAAGGTACATACACCTATTCACTTTTGATTACAAGGAACTCCGTCAAGTAAGTTGGGTAGAACATTGTATTGGTGGTAGATGGTGCCAAGCCTATAAAGCAAATGCCATATAGAATGAATCCTAATTTTTCCAAGACCGTAAAAGAAGAAATAGATAAGTTGCTTGATGCGGGATTCATATTCTTTGTGGAGAATTCAGAATGGGTTTCTCCCATTGTGATCTCAATAAAAAAGAATGGGAAGCTACGCATTTGTGTTGATTACAGGAAGCTCAATAAGGCAACAAAGAAGGATCATTACCCTCTTCCATTTTCAGATCAGATCTTGGACGAAGTAAATGGCAGAGTGCTATAGTTTTCTTTGATGAATATAGCGGCTACAACCAAGTTCGTATAGCAGAGAAAGATCAGTTGAAGACCACGTTCACCACTCCTTGGGGAACGTTTGCTTATAGAGTTATGCCTTTTGGGTTGTGTAATGCTCCAACAACATTCCAACGTTTGATGAATAGGGTGTTCGAACCCTACATTGGGACCTTCATCAGAGTATTTCTAGATGATTTTTGCATCTATGGGAGCAAGTTGGACCACCTGCACTCAGATGGAGACAAAGCATTTCAAAGGTTAGATGAAGCACAAGCCTCACTAAACCCTACAAAGTGTGTCTTTGGATGTTCTAAAGGTGTTTTGTTAGGGCATGTTGTATCCAGAGATGGTATTGGTATTGATCCTGATAAAGTTTCAAAAATCAAAGATTTACCATTTCCTATGAATAGAAGTAAGTTGAGATCATTTTTAGGCCATGTGGGTTACTATAGAAGGTTCATCAAGAATTTCTCAAAGATTGCATAGCCACTAACCCAGTTCTTGAAGAAGGATGTTGCTTATGAACCAGAAACAAGGCGCATGAAGCTTTTGGACAAGCGAAGGAAGCCACTGGTGTCTTCACTGTTTTGAAGAATCCAAATTGGAGCAAGCCATTCATTGTGTACACTGATGCCTCAGATGCAGCACTAGGTAGTACTTTGAGCCAAAAGGATGAAAATGGGAATGAACATCCAATTTACTTTAGGAGTAGACAAATGAGCAAAGTGCTGAGGTAAACTATACTGTAACTGAAAAAGAGGTTTTGGCTATCATTTTTGCTGTAAAGAAGTTTAGAAATTACTTGCTAGGGCAGAAATTTATAGTTGTAACGGATCATCAGGCTCTAAAATATATTTTCAATAAGCCTAACCCATCAGGGAGGATAGCAAGATGGATAATTTTGCTACAAGAATTTGAATTTGATATTATAGATAGGCCAGGAAAGAAGCATGTCAATGCAGATGCACTCTCTCGAGCCTATGATGGTTTAGGATCATCTTGTGATGATGATGATTTTCCCGATGCAACATTGTTCTCCCTTGACACAATCCCTAGTGAATACATAGATATTTGGAATTATCTGAATGAATTCAAGTTTCCTGATGGTGCCAATGCAAAGACTAAGAGAAAGATTACTCAAGCCAGTCGTCCATATTCTATTCTCGCATGGAGCATTATTTCGAATAGGACACGATGGGCCGTCTGATACAAGAGGGCAGTTGGACGTGATCAAGGAAAGGAGCTGCTAGAAGAATTCCACAATGGTACATGTGGAGGGCACTTCTCTGGACAACTTACAGCAAGAAGGATCTTGGATGCAGGTTATCACTGGCCCACTCTTTTTAAAGATTGTTATAATTATTGTAAGACATGTGATATTTGTCAAACACATGGTAACCGTAAGACTTCATCAGCTCCATTATGTCCTATTCTTCCCCTTGGTCCCTTTGAAAAGTGGGGAATAGACATTGTAGGTCCACTTCCAACTACATCACGCCAAAATAAGTATATTGTAGTTGCCACAGATTATTTAACCAAGTGGGTTGAAGCTAGGCCATTGAAGACAGCTTCTATGGATGAAGTGGCAAGGTTCATATATGAACGTATTGTCACCAGATTTGGTTGTCCATTAGAAATTGTAACAGATCAAGGAAGCCACTTCATTAATGAGGTGGTAGAAGCCCTAGTCAATAAATTTTCTATTAAGCACAGGAAGGCAACAACATACAAGCCAAGCACAAATGGACAGGTGGAACGAACAAATTTTGTGTTGTGTCAAATTCTAGCAAAAGATGCAGCCTTGCAGGTACATAAATGGGATAAGAGGATTCATGCAGCATTGTGGGCATATAGGGCAACATCAAAGTCAGCAACAGGATACTCCCCATTTCAGTTGGCCTATGGCATTGATCCAATCCTTCCTATTGAGTTTGATATTCCCACTGTGAGAGTTATGAAAAATGAAAGGATGGATGAAAGTGATTCAGTAAAAGAAAGGTTGGTACATCTTCATTTGCTAGAGGAAATGAGGGAAATAGCAAAGGATACAAGCCATAAGAAGAAAATGAAGCAGAAGGAGTACTTTGATCAAAAGATCCGGTGGTCTCCATTTCAAGTGAATGACTTGGTCCTAGTATATGATTCCAGATAAAAAAAGAAGACAGAGAAAATTTCTTCCAAAATGGATGGGGCCCTACAAAATAGTAGTTGTGCATGAAAATGGTACGTACCGACTAGAGGAATTGGATGGCACTCCCATTACGAAATGGGTCAACCACGACAAGTTGAAGATTTTCCATGCACTGAATAGTCTACTCCGAGGACGGAGTAGAAGCTAGGAAGGGGGAAGATGTCGACACTAAAATTTTCCTCCATAATTTCTATTTCATTAATGTATGTATTAGGAATAGGATGTTGTTAAGTGTAATTAGTAGTAGCGTCTGATAGAAGATAACGGCGCCGTCAGTACGGTGTCGCCAATAATGTGGAGTACGGTAATAGTCAAAGTACAATAGGAATGTTGTAAAAAGTAAATATTTGTCGTAAGTGGTCCGGTAATGTTAAAATGTCAAAGTTTGGGTAATTAGAGAAGTAGGGTCTACATGATTAGGAATTAGAAATATTATATTGGTAATAAGGACAAGGAGTGAGGTCATAAATATTTTGTGTATTTTATTTGTAAAAAGTCTAAAAATGTGGAACCCATGTAAAATGATAAGGTTTATCTTATCTTAACAGATAAGCCTACATGTACAGATAAGAGTTAAGGTATGGAATATGATTCGTCAGAGTGGATTTCTTATCCTATCTTAGAGATAAGATGGATAAGCCTGGAAGTTCTATAAATAGAGAGGCTACCCCCCTCATTTAGCATAGAAAGAAGTAGTGAGAAATATTGTAGGAAGTGTGCGAAGGAAGCCATCAGTTAAAGGTGTGTTGAAGAAGCCATCAAGAGGTGTAATTGTAAAGTTTCTCCCATAGTCTTGTTGAAGTATCTCATGGGTGAGATTGTAACAGTTTCATGTTAATATTATAATTTATTTTGATATTTCAGATTTGTTGTCATTCTGTCTTATCATAGTCAATGGTATTCTTGTGTTCGGTTGTTGTTTTGCTTCCAGATTACATCCACCAAACTAAAGTCTGTGCATTAGTAAATAATCATAGCACGAGGAGTTCCCGGTGAAGAATTATCATAGTGCCGGATTGGTGATGGCAGTCTTCTAACTTGAGCCTTTGTGCTAGAATTTCAAAGATTGTGTGAAAAATTGCAAATCCGGGCCTCCATTGATGCATACCTTCCGGTTGAAGGAATGTTTTAACTATTTTGAAGCTTTTTTGTTATTGAGTTTTCCATTTGTTCTAAAGTTTATCAAAGATTTAGCAAAATCCAGTCTATCTTGTTGATCTCCCACCAAAAAATATTCAAATAACCAATCCTACTCGAACAACCCCTTTTTTTCTCTATATATCCACAAAAGAACAAAATCCATTTGCTAAAGTATGCGAGAATAGATCGGGATTCCAAATGTCTTGATAACCTTAGCCTTATGTTGAAAATATCACCTTATTCTAGAAGTGACAACTTGTGAGAGTCAGATTTGGGGTGTTGATCATATTTTCTCAAGGTCTTCTATATATAATTTATGCAAAAGAAAGGTATTTGCATCTCCTTCAATAACAAAGCTTACAAAATAGGTTCTCTTACCTTGGTTAAAAGGAACAACCTAAAATAGTTAGGATAAGATAAAATCCTTTTAAGGTGATACCCACTTCTTTGAGGCTTGAGTGCTAAAAATTCGGATAAATTGCTTCCTGCAGTACAAAACAACATACATAATCATCTATCTTCCTCGAGTGTCTTTTCAAATCCATGATGTTGCTCATTTTGTGAAGAAGAGTAAATATGGGAAGTAACAATTCCTAGGGCCACATATGATCACATTTCCACTCTCAATCGTGGCTCTTCCAAAAACGTATTCAAGATTGCATCTTACACTTTAATGTATGTATACATCAACTTGTATTTCTTCCTAGTGAATTTGAAAAGTAGTTCCTCTTCTATTGTTGTATTATCCTCCTCTAAACAAACACTTAGACTATAATACATGTCAATATTTTATAATTTTGTTTTACAAGGTTATTGATCGCACAAGACCTTCTTTATTCTCCTCTAGTATATCCTTGCCACGTTTCTCCAATTACTATGCTCTCTCGTTGTTCCACCTACACCTCAAGTTTTACATCCTCGACACCTCCACCCTTAGATAAAAATAAAACATAATGTGCTTCGAACATCCACATCCTAACCACAATCCAAAGTAACCCTTATCTAAACCCAAAGTACAAAGGAAATAACTTCACTCCCCTCCACCTCCTACACATGTCTCTTCAACTCCATGCAACCCATTACTATTACTACAACTTCACCTTAGTACCATGAGCCTCTCCATTTTTCACCTAATGCTCGACCTCATGATGTCTTGCATATATTACCCGATTAGCAATTAATTTGGCTTCCTTATAATCAAAACCACCCTCAACACTATTTATAATGTCAAAGCATGATCGGTATTATTGTAATGAACATTATAGTAGTAGACATTATTACAATGACCTTCTTGATTTACGTGATAGGTTACAACACTTAGACAACACTTGTGTCATATCTTTTGCATCTCGTGAGTTCTCACAGTCTCCTCCACCATGGAAGTGAAGGAATACACCATATTACTCCTCTCCTCGTAGTACTTAGTATGTTCATCATTTACGACCGTCACATGCATTCTATTCACCACCTCCATTTCTCCCACCTCCATATCCATTGGATCCCCTAACTCGCACTATCCATTATATGCATCTCATGGGTTTCCACCAGCCTTTACATATCCCATTGTCACTCCATATTACATGCACTTTTTCCGTACACTCATGCTCCATCCATTACATATGCATCCACCTCTACCCGTCGTCTCGGTCATTGGTAGGTGATAATTATCACCTTACCCTCTAATGATGCACTTGTGATTTTATGGTTATTACATTCTTGTTGAGGGATTAGTTTTAGGAACCTTTCGCTGGACACTTTTTTGTTCATCTAGCAAACCTTAATCATTTCCCGATGATGTAGTCCTTCTTACATGACTCATACTTAACTACTAAGGGGTCTTATTAGATGATCCTTTTCATCCATATGCTGGGGAGAATCGTTAGTTTCCCCTATTTTCATTACCTTGTCACATTACCATTATATTACATTTTCATATCTTCATTACGATACATTTATTCTATCATTAATATTTCATTACCTACACGCTACATACTTTAGTCATCTCATTAATCACATTACATTAGTTATCTACATCATCATTTACCATGTATATTTTATCTACCATTCCTATTATCATCATAAAAATTTATATTCATCACATACACAATAATAAAAATGGTAGAACAATAACCATATAACCATACAATATTCATTACATCACAATGGAAAAATATCGATCTCATATATATCAAAAGTAGGTGTCCATACATATAGAGTTCATACGATCATCATCACAAAAACATGTTGCATCATTGGGGGAAGGCCCCCTACATCATATCCAATCATCACTATTTCTCTCATGTACCATGAGATCCCTAGAACATGATGCCTCGCCACCGATGTGATGTCACGTTTAGCAGCCCCGTAACTTCTCCACCTATCTACACAACATAGAAATCTCTATGTTCTTCTTCGAGAAATACTCTTAAAAATCTACATATTTGATGAATGCATCCTGGGTGAAGGGACCACCACCTACCACCTCTCGGGCATGTCAAGTCTCCTCACATGCCTCATCCCTCTCACTAAGAAGAACTATACATTTCATCATTGCTATGGCCACTGTCTCAAACAAATGGCTATGCTCACCCACGATATCATCCATTCACTGTAGTATCCCACCACATAATACATCGTGAGGAACATTTTGCGTCAAAGCATGTGGATCGATGTGTCTACTATCGCTGACCAATATGAATCTCCTTTATACATCACATACAACCTCATGTTAATCAACAAAATACACAAAACAACATAAAAATTCATTAACCACAAATATAAGCGTACACAAATACTTACTATCTCGTCCCCGCCGCCGCTACAAGGTCGGGTAACCTCCCTCACCCAATCCTCCTACGGTAACTCCATAGCACACTGTAAATATTGGGTATAGCAACACCCACCGATAAGCTTCCCACCATCCTCGATAATCCTATGTACACCCCTGCCTCATCTCCATATACAACCACTATCTCTGGGCCTACCACATCTAGCCATGGTGGTATAAATTTATTTGTAATGGGCACTGGCCTAACACCCACGCTCTTAGGGGACCTAATAGCTCATACCCATATGTAAGTCTCTCGGGGCACATCCTACTCCATACAAAACTATCATGATACCCTCTCCACCCGAAACAACTCCACCACACCTAAAAATTGGTCCTCTAGCCACGAGTCCTTCGAATACATTGCAGCTGCTGTCGCATCCCGAATCCATCCCCCATAATCACGATATTTCCTCCATATCAGTGAATCCAATCACATACTATCTATTAGGGCCTTGAAGCTATCTATATCCATATACCTGCCATAAATATCCACCCAACATTGAGCAAGTATCTCTAGCTAGGCCCACTCCCATCGTGGTCTTCAGAATCGGTATCAATACGGCTATGTGCTCATATGCCCATACATGTAGTAGTGTGGCGGCCCCTATACCACTACCATGCTCATTGTGTGTAAACCAATACAAGTCCCACGTACATGTGGGCCAACACAAACCACACCCATGCATATATAGGCCCATCCTCCGCTATTCGGTGACATATGTCATGCATTTTATACATGATCCCAACACCTCATACCTCCATTACTATACATGACGCTATAACCACTTTGTGGTAAAATTATGCAACCACATAACCCTATACCGCAATATCACATCAAAATAATATGCTCCTCCGTAGGAACCGGGCCCCTACAAAATATTGTCTAGCCGAGTGAGTCTAATGCTCCATATCTACTACTACCATAACTTGACTGACTCTCCAAACACTAGAAACCATAGTATCAAATATACATCCTTGAGTGTCATTGTCATCTCTCCCATAGGAAACAAAAATGTGCATGTCTTTGTATACCACCTCCCACACATTGCAAAGTAAACATACACATACTATGGGAAAATCCCCCATCTCGTGCTATATTTTGCAAGACGACACGGTCGAACACATCCCACTCATCATCTTGAGAATGCAATCCTATTAATGTACTCAAGTGTCGACCACCACATAACTCCCTTGAGTGGATATCCATCGCACAACACAAACCAAGAACAAACACAATGATTACAACACTTTCCCTATTTAAAAACAATCTGCTCAAAATTTGAGAAGCAGATTCCGTATCCGTATCCACAAAATCAACATTTTCTCAACCAGGGCATACAACAACAAGACCGGGTGCCCTAAAGAAGGAAACTAGCACTGGATCTGCACTGTCTAGTACCAAGGGTCACTAGCCCCCTTAACCCTTTTGTCCAGCTCCTAAACACAGAGAATGCTAAAACTCTCAAAATAAGCCAAAATTCAACTCAACAACCTATTACACCCTATATTTAAGTAATCATAATGCACTTACCAACTCCCCAAAGTAGTATGCGATGCTATCATGGTTGTTACTCTATCAAACTCGGTTCGACGTAATGGTCTCGCTTGTGGCATCCTCGGTCACTCCATATACACACTTACACTAGCGCCAGAAATAAATGATGTGATAAGTTACCTTTTCACATTACTATTTATAATCACATTACAATTTTTGCCTTTAATATGGTATACACTTCATGCTTATTACCACAAATAATACATGTGACACCGTTTAGGTCGTATCTTGAGCATTTTTACTCCGATTTCCACCCTGTTTATGCCATTCTTTTAAAAATTCCACCTACCACTATACTACACATTTTTCACACATGTTATACACCTTAAAATTATTTTATTTTCCTTACCATTGTGTGTTAACCTCTTTTTGTTACTTTCGGATTAGATTTTGTTCTACTGACCACTCCCTATTTCTCTGAAAGATGGCATATCATTGGGTGTCCCCCTATAATCCCCCTGTTGTCACCATGCATCCAAATATTGTTAATCCAACACCTCACAATTTATACCATGATATTTCACCATCAATCTCCCTAATGACTAAATCTGGAGGTAAGAAACATTCAAACACCTTCATATATCATAACTTATCAATTCCCAACTAGCAACTAATTTTTTTACGCGACATCTTATCGATTTCTAGAAAATTTACCCTAATGACCTAACTCGGGGAAATTAGTGAAAAACATTTCAATGAGTAACCAATCAAAACAAATCAAAATCGATGCAATCAAATCAAATAATATCATTCAAACCTATAAAAATTCTCCCGAGATGACCTAACTTGGGAGTTACATTCACCATTTCATTCCTAGATGACATAACTTCGGATTTTATTCTATACTCTGTGGTCACTTCCAAATGACCTAATATGGAATCCATATCATTTTCTATAGCATTTGCTTCTAGATGACCTAACTCGAGAAGCCATCTTATTCTCTATTATGAACAATTCCTAATGAAATAACTTGGATGCCTTTACATTGTGGCGACACCTATGAAGACGGGCCAAGATTTCCTTTCCCCTTATCACTCTTATATGGGTCAACTGTTTAATCAAAATAATTTGGATCCAAAATCACCACTTTTTGATCTAAGTCCATCTGCAATGGCTGGATTTTGAGGATGTAGTTAAAGCTTGGAGAATAATACACTTTTCTCCCTATAAACTTCCTCTAGCGTCAGAATCCCGAATCCTCCCATTTTTCCATTTCATATACAAGCGTTTAGGTTGGGAATTGATCACTCCCTACCCACCTATTCATTATTACACCATGTTTTAAATCATCCAAACCCCTAATCATCATTGAGATACTTACATTTTTACATTGCATGGATCAAGTCTTTGTTCCATGGTTCAGAATGCTTCTCTAGTTCTATCGACACACTTCTACTACACATCTTTGCATTCTTCCACAACTTGGGCTTGTCGACATTTTCTCAGGTACGCATCTCTATCTACTTTATGTTACTAATATTTCCACTCACTAAAATAAATTAGGGGAGAATGTAGTCAAAATTCATGCACTTACTATCACATTTATACTGCTGGGTATGTTAATGCATACATGGATATTGCATAGTAAAATTATTCACTAGTGACCCATTTCTAGGTCTTGTTTTTAGTTATTTAGGAGTCATTGTGTTTTTTTCTGGTTTATTCATTATTTTCCTCTTTAGTTTTGAGAATATTTCTGGTGTCTCAAACGTCATAATTTTCTCGAGTTGTTTCCTTTAGGTCTACTTTGGGGCGCTAGGGTTTCTTTGGGGCATCCCAAGGTGCCCGGTTTATGATTTTAGGTGTCTGTGTCATTGTAATTTTTGGTCTTCATGTCATTACTCAAGTTTGGTCCTTATGGTTACCCGTGAATTCGCCTAGGTCCTAGTCAGCAATTTTGGGTCACTAGTGGCAAAATTTGAAAAAGAGATCCCTATATAAACAAACCATACTTAGTACATTATGTGTGGATATCTCACACATCAAGGGAAACTATCTACTAAGGAAAGGGACTCCATTTTCCCATCTTCTACATTTGCATCACATAAGCATTTGGGAAAGGGTTGTATTATTTCCATTCCATCCACCATTTTACATTGTACAACTAGTTATTCTCCCCTACTACCATGTCATTAGTGCCGTGGCATCCTAGGAACAAAATTACAAACACACGCACATATAACTACATTGGGTAAAAAATGTAGTGCAACACTTAGTCATAAGACCACTAGTTTGGCGAGATGAGGTCAGTTTGACCTATTCATATGGATTTTTTTAGGAATGGATTCTTTGGATAGGATTTTGCAGAAATATCTTCATGTGACAACTACAACGACATACATGACATTATTGCGACACATGTGTGACAAGAGGGAAGGTATTTCAAAGATACAACAACACTTCTAAAACCAAGTTCTGAGCTTTTCTACAGTATACAACACCCATATATCAAATTAGGGAACCCTAATATCCTCGCAGATGCTTTAGTAAAGACAAATAGTAATATATTTTCCTTCCTAGGGCCATTCAATCACAGATTTCCCAATCCACATAACAATTTTCTATAGTCAAACACGTAGTGAGATAAGTTAATTCGAGGTTAGTACCTTATCCCTCTTATTTCCATTATTTCAATCCATTCAAATATTAAAGAAAAATATTTAGATCTATTACTTCAATATAGCACTTAGTTTCTATTTAGATTAACTTATAAAATAGCCACCCTATTCTATTTTTAGTTAATCACAAATGAACTTTTCATGTAGTGTTTAAAACACCCTTGTTTTTTGAATGTTTAGATTTTTCATTATTGAAATAGTTTTTAAAGGAGGACTCAGATTTTCATTTCTTTGTTCACAATTTAACCTTTCCATCTTCGAGGGAACATAGTTCTAGTTTCCGAGACATTGTAAAGGCCTCCTTGAATGTTTGGAATGACTGAATTTGAAGTGTTGACAATATGTGTTTACAACATAATAAAGAAAAAATTGTATCAGTTCATTTTGTTGAAGTGAGAATGACAAAGTATTGATGATTCCTCACCATGTAGTGATAAAATAAGCAATCGAATCATTCTCAAATTACTTGATGGCATACAAGTTTGTGATGGATACTTTAGGGGTGATATCTATAGGAAAATTTTCTAGAAGAATTGTGCTAATTTTTTGAATGAGAAAAGGGAGTGTTGTGGGATATAATTTTACTATTCAAGGGCACAACCCAATGGACACAGGGAACCTCTTCAAAAAAATATTTTGGCCATGAGTGATAAGATAACATACATGATGACAGCCCCTAATATGTTTTTATGAGACCCTATTACTATATAATTTGATAAAAAAATTTGAATTTAAAGTGATGATGATAGGCCTTGAAGGTAGATATGGGTTGATAGGTTCATTGCACTTTTTTCATAGGAAATTTTGTTATTAGGTCTCACGGTGGCATCTTCCAAACTATAAATTCTACTTAGTAATTATTTCCTAGGATTATTCTAAGGTGTATGTGTTTTTGAAGGAGTGGCATGAATATAAGTGTAAGGGTTTTATTGTTGATATATGTGATATGGTAATGACTTACTTTGAGAGAGTGGAATGTTTTATAAAAAAATATGTTTCATGAGAGATTAATCACAGCGTGGAAAATTGAATCTATTTATATTAATGGAAAATAAGAGTTTAAAAATAATGTTGTGACTTTGGTGGAGTATGATGAACCGAATGGGTATGTAGTATCGCACACCTATTGAGGAGATATATTATGAGGGAGGAAGAAAATTTCTGATGAAAATAGTGTTGATGGGTGGTAAGCATGTAGGTTTAGACATCACTAACTATTGAACTACAAAAATGGATTTTTGTGAGATGGTAGGTTGTGTGGTTGCCAATGGGATGGTGTGAATGGGTATGATGGTAGAAATTTTCATAGGAGGTAGATGAGTAGACATTGTATGATGGGTTATTGGAGCTAAACTAAAATTTAAGTTTTAGCTACCTTGTGGATTGGCCAAGGATGCATATGCTATAAGTAGTTTTCACTAACCAAGGGTGGTGTATGTTGTCCCCTCAAAATACCCCTCTTTTGAAAGTTGAAAATTTTAAAAAATTTGAGTTGGCAACCTTTAGTAGTGATTTAGTGAAGAAAGTTGAAGAGATAGTGAAAATACCATTTCTTGGGGTCATTTTAGTAACTTCATGGGTCTCACAAACATTTTTTTCCCTCGTGTCCGAAAGTACGCGGGCCTCCTATTCGCCGATCGGCTGATTTCCCCACAAGTCCCTGTCTATCAACTTTTTGGACTTTTCCGCCCATCTTTCCTAAGTTCACCCGGGCCTTCTATTCCCGATTCCGTGCATCAATTGCATCGGTGAATCGGATCGACCACATTGGCTTTTCACATCCTTCATGTCTTAATGTTCCAAAAGCACCGTCTGGGCTAGTTTTTCTACTTTTTCCACATTTCACCTTTTTGAGTCGGTGCAAGGTGTATTTAATGTGCATTTATGATCTTATCTCTCCTAAATGACTATTTAAAGGGGCCACCATCTATGCATTTGTCACATTGCTTGCTCACTATCTCTTGCCCGCATTCTTGCAATTGAGTCATTTGTTCATCTTCCTGTATCCCTTTGCATTTTTATCGTGGATCTATTCTTTGAAGGTTGTTCCTTTGTGCACTATAAAAATGAAGATCAAGTTTCAAGGGCATGAGCATCTGTCACCTCTGGAGACTTTTGTGCCCAATATTGGGGATAGTGAAGTTCGACACTTGGATTTTGATGATTTTGGGGTAGGTTAACATGCAATGACCCTGTACCCATGGCTCAAATGATCAAAAACAAGTGGAATCACATTCGCCACTATTTTTCCTATCTCCATGCATTCTTTCAACACCGTACTCACTGCGGCAGGCTCATTTCAATCCAAAGACCGGGGAGGTTATTAATGTGCATGGTGAATTAATTGCCAAATTAAACATTGCGCTTATTGTTGCTTCCTTACACATCCTGAAGCATAAGACTCCATTGTTCTCACTCTCACCCGGATTAGGCTATGTTTGATCAAGACATCAAGAATTATAAGGCTTGAATAGCTAAATCGTGGATGAAGTACCCTAAGAAGGGAGCATCCCAACTCTCTAAAGCATTGTTGAAGGTTAATTTCAATGAAGAACTATCGATTTCATCACTCTACTTTCCCGGATCATGGGAATGCCCTCCTCCAACGATTTCCATTTTTGGATATGCCCTTTCATTAATATCATTTGTGAGGGTAAACAAAACATAAATTAAGCTGAGATTATCTTCGGGAAATTGTCTCTCGGTTGTCAAATGTTCAAAAACTAAGAAGTTATACATGAATTCTTATCTCATGTACACCCTAGCAAAGATCTCGGGAGTGGTTTGGCTTCACTTACATGAAGGGTAAGAAGGATGAGCCCATATAAAAATATTTCCCTCGGTTTACCCTCAAGGTCAATGAAAGAGCAGCTACATATTTACACAGAATAATATATTAATTCACACTGTCTATATTTAAAACCACACTACATAATTAATCATCGGGATATTACAAATATATATAGGAGTACATTTTCCTATTATCTAGGAAACCTCCATAACTTCTCCAGCTATTATTGATGAGTTGTTAATACAACTCTCAACATACTCCTAGAATAGTGTTATTGTTACTCATGTAACAATACACACTCTAAACAATAATATCATAAACAACTCGTAATATGAGTTGTTATTACAACTCAATTAATTTACCCAATGTAAATATTATATTTCCTAACATTCCCCCCCTTAATGTTTACATGGGGAAAACATAAATCTTCTGACTGAGAAACATACACATGTCTTGACCTTCCTCTGTGCACTCTGAATGTGGGAACACATCAACCAAGATATGGGAACACTATCAACCATCCATGGGAACATCAACCAAGGTGGGAAACTACATCAACCACTTGGGAACACATCAACCATGCAAAGGGAACTAGGAACATAACATCACCATCAACCATATCTGGGAACATCAACCAACTAATCAGAAAAGTAGTGGGAACATGACATCAACCATCTACTTTTATCAAGAACATCTCCTGCTTCAGTACTCTGTTCTGAATCTCCTGCACTATCTCACATCAGGGGTTGATCTAGAAATCATACTCACAAATTACACACATGAACAAGAGGTGGAAATGAAAATGGAACATTGAGACCATGTTCCCCCCCTCAATGTGAACATTTCACTTATTCAACACAAAACAGGAACTCTGAAATCATACTGCAATCCAGAAATGAAAGTAAAATCACACACACACACATAGTGTCACCACAACTTCATGTGGCCCCATCATTGGCAACTGATGAGAGGATGCCAATTATCCTCCTACCTCCTATGCCTCCTTCCTCCAACGTCATGCTGCTAGTTCAGTCGGATGTGATCATGAAGCTCAAAAATACCTTCAATAATTTGGACGTCGCGTACAAGCGAAAATGCATCCAAAATTGAAATGTGGGAAAAAAAAAATTTATTTTTGGACTTAATACAATGACACAACTTTCGACGACAAAAATAAAAAAATTTACAAAAACAATATCCTAAAATCACCTATTTAACTTTTACGACTTCGACAAGAGGACACAACTAAAATTTTAAAAAGTAATAAAATGAGATTACTTTTTAAAAATGACTCTTTTACATTTGATGACACTATTACAAATTTAGTTTAACTCTAATGCCTAAGACTATATTGAGTTGTTTTGACATGAATAAAAATCTAATATCAATTAGACACCAACTACTAAAATGACACAAACATGTAAGACTTCACAAATAAAATATTTATAAAACTCTTAACTACATAATTACCAAAAACATTCAACAAATAATATCACAACCTAGACACTTGTCAAATTCTCTAAATAAATGAAACTACAGAAAACAACTACCTCCACGTAGTCACCTATTCTCGGCAATGTTTGGTGATACAAGGGAGATTTGGTAAGAGATGAGTTCTCTGAATGCTTCACTTCTGAATGTCAGATCTAGAAGAATGCACTGTTGTAAGGTGTCTATTGACCAATCAACGTGATCAGAAGATAGATACACATAAACTAACTCCTTCGTTGATGCAATAAGAGCCTGAGGAACACGGGTCTGTTGGAATTATTATTATATACCAAAAATGTAGGCCTTGAACTTCAAATTATTGGGACAGAGTTTCAGAGAGATTGATTTAAATACATAACACGATGCACAACAGGAGACGTCTTGAATAATTCAGCTCTGACTTGTATGAATATGACCTGTAGAATATCTTAATGCTTGAACAACATGCTAATGTAGATCAAATGCATTTAATCACTCCAATACAAATCTAAAAAACTGTAAAAGTTCATACAAGTCTACAAACACCGAAACTAATGCAATGAAGCCCAATCCTCAAGCAAGGATTCACGGTGTGGATCTATCTCAAAGAAAAACACCAGCTATGTCGACTTTGTAAATCTACCTAAAATAATATGATCATCAATCAGGGGTGATTATAGAAACTATGAGACTGCCCCCTTTTTTATTCTTGCTTATTGAAACTCCATATTCTCCCAGGTATGCTCGCTCTGGTACCAAATGAAAGAGCAGCTACATATTTACACAGAATAATATATTAATTCACACTGTCTATATTTAAAACCATAATGCATAATTAATCATCCAAGATATTACAAATATATATAGGAGTACATTTTCCTATTATCTAGAAACCTCCATAACTTCTCCAGCTATTATTGATGAGTTGTTAATAAAACTCTCAACATACTCCTAGAATAGTGTTATTGTTACTCATGTAACAATACACACTCTAAAGAATAATATCATAAACAAATTGTAATATGAGTTGTTATTACAACTCAATTAATTTACCCAAAGTAAATATTATATTTCCTAACGATCGGTAATCACAATTTGAGAAGGGTAAATGATGCTTTCACCATGTACATTGTGAGGCTCTTGGAGGGTGACACTTCCGAAGGTTCTCTGATGAGGCTATGGATTTGATAGCTAAGTATGGGGATTTCTTCATCCAATTTCAAAATTTCTCATACATCGACTTGCTTGTTTGAAAGTACGCCTCTCAAGCTTCCCATGTTTTGTAATGATAAAACGGCTTTGGTTGAGGTATGCAAGAAAGTGGACAAATTTCATAGAACCTACCGAGACAATAAGATTCTTGGTCTTCATTTCCCTATCTCCTTACGGAATTATACATGCGTAACAACTCTACATGCCTAAAACATAGAAAGGGCTATTGCTCCTCTCACTGTTCATTTCTTCAAACTAAGGACTTTCTTCGATCTCGAAGAAATTCATTGATCAAAACCTCGAATAACTTATCATCATTGTCCGGATTAATCGAAGATTACTAGGCTGATTATGTTGATAATTTTGAAGCCGGAGGAGGCATTTTGGCAAAATTTCTCTGCAACATATTATAGATCTCAATCTATACTAAGTTCCTAAAGGGCTTAAGGATGATGATGAGGATTTGCAGTCCTTTGAGTATGAAAGATCAATCAAGGCCTCTCGGAAACCTTGGACTGGTATGTGAGGGAGAAAGATGAGTTGAATAAGATAATCACCCCTGTCATTGTAAGAACTAGAGTCTAGTTCGATAGAAAAGTGTGTGAATTAAGGAGGAGCTAGGATAGATCCCCTTCAAGAGAAACTTCCACACCTAGGAAGGAAGTACATACACCTAGTACAGAGGTACTCGAGCAAACTTCTCCTTCTCCTTTGATGAAAGAGCTTGAATTGTCTACTCCTTCTTCCTCCACTCAAGTGTATCAGAAGAAGGTTAAAGAGGTTAAGCAAGAACCACTCGCCTAAGAGACTCCTTTAAAGTAGTTAGAATTTCTGTTGGGCTAGAGAACATTATTGTTCTAAGTGAGAATGAGGATGATGAGATGGAAGAACTAGAAGAAACCCGTGGAACCACTGTTGAGATGGAGAAGGAAGGATAAGGAACTAAATGTCCATTTTTTAACAGACTCCTCGGAAAAGTAAATTCTTAAGGTTCCATGCACTTCCCCACTAGAGGAAACAGTAGTTACAAATCTGAGTTCCATGAGTTCTCTTGCATTCATACCCCTTAATTCCTCCATTTCTTCTTTTTCCTTTGCCTTTGTGCAGCCCTTAGTTGACAACAAGAAAAGGAAATCTTCTTCTCATTTAACAGGCCTGATTTTGATGCTATAGCAGCTCTGCTAGGTACTACCCCTCCTCCTCCAGCAAAGAAAGAAAATATTACTTCAAGGTTGGTAAATCGATGCTTAGGGTCAACAGTTCTTGGAGGTTACAAATCCCAAGGTTGATGTAAAGAGAAAAATATTTTGATCTCTGATTTGGAGCTTTCCAGGATCCCATTTGGAAGAATCCACACTGAGAGTGAAGTTCATAACCTTCGGGAAACCGTGACTAAGGTTATTTAATGAGTGGAGAAAGGAAAACAGACCATATAGTAGTTGGAAGAACAGTATATAGTTCTTTCCAACTTTATCAAATTATTTTTAGTGAAGCATAAAGTTTTGGATCCAACCCCATTGACTAGTCTTCCCTCCCATGATTCTCATCTAGGATGAAGTTCAAAACATCAAATACATACACAAGTATTCAACTTATGGGAAGGCTTTGGAAGCCATGGTGGATGATATGACTATAGTAGGTTTGAATTTAAATGTGTAAGCCTTCAAAACCAATTAAAAGGTGATCAATTTGTAGTAAAAACTCTCTTCCTCAATCAAAGCTATGGACAAGGAGCTAAAGGTCTAGAATGGATTTATTGCAGACCTCCATCTAAGGGGCCAAACCAATGAGAAGATCATGTTGGTCAAAAATGTGTTTGATGATGCAAAGAATAACTTGTCAAGGGCATGGATTTTCAGTGTTGAGTGGAAAATAAAAGTTCTTGAAGAGGCACTGGGATAATTGAGCAATGTATGGCAAAAAGGAGAGTCTTTTAAAACTTGTGTTTCATCTGCCTTCAAAGATATCCACTGCCATATTCAAGATGAAAGTACAGGTGTTTCCTTCTCTCTTGAATAAATCAAGGCTTAGTTTAGAAACTTTGACAAGGACAATTTGTTCAAATAGGATTCAATTACTAAAGATAAGATGAAGGACATTCCTTCTCTCCACTCGGCTCTTGCTGTGGCTAATAAATAAAATTTGGAGCATACCGAGTTCGATAAATATATGGAGAAATGTCTAGGAATGTGGACGCATACTACTTTCAATACAACAATTCCATGAGGCATGGAGATAGCAAAAACATTGAAGAGATTCGGGCATCGACTCCTCAAAGTAGTGGCCCCCTCACCATAAGTGGATGTTTCTACTTCTAGCGCTTCATTCTCTTCTTCTATTATTTAGTGTCGAGTTGCTTGTAATTTAATTGAGGACTTTATGTTAGGTATTTCCTTAATTAATCTTTGGTTAAAATAAAATTTTACCAAGTGTAACCACTTTGTAAGCTATATATTGGGCTCTCTCACCATTCTAAAGGGCGGGAACTCGATTTTTTTAAAAGTGTAAAAGAGTTAAAATCTATCAATATAGAAGATTTCCTTCCTATTTCTATCTACATCTGTTTACTCTATCGTGTTTATTTTAAATTTTTCAATCATTAATATATTACATTAAGAAGTTTTGTATTCTTATAGATGTCATTTCTAGAAATTTGTGTCTATGAGATAATATCTCGGTGGTTTTATGTGAATGATTATGTTCTCTATGTTATCCTTGTTCGGCATTTATAAGGAACAATTTTTCTATCTATATTTCTGGGGATGTTGTTATGTTCCTCCTTTTCCTTCTTTAGTTCTTCTATTCCTTTGTATTGATAACGAGTTGGTATTAAAACACTTTCATGATATCAGAGTTCCTCATTAAATTTGGAAGTTGTACATTTGTACATATTTTTTCCATTTGCTTTCAATAAGGGAGCCTCTCCCATTAAAGAGGAGGGACTTTATGTCCCCTGACTGTTGCTTTCATTAAAGTCTTATTTTGATAACCAACAGTGTTTGGACTCTACTAGGGACTCATTTCAATGAATTCCAGTTTTAAAGAACAATTTATTGATCATTTATGATCTGGTGACTCTAATATTTACCCACAGTAGAAGGGCTCTTAGAATTCAAGATTCTCTCGTTTCAAATCTTGGAACAACAAGGATTTCCCCTTCCTTTAACAAGAGGAAATAGAAGAGCTCATTCTACAAGCATACCCCCTGTTAAAGATAGAGCCCTTTGGAGTGGTGGCCCTCAAGATCAACTCATCCCTAATCTTTGTGCTTTGATTCTTGCTGGTGTTTCAGTCCCACTTCAAGCAGTTTTTTCCAAGGATGGCAGCTCCATTACCTTGGGGCCAATGGGTTGGACCTCTTTCCCTCCCTCAACCTTTGCATGAGTTACCTAGAGGTAGCAGAAATAACTTTCCCATGTTCAGAGGTGATGGCAAGGTACATCCTGATGAACATATTGCAGCTTTCATCGTTGCATGTGGAGTCCTCAGAGGTTAACATGAGGAAGTCTTTGTCAAGATGTTTTTAGATATTTTGGAGGAAAATGGACCAGATTGGTTTTATTATCTTCTGTTGGGGCCATTACCAATTGGGAAACCATGACAACCTAGTTTGAGTAGTGTTTCAAACTTGCGGAAGATGTGTATGCTTTGCTAGCCCAGATTTCCCAAATCAAGAAGGAACCATAGGAGCCCATGAGAGAATTTGTGGCCAAGTTTAATAAGCTGATTAACAAGATCCCACAAAACACCGGACCGTGGATCAAATTCAAAAATGTTTCTTCCTAAATGCTCAATTACCTGAGGTAAGATATGCACTGAGAAGAGCTAATCTTGCAACTTTGGATGCTTGATTAGAGATTATTCATCGTTGTTGAAGATGATCTCGATCATGTCCTGGAGAATTCAAGAGAGATTCTTCCAAATCCCAAACTTCTTCTTCCTCTTCCTCTACTCCTGAAGCTAATGCAGATCGGTTAGTACTGTTTGACCAATGAACTCATTTCCATCAATAAATAATTGGCTCAAAGATGCTCCTTATCAAGACATTCCAAGAAAGAACTTCTAACCTAGAAACCAGTTTTCCTTCTTCTTAGACAAGGTTGGAAATCGAAGGACCACCCATCAAGGTCCTTGTTAATGTAACTTGTGAAGTTGAAGAACCTGATGACGAAGAGGTTAATGAAGACTTTTCTAGAGAAGAGGCTGAGGAAGAACTAGAAGAAATTGATGGATCTCAAGTTAATTTCCTCACTACTGAAGGCATGGATGAAGAAGATGATTATGATGAAGTAGTGGCAGAGATGAACAGTGAGTCATATGTTGTTATGACTCGGGAGTAGAAAAACAAGAAATAAAAAGTGATACATCCTGCTAAAAATTCTAAGGAGTATCCCACAACTATCCCATTGGTTGCAAGAAGAGGATCTCCTATTCCCACTACATCCACGAAAAAGGTGAGCACTGCTAAATCTTCTTCTTCTACTCCTATTTCTAAAAATTCTTCTTTTTCAGCTCAAAAACCTAATAAGCCTAGGATTCCTAGTGATGAGACCACATCTATCTCTAGATCCTTTGATATCATTGACCCCTCAAGAAGATAAAAATCCAGATTTCAAAGGCTGATTTTTATGAAACCCATCCAAAAGCCTTTGCCAAAATGGTCCACTTTGTCAATTCCCATTCCAAAGCTTCATCCAACACTTCTAAAGGTATTTTTCCCACTCCCTCTTCCACACCTCAATCAAGTCTTGTAGCTGCAGTCACCTCACCTAATGAGAAAATCAAACCATTCTATGTGACCCTCCTCATAGCTAGCCATAGACTCAACAATTGTGTCATAGACTCAAGAGCATCGAAAAATGTGATGCTCTGCCAAAGTAGCTCATGCTTTGGGTCTCACCCTCACACGTGCTATTGGTTCTTGTTATTCCATGGAGAGTAGAGAGGTTCCTTTGGTCGGGAGAATTAAGGATGCACAATTTTCTTTTTCTACTTTTCCCGATAAAAAGGTCTTAGCTAATATTCTTGTTATTGATATCCCCCTTCATATGGCATGCCATTGAGTAGGAATTTCTGTAAGGATGTAGGAAGAGAGATTCAAATGTCTTGGTCTCATGCTCTTATACCATTCAATGGAAAAATGAAGAATTTGTCGCATAGAAAGAAAACGGAATATATTGTGCAAAAGAAGATGATGATCCTAGGGCACAAATACTTTATGAAGATATTGGGCATGGAAACTACATGATCGTGTCTCAGGATGAGGTGGAACATCCCAAAGAAGTGCTCTATGATCCTAATAACATTTGGAATTTGGAATTTGATGGAAAATTGCTCTTCAGCTAGTTCTGGAGCTGGTGTGGTATTGATATCTCTATAAGGAAAGATTTATCCTTTCTCATTCCAGCTGTAGTTTAAAAATACAAATAACACAGTAGAATATGAATCTCTCATCCTTGGTTTGAACATAGAAAAATAAAGAGGTGTGAAGAACCTCCTGGCTCGTGGAGATGTGGAACTGGTTGTCAAGCAAGTTAGAGATCTTTTCCAAGTAAAGAATAGAATATTAAAGCATTATAGGAATCTAGTATGGGATTCTATTGAATTTTTGATGTCTTTTCCATCGAAGCAATGCCAAGGATAAGAACAATAGGGCTGATTCCTCGGTTGTTTCAGTGGTCTTTCTCGATATCTCATCGTGATTTCTCTTAAGAAAAATTCTCCATCGAAATGATCCATATACCAAGTCTACTAGATAATGCAAGATATTGGAAAGTTTTCAATGATGATCAGCATTTGCTTTCTTTCTTAGAGCTTAAAGATAACTTTGACAATTGTATTTCGAGGGAAGTAAAATCTACCTTGAGAGAGTGTATTTTCAAATGAGGAAGGTGTCAAGGAGGATTTAACTGTTTCTAGATGATTTAACTGTATTTTACAAAACCAAAGAAGATCACTTTCACCATCTAGAAACAATTCTCTTGAAATGCGATAACATGGAGTTTCTCCGAATCCCAAAAAGTGTATCTTTTGTGTCACGGAGGAAAGCTATTGGGACATGTTGTATCCAAAGAAGGAATCAAGGTTTATCTTGAAAGAGTTTAAGCTATCCATAGATTCCTCTTCCCACAAGAAAAAAGGGAGTGCAATCTTTCTTTGGTAAGATCAACTTCCTGAGAAGATTCATCCTCAATTTTGTGGAGTTAACTTTGAATATCTCCCAGATGATGAAAGGAAAGAAAAAGTTTGATTGGTCCGCTGAAGGGAAGGAAGCATTTTAAGGTATTAAGAAAGCTATTGCTAAGACTCCTATCCTAGCATGTCCAGATTTCAGCAAAGATTTTATTATCTATTGCTATGCCACATAAAGTACCTTGGCCGTTGTGTTGACTCAGAAAGATTCTAAAGATCATGAGCTCCCAATTGCATTCATGAGTTATATTCTTAAAAATCATGATTTGAAGTACACTATGATGGAGAAACATGCTTTTGTAGTAGTTAAAGTTGTTAAGTAGTTTCGATTTTATATTCTTAACTCTCACTCTGTTATGCTTGTGCCCGATACGACTATCAAGTCTATTCTTACACAACAAGAGTTTGGAACCAAGAGAGGAAATTGGGTAGCAAAGGTTTAGGAGTATGATCTTGACATCAGACCAATGAAGCTAGTCTGGGGTAAAGGCTTATGTGAACTCATTGCCAAAGGATCTGGTCATGATTTGCCTAAGGATGAAGTGGATGTTCCTATTGTTATGTTCCTCAACTCGACTGACGAATGGTACGCTGACATTTCTCGCTTCCTCACCTATGGTGAGTGTCCATCTCACTTGAATGACAAGGAGAACAGAGCTATCAAGTTAAGATAAACATAGTATGTGTTGTGGGAGAAAGCTTTGTTTAAGCAAGGAGTTGATGGAAGATTCTTGAAGTGTGTTGATAAAGAGAAACAAAATAAGTTGATCTCAAGCCTTTCATGATCAAGCTTGTGGAAGTCATTTCTCATCACGTTCTTATCGCTAACAAGATTCTTCGTGTAGGGTACTATTGGCCTACTTTTTTAGAGATGCATCAAAGTGGGTTGACAAGTGTGAAGCCTGTCAAACCTTCGTGGGAAGACCTAAGTTGGCTATTTTGCCACTTAGGCCAGTTGTAATTGAAGAACCCTTTCAATAGTGGGGTTTGGATTTCATTAGAACACTCAACCCATCTTCAAGTGCAAGACATACTCATGTGTTGACTGCCACAGATTATTTCACCAAGTGGGTGGAAGCCATCCCAATTAAGAGTATTACTTCTGAGGTGTAGTTTCATCAAAGAAAACATCTTGATAAGGTTTGGAGTACCAAACAAGATCGTGACTAATAATGCTTCCAATTTTTCTTCTATTGAGATGATGGATTTATACTATGGGTATGGAATTTCCCTCGCTCATTCTTCATATTACTATCCTCAAGGGAATGGACAGGTAGAATCAACAAACAAGAATTTGGTGACCATTGTAAGAAAGCTTGTCAATGAATCTTAGAGAAACTGGCACAAGAAGCTCTATGATGCTCTCTGGGTAGATAGGATTACACCCAAAAGAGAAATTGGGATGTCCCCTTTTCAAGTGGTGTATGGTGTGGAAGCTCAACTACTAGTGATAGTGGAACTACCAGCTTTGCATTTGATGAAAGTAATTGAAGACACTAGTTTGGTGACTCTTTGGAGAAGACATGCTACAAGTTTTGATAGGATCTCTGCCCATCAGCAGAAGGTGAAATCTTTATTTGACAAGAAAACTAGATCCAGAGATTTCAAATTTGGAGACATTGTTTTACTATGGGATAAAAGGCATGAACCTCAAGGAAGCCGAGTAATTTTGGCTCTCTTTGGCTTGGTCCTTTCAGAATCAGTGCTTTGTTGGTGAAAATTCCTCCTATCTTGATTACATGGATGGATCCTCTTTCCCACTTCCTTATAGTGGGCAAGACTGAAATTGTTCAAGTCCTAGATGATAGGAAGTCCTTTTTATATTATGTACAGTGTGTGTTTGTTTTTCCTTGTATTTTTTGGTTGTTTTGTGTGTTGCCTTCGTATTGTTTTACCTTTGACTCTTTTTCCCAATGGATAAGGTAATCGGTTTTTTTTCAATAGATTTTTCTTGAATCCTTGTCTTGCCTTGTTCCTAAGATCTAGCCAAGTCATCCCCAGAAAGAGCCAACTCTTGTCCCCTCAAAATTACTCTCTTTTGAAAGTTGAAATTTTTAAAAATTTGAGTTGGTACCCTTCAGTAGTGATTTAGTAAAGAAGAAATTTGAAGAGATAGGAAAATACCATTTCTTGGGGTCATTTTAGTAACTTGCGGGTCTATGAGACATTTTTGTCCCTCATGTCCCAAGTACTGGCGGGCCTCATGTTCATTGATCGGCCTATTTCCCCTTCGAGTCCCTCTTTGTTCACTTTTTTGGAATTTTTCAGCCCATCTGTCCCATGTTGGCAAGGCCTTCTTGTTGCCCGATTGCCCACATCGCCCGCATTGACCAAATCAGCTCTTCGCATCCCTCACGTCTTTGTGTCCTTAGACCACCCCGTCTCATTTGTCCCACATCACTCGCATCAGATTTTCATGTCCTCATATCCCAATGTTCCAAGGACCATCCAAGCCGCTTTTTTCTACTTTTTCGCATTTCACCTTTTTGAGTTGGTGCAAGCTATATTTAATGCACATTTATGATATTCTCTCTTCTAAATGGCTATTTAAAGGGGTAACCATCTATGCATTTTTCATATTGCTTGCTTTCTATCTCTTGCCCGCATTCTTGCAATTGATTCATTTGTTCATCTACCCTAATCCCCTTACATTTTAATCATGGATCTATTCTTTGAAGGTCGTTCTCCGTGCACTCTAAAAATGAGGATCAAGTTTCAAGGGCACGAGCATCTGTCACCTCTGGAGACTTTTGTGCCCAATATTAGGGATAGTGAAGTTCGACACTTGGATTTGAATGATTTATGGGGCGAGTTAACATGCGATGACCCCGCACCCATGGATAAAATGATCAATGATAATGGAATCAAATTCACTGTTGGATTTCCTATCTTTGTGCAAGATGTCGACACCGTGCTCGCTTTGTGGGGCTCATTTCAATCAAGATACCAAGGAGGTTGTTAATGCGCATGGT
This sequence comes from Taxus wallichiana var. yunnanensis, assembly GCA_018340775.1. Classification (NCBI taxonomy): domain Eukaryota; kingdom Viridiplantae; phylum Streptophyta; class Pinopsida; order Cupressales; family Taxaceae; genus Taxus; species Taxus wallichiana. The sequence continues at coordinate 445,280,233 of CM031241.1, read as the reverse complement.
GAATTAATTGCAAAATTAGGACGTTGCTTTGCTATCATCACCGCCCTACACATCCCTAAAGTAAAAGACTCCATTGTTCTCACTCTCACCCAAGCTTAGGCTATGTTTGATCAAGACAGTGAGAAGTATAAGGCTCGAATAGCTAAATCATGGCTGAAGTGCCCTAAGAAGGGAGCATCCGACTCTCTAAAGCATTGTTCAGGGTTGATTTCAATGAAGAACTATCAGATATCATCACTCTTCTCACCCAAATCATGGGAATGCCCTCTACCAACGATTTCCATTTTTGGATGTTCCCTTTCATAAATATCATCTGTGAGGGTAAACAAAACATAAATTGGGCTGAGATTATCTTTGGGAATTTGTCTGAGCAGTTGTCAAATGTTCAACAAACTAAGAAGTTCTACATGACTTCTTATCTCATGTACACCCAGTAACATCTCGGGAGTGGTTCAACTTCACTTACATTGAGGGCAAGAAGGATGAACCCATATACACATATTTCCCTCATTTTACCCTCAAGGTCAGTAATCACAATTTCAGAAGGGTAAATGATGCTTTCACCATGTACATTGTGAGGCTCTTGGAGGGTGACACTGCCAGAAGGTTCTCTGATGAGGCTATGGATTTGATAGCTAAGTATGGGGCTTTCTTCATCTAGTTCTGAAAGTTCTCATACATCAGACTGGCTTGTTTTGAAAGTACACCTCTCAAGCTTCCCATGTTCTATAATGATAAAATGGCTTTGGTTGAGGTGTGCAGAAGCTGGAAAAAATTCATAGAACCTTTTGAGACAAGAAGATTACTAATCTTCATTTCCCTATCTCCTTGGGGAATTATACATGTAGAACAACTCTAGATTCCCAAAACATAGAAAGGGTTATTTCTCCTCTCACTTTTCATTTATTCAGATGCGGGGCTTTCTTCCATCTGAAGAAATTCATTAATCAAAACCTCAGAATAACTTATCATCATCGTCTAGACACTGACGATTACTAGGCTGATTGTGTTGATGATTTTGAAGCCAGGAGGAGGAATTTTGGAAAACTTTCTCTGCAACATATTATAGATCTCAATCTATACCAAGTTCTGAAGGGCTCAAGGATGATGATGAGGATTTGTAGTCCTTTGAGTATGAAATATCAATCAAGCACACTACTCTGGAAACTTTGGACTAGTATGTGAAGGAGAAAGATGACTTCAATGAGATAATCGCCCCTGTCATTGTCGGAACTAGAGTCTGGTTTGATAGAAAAGTTTGTGAATTCAGGAGGAGCTAAGGTAGATCCCCTTCAAGAGAAACTTCCAAACCTAGGAAGGAAGTACATACACCTAAGTACGAGAGGTACTCAAGAAAACTCCTCCTTCTCCTTTGATGAAAGAGCCCGAATTGTGTACTCCATCCTCCACTCAAGTGTATCGAATAAGGTTAAAGAGGTTAAGCAAGAACCACTCATCTAAGAGACTTCTTTAAAGCAGTCATAATTTCTTGTTGGGCCAGAGAACATTATTGTTCTAAGTAAGAATGAGGATGATGAGATGGAAGAACCAAAAGAAACCCTTGGAACCACTATTGAGATGGAGAAGGAAGGATAAGGAACTGAACCTCCAAGTTTAATAGACTCCTCTATAAAGGAAATTCTTGAGGTTCCATTCACTTCCCCACTAGAGGAAACAGTAGTTTAGAATCTGAGTTCCATGAGTTCTCTTGCACTCAGACCCCTTAATTCCTCCATTTCTTCTTCTTCCTTTGCCTGGGTGCAACCCTTAGTTGACAACAAGAAAAGGAAATATTCTTCTCATTTAACAGGGCCTGATTTTGATGTTGTAGAAAATATGCTAGGTACTACCCCTCCTCCTCCAAAAAGAAAGAAAAGATTACTTGAAGGTTGGTAATTGATGCTCTGTGGTCAGCGGTTCTTGGAGGTTGCAAATCCCAAGGTTGATATAGCAGAGAAAAATATTTTGATCTCTTATTTGGAGCTTTCTAGGATCCCAATTGGAGAATCCACACCGAGAGTGAAATTCATAACTTCGGGAATCCGTGACTAAGGTTATTAAATGAGTGGATAAAGGAAAGCAGACCACGAGTAGTTGGAAGAACATAATCAAGTTCTTTCCAACTTTATCAGATCATTGTTAGCCAAGGATAAAGTTTTGGATACAACCCCACTGGCTGCTCTTCCCACTCCCATGATTCTCATTCAGGATGAAGTTCAAAGCATCAAATACATACACAAGTATTCAACTTATGGGAAGTTATTGGAAGCCATGGTGGATGATATGACTATAGGAGGTTTGAACTTCATTATGGAAGCCTTCAAAACTAATTAAAAGGTGATCAATTTACAAGAGAAACTCTCTTCCTCAATCAAAGCTATGGACAAGGAGTTGAAGTTCTAGAGTGGATGTATTATAGACCTCCGTCTAATGGGCCAAACCTATGAGAAGATCCTATTGGTAAATAATGTTTTTGATGATGCCAAGAATAACTTTTCAAGGGAATTGATTTTCGGTGTTGAGTAGAAATAAAATTTCTAGAAGAGGCACTTTGGGAGAATTGAGGAATGTATGGAAAAGAGGAGAGTCTTTTAAACTTTTGTTTTATCTGCCTTCAAATATATCCATTGCCATCTTCAGGATGAAACTACAAGTGTTTCCTTCTCTCTTCAAGAAATCAAGGCTCAGTTTAGAACCTTTGTCAAGGGTGATTTGTTCAAAGAGGATTCAATTACTAAAGAGAAGATGGAGGACATTTGTTCTCTCTAGTCGGCTATTGATGAGGCTAATAAAGAATATTTGGATCATAATGAGTTCGATAAAGATAGGGAGAAATTTCTAGGCACGTGGACACATACTAATTCGAATACAACAAATCCTCAAGGCATGGAGATAACAGAAGCATTGAAGAGATTCAGGCATCAAATCCTTAAATAAGTGGGTCCCCCTTAGCCATAATCCGATGTTTCTACTTCTAGCGCTTCATTCTCTTCTTATATTTTTTAGTTCCGAGCTGCTTGTAATTTAATTAATTACTTTATGTTAGGTATTTCCTTAATTAATCTTTGGTTAAAAGAAACGGTTACCAAGTGTAACCACTTTGTAAGCTATATATTGGGCTCTCCATGCCATTCTAAAGGGTGGGAACTTTGATTACTTTCAAAAGTGTAAAAGAGTTAAAAGCTATCAATATAGAAGATTTCCTTCTGTTTCTATCTACATCTATTTACTCTATCTTGGTTTTCTTAAATTTGTGAATCATTAATATATTACATTAAGAATCTTTGTATTCTTATAGATGTCATTTCTAGAACTTTTTGTCTATGAGATAATATCTCGGTGGTTTTATGTGAATGATTTTGTTCTCTATGTTATCCTTGTTCAATGATTTATAAGGAACTATTTTGCTATCTATATTTCTTGGGGATGTTGTTATGTTCCTCCTTTTCCTTCCTTAGTTCTTTTGTTCCTTTGTATTGATAATCTACCTTGGTATTAAAACACTTTCATGATATCAGAGTTCCTCATTAAAGTTGGAAGTTGTACATTTGTACATAGTTTTGTTGTTTGCTTTCAATAAGGGAACCTCTCCCATTAAAGAGGAGTGACTTTCTGTCCCCTAACTGTTGGTTTCATTAAAGTCCTATTTTGACAACCAAGAGTGTATTAATGACATGATTTTTAGACACCCTAATGGATAGTAGAATATTCGGATGGTGTGGGGCCTTATTGGGTAGTATTATTATTTTTATATGGTGTTAATATTGAAACTAGAAACAGGACTAAATGATGGAGAATGGTTTTAATATTTGGAATAGTCATGAAATGGCTATGAAAGAAGATGGTCAATCTTCTCAATATTGATGATGAAAATTAATGCATTTTGTAGCGAGGTAGATAGTAAGGGAAACTATATTGGCATTTAAGTGTTATAAAAATATTGGTTCACCAGTCTAAAAAAATGTAGAGGTTCAAGATAAAAAGATTCCAATGTTCTAGATTGAGTTTTGGTAGAATGTGGTGGTTCTTGAGTTGATACAAGGGATTTTTGAATCGATGTGTCATGCTTGGTATATTTTAAATATGATCTTTGGATTCATTCTCAATATTAGTGAATTGGGTTTGTCATGTTTTATTTTTTTGAATACGAGATTAGATTGATTCTAGGGATTTTTAATTTTTTATGTTGTGTTTATAGTGTTTTGAATGCGAGACTATTATCGATATCAATCATGAACTAAATAAAAAATAATAAGTGGAAAGAGGGTTGTTAATGAAATGAGATTCACACAATCTCAAGAAATAATTTATTTAAATTATATTGATTATTGAATAAAAGTGTGAACTATAAATATGAATGAAAAGGAACTAGGAAGGAGTCTTGCTAAAGATATTCTTAGGTTTGTTTAGGTTTTATTACTCAAGTATAATTAAAGGTATGAGAGGCCAAATTCATTGTTGATGTTCGCACAAGGTATGAAATTATGGCCTACCCTTCACTTTACAGATCCCACAACGATAAGAGTTTGGTGTACTTAGCCAATTTACCACCCACCATTTATGTATAATTAGCTAGAAACCGATTTAGATTCCCCCTTGATGATGATATCCAAATTAGTAGACTTGGAAGGAAGTGTTTAAATATAAGTTTGATTTATTATTTAGTTTGGTTATGTGAGGGAAAATTGTGAGTGAAATCATTTAACCCCTAATTAGGCTAGATGATTAACCAAGAGTGAAGGTTCATTTTAATACCCAAAATAGTGTTTGATTTTGATGAGTAAAAATAAAGAAGAATGCGATGTTGTAAGGAAAATGAATGAAATGAGAAGTGCACATATCTTTGTTATTCATTTTTTTTCTTATTTTATGAATTTTTGATTAAGCAATGCCAAATATCTCCAAGCTTAAAAGTTACATGACCTTATAAGAAAAAAAAACAAGAAGATAAAAATATGAATCAAATAAAATGGATTGATGCTCCCACCAACCATTTCGAATGTTTTAGGTGGATTTAGAATTTTTAATTTTATCGAGAAAACAAGAAATATTCAAAGTAAGGTAGACATTAATGATATATGCACCGATAATAAAATATCGGGATGAATGAATGCAATACTAATGAGGGAATCCTTCTTCCAAAGAATGAGATAACCTATACATAAAAAAATAACTAGACAAGATAGATATTTGATAAAAGATGTGAACAATTGCTCGAAAAAGCTGATCTCAAGAACCAAATGGATTCCTTGAAGGGCGTAAACCCTTTTACAATCAAGTGACAATGATAGAAAATAATTGACAATAAAAGGGTGATTAGAACTCTAGAGGGGTAGAGAGATCCTTCTCTACATGATAATAATCCAAAATAATTACTATGAAAAGATCAAACTCCTTGATCTATTCTAAGCAAGCTTGTTCAAGAGCGCCTCATTATACTTGTATGAATTCAAGCTAATATTTAATGTCATCGATGTTTGGTGTCAAGCATTTGGAACAAAGACTCAACTCGTGTCCAACAAAAATTTCTCCACTAATAGGATTATTGGATGATAGGAAGGTTGTATATGATGGTAATTAGATATTCATGAGCTTGGATAGACATCTACAAAAATAAATATCTTGAAAGTAAGAAAATAAAATAGAAAACGTGTTGATATAATGATTAAAAACATGCGGAATGTGATTAAAGTGATAAAAATATAGAAATCACTAGTGTTTTTATATGATCACAACATATTTATTGAAAATCATTAGCAATTATTGTTAGAAATGTTGATTCTTTGATAGGATGAAAATTATATATATAATAAATAATTATGAATTAACATAGTCTTTAATATGGATGGAGGAATCACGCGGTTGAGTACAAGTAATATCAAGGTTGAGATTTTCGAGGAGCTAATTGCCCAGGTCACCGGGCTCAGTCTAGACGGAACCAAATTCTTCAACAAGCACGTGGACAGAGAGGTGGAGGCTAAGAAGTTTCTCGATGAGGGGGAGAATCTGGAGTTTGTGATGGCTGGCATCAAAATAACATCTATTCCAGAGCCCTTCGCTGAGATTGCAAGGATGGTGGTAAGGTATGTTACTCTAGAGGGGAGATTTGTCACTATCCCCTAGAAGCACTTAATTTTCCTTAATCACTTTTGTAGAAACCTTACCATAAACTTTCCTCATTATTTGTTGAATTCATTGGAGAAATCATCTTTGGAGGTGCAAAATCACACTAGGGTTGTTCCCCTTCATCAAGGGTTGATCCTTCTCATTCACCACCACTGCTCAGCCTACCCACGCCCCAATCTACTCCCCCCTTCCTCCATTCCTCCCCTTCCCGATAGGAAACTTGACATTGCTACCACCAGCAGAAAAGGAAAGAGATGAAAGCTAAGGTCCCTCTGCCATCTTCTCAGAGGGTTTTAAGAAGTCATAAAGATCTAGAGCTTGCAGCAAATTTACTTCACATTAGTAATCGGTGGAGGAATCTAAAGATGTGGACTTGTTGGTCAGGGTTGAAAAGATGGAAAAGGAGATTCAGGACCTAAAGAGTGCTATTAGGGATATGGATAAAACAAAGGGCAAACGGAAGCTACAAAACGCTAAAGAAGATGATATCATTGCTGAAATTTTCAAGAAGCTTCTCTCTCTGGATGCTCAGGCTTGGAAATGCAAAAGGGCGTAATGACTGTATCCTCTTAGCTCTTAAAAGTATCTATAATTTTATAGAGCAACATGTGCATAGTATTTGCAGTCTCAGCGGCATTACCGAGGATATTTGGGGTTCCAAGGAGAACAAAGATCTTGCAATTGCCCAGGAAGATTTGAAAGATCCATCCCAGGCCATAGCCATTGCATTCTTCATCTCCTCCAAATGATTAAGGCCAAGATTGACCGAGTTGTCAAGTGATGTGGAGCTCTGTTGTTGTTTACTAGCGGTGAAGTTGTTGTTTTTGGTGATTTTGGTGCTATTTTTTGGCTGGGATGACCAGTGGTGGTTCCCTCTTGTTCGTTTTTGTCTCTTTTTCTCTTATTCGGATCACTGTCTATCTTGATCCTGTTTTGTTTCCTATATTGTATTATCTGGCTGTTGAGCCTCCTAGTTTATGATGTTTGGCATATCTAGGATTGGTTTTTCTTCTTTTGATATCTGGATTTTGAGCCTTTTTGTACACAGGGTATAGTCCCTTCAAAACTATTTACCCATAATAAAAAAATATGGATTATTGACAAACTAATTACGAAACTTTAAGATACAAGCTTACCTTTGCTTAGAAATGTTAGATCATAATGTGGTGGGAATATTATAGAGTTTACAGAGCTTCCAAGGATGTCATAGATATGTTGGGCGTCCTATGATGTGTGAAATGTAGTCAACTAATTATTTAGAGTAACAAAGCTCCATTGTAATGCATGAGGATCCCATTCATGGAGATTTTATGTTGCTTATAGGATTGTCAAAGATTCATTAGAATCACTAGCAATCTACAAAAAATTTGGGGAATTCACTTGGAATTGGTTTCAACCACTTCAAAATGGTTTGATTTTCTTATGTGAATGAGTAAAGATGGTTAGGAATGTGTTGAAGGAGTTAAGAGGTTAGAAGGTTAGGGATAAAATGGGTTAGGGTGGTTTTTAGGTGGTCGGGAGGTTTTAGTAACTTATGATGGGAAAAATAGGTTTTTATTGAGGGATAAGATGTTATTTGAAGGGGTTAGGAAAAGGTTTAGAATAATAAGACAAATTTTATTATTTTCAATGAAAATGTGAGGTATGTGGATGCAAAATATAGGGTACCAAGAATTGGTATCTAAAATACCGTCTTGATCCTCTTAGTTTAGATGAATGTCCTCTATTTACTCCTTTAAATATTCGGTAACTTGGTCTAGTGTACTTCTCTTCTATTTTTAGTTCTAGTTGATAAACCTCTTGTATGTTATTCTTTATATACATTACTATTGTAACTTGAATATAAAAATTCAAACCATTTACACACCTTGTATCCAAAATTTTGATAATTGATCTACTTGCCTCTGTAATTTTTGTAGAGATCTATGCATATTTGGATAACCTGTTTGGAATCTTACAATCATATCCTAAAACACAACTCGGATATAAAATGTTGAGGCCAAGTAATCAATATTAAAAGTAATATACAAGACCAATAATTCTTAAATAAAATCTAATAATCATCCTTTCTCTCTAATTTTTTTCCTTACAATAGATTCCCTCTTATTTGAATTTTAAAATACTCCTATCTAAGCTTTACATCTAAACTAAACATGACTCAAATTCTTTTCTTTAAATAAGATTACTATTTTTAGTCATAGCTATTTTTAGTAATTTCTAAATTAATTTTTCTAGAACCTACAAATTTGAGGACATTAATCACGGAGCTAAACTAACTTATTCGTTGAGTTTAAACTCGAGTTGACACAAAGCTAAAAAAATATGATATTTTGATATTTATTTTTAAATGAATTTTTTTTAATTTAATTACCAAGCTCTAAATGAATGATTTTGGCCCCTAAAAATTGTAGAGATGGACTATAAGAGGGTAGAACATATTTTATGGAGAATATCATTTCAATATTTTTATCTAAAAGAAACAAATTCATTTTCACTCCACAATCAAAAGTTATGGCCTCTATAAGATAAGCCTCTAAATATGCATTAATTTTCTTTAACATCTGAAAAACAATTGTTAATTGTTTTTCAAATTTTCACCATAGTCACAATATTCATTTTTGTAATATTTTCCATGCCAAAGAAATCTTTGTTTAGTAAGATTGATCACCCTTTCTATAATTGTTTTTCATGGTTTCCATAAAATTTTCACTATATAACTTAATACGGAGATCACTATTATGTAATTGTATTAAACCTCATCGTTTTGAAGCACTTAGACTAATGGAAAAACTAAGTTCTAGACAAATCATATTTTATAAATGTTTATATTATGATTTCAATACATGGATGCTTCGAATACAAAAAAATTATTGTTTTTATAGACTTTAAAATTGACTTTTTTACAATGATAAATTATATGATTGTTTTAAATACACTAGTAGACATTTTAAGTAGGATCTTAATATTGAATTTTTTTACAAATAACATGGAGAAAATAATATTATAAGATGACCAAAACTACAAGATATGTAAAATAATTGTAAAATGTGTCCATAATCAAAATGACCATAACCATGAAGATAAGAACCATATAAATTCAAAAAATAGAAAAGAAAACAAAAATCAATTGAAAAAGATAAAAAAGGAAGGAAAAGAAAACACATCCAAACATAGAGAATTGTAAAGAATAAAAAACAAAAACTAAAATACTTGAAAATTAAATAAACTAGAATTGGTTTCCTCTTTCCATGAGATAAAATGTTGAAGTTGGTTATGTTAGGGTTTTCTCCAAGTGCACCTATTTTTTTGAGGCCTCTTACGGAACTATGGGATAATAACACCATTGTTTTTGTCTAGGGTTTCTCAACATCTAGGAGCCTCTATATAATTATCCCTACAACTTAAAGCCTTGTTGTTGCAACAACGGTTGGAGATAGTCGAGCTCGAATAATGTCACCACCATGAAACAAACACGAAAGTTTTTCCTAAATGTTTTTCACGAGGTAATGATTCTCCTCCCGATATTTTTAGCATATTCCTAAGTTTAATGTTGTTTTTCAATCGTTTGAACAAATCTATCTCATTGGGTACTTAATCGGTCACATCCCCTCTAAATGTATGCTCAAATATTTGGTTAACTTGGATTGGACTCCTCATGGTGTTCATCTCGAGAGTGTCTTGTTGGTGTGTGTTATTTTCCACATCATTAGGTGATTCATCTCACTTAGGTGAGATAATAGGTCCATCTATAATTTAGGGGTCATTATGAGATTCCCTTATGCGTCAGTGCGTCAACGCATCAGTGCGGCATATGCGTCATTGGGAGTTACACTTTTATTCTGGGAATGTAACTCCCCCTCTCTACTTGAGTTGTCATGATTATAGCACTGGGGGTTACTCAACACCTCCTATATGTACACCCCTTTTGATCTATGAGATAGAGGAGAGTTTTATGGCTTAACCAAGTTCCGCCCATGTTTCAAATCTTTGCATCCACATTTAGTTGTTAGTCGATCCTCCCGAGATCTCTTCACGCCGCCGCTCGCACATCCGTTGATGTGCACGTCATCCCTCGTGATCCTTGCTTGTGGGTTTTAAACCCTATTTCATGGTATCGAGCTACATGAATTTCCATCACACCAAAATCTCGAATTGATGGTGGAGAGGGATCTCATCATGTTAATCAGCTACTACGCCAACACCCTCCCGCACAATGGAGCTAGGTATACACCCAATCAGGCCCAACAACATTAGGAGGAAGTGACACTGGGAATTTCCCAGGAGGTCACCCATCCCAGAACTAATTTGTGGGTGGCACGCTTAATCGGCTGGGACTTCTTCTTGTACATGCGTACCTCATCGTGGTTTGTGCCATAGGGACCCATTTCTCGTTTGAATTGCCACCTCATCCTAAGTTACGATGAAGGGGGTGTTGGTGTGTGTTATTTTACACATCATTAGATGAGTCATCTAACTTAGGTGAGATCGTAGGTCCATGTGTCATTTAGGGGTCATTATGAGATTCCCTTACGCGTCGGTGTGCCAAAGACATCATCATTGCGTCGGTCGTCATATGCGTCATTGGGAGTTACACTTCTATTCTCGGGAAAGTAACTCCCCTCTCTACTCAATTTTTCATGATTGTAGCACTCAGGGGTTACTCAACACCTCTTATATGTACACCCCTTTTGATCTATGAGATAGAGGAGAGTTTTATGGCTTAACCAACCGAGTTCTACCCATGTTTCAAATCTTTTCATGCACATTTAGTTGATGCTCACTCCTCCCGAAATCTCTTCACATTGCCATTTGCACGTCCGTCGATGTGCACGTCGTCCCCTCTTGATCCTCGCCAGGGTTTTAAACCCTTTTTCACATACATAATGTGACAAAATTATTATTCCTTTTTAACTTCTCTAACCTTGTAACACCCACTACAACAACCTACTTGATACCCAAGAAACAACATAGGATTAATTAAGAAAATTATGGAATAATTTTTTTAAAAAGAGTTTACAACAGATTACAAGGAAACAACTATCACTAAAAGGTTCAAGAACAAATCTAATTCACTAGAACATGCTTTTCTTTTACTAACAATTATTAGAGGTCATAAGGTCTAAATTTTAGGGTTAGAATTTTTAACTAAGTTTAGAGGGAAATTCCTCACCATACCTACTCGCTAACAGGATTAAAGTTTCAAATTGATTTTTCTCACACTTAATGCATTCAAATTTTTCCTAAATTACTCCCATTGGATATGAAATTTCCTCACCTTTCCAGTGGTATAAGAAATTCCTTCTAACTTCTCATAAATCTTGAGATATGGGCCGAGAGGCTATGGGTGTCAAATTTTCCCAAAAGAGTGGGCTTGTGGGGCTAGGGGAGGAATTTTTCCCCAAGCACGGGCCTGCGAGGCCATGGGAGGGTTTTTCACTCGAGAGGGATGCGTGGGTCGGTGGGGAAACATTCCACTTTTCGACCTTCAGGTTAAAATGTGCAAAGGCACAAACAAACTCGTGCCTCCGCCGCTGCCCAACAACGCCACACATGATGCCCCTATTGGCCGCTAATCGGCGGAAACTCTTGGAAATTTAGAAAAATTAACAAAAAAAGGAAAGAGGATAAAAGGATAAATGTGATACACACCTCCGCCCTTGCCCAAGATGGCCACATGGTAGCCATCCATTAGCTGCTGGCTTCTAGGGTAGCGGAGACACTTTAAGATTTTCACTTGACAAAAAATAAAAATGAAAAGGAACAAATGACCTCCACTCCTCTGCCATCACCTCATGTTGCCATGTGTCACTCACCTACCATTCGTCAAGGCTATGGGGAAACTTTAGAATTTTTTCCAAAAAACATTTTGAAGTTTCAAGGTCAAAAACAACTCCGCTCCTCCGCCGTTTCTTGGTGATGCCACGTGGTAGCACTTGATTGGCTGCGGGTTGGACGGGAGGCAGAGGAAAATTATAAAAATTTCCCAAAATTTTTCTAAAACAGTAAGGTCAAAATGGATTCCGTGCCTCTATCGTTGCCCCTCAAGCCCATGTGGCAACTTCGATTGGTGGAATGGTGGAGATGCGGCAGGCAAAGAGGGAAAAATTTCCTTTTTTTTTTTTTTAAAAGTGAAGTTCAAAATTTTAGCCCGCGAAAGGTGACAAAGGGAAAAAGCGGGGTGGCGGGTTTGTGGGGAAAATATTTCCCAAAATTCTTTTATCAGATTAGATTAATTTTTGAAGCCAAAATGAAGTAAAACTTCAAAAGGCCATAAATTTTGATAGAAAGCTTAGTTTTGGGAAAACGAGGACTTTATGAAATCCCTAGAAGCCCTCTTTGCAAAGGAATCATTAATTTTAGATTATGATAAAGTTTAAGGGGTGAATTTTAAGAAAATGACCCTTGAGCTTATATAGTGTGAGTAGTAAATTTTAACTTATAAATTTTGTTCAATTTTTTCATTCTTCCTCCTTTAACATGTCAAATGAACATGGAGGATTATTCTAATAAGAATTTAGGATGAATTTGGAAGGTAATTTTTCTTGATTCATTTCCAATTCAAATTTTTTACAACTTCAGACAACAAAATAATTGTGAAAGGTTTGGGCTCGATTTTGCAATGTTTGAAGGGTTTTTTGTTAAGTGTTTTAGTCCAGTTGAGTAAATTTATATCATAACATTTTACATTTTAAAGTTTCAATGTTGTTTATTGTTTGCAGGTTCGAAGTGTGCATTTTAGAGGAAGTATTTTCCATTTGAAATACAAAGCAGAGATCAAATATAAAGGTTTAATTGCCATTATATTCTTCCAAGTGTTATAATTGTTCCAATTAAAATGTAATACATTTATTTTATTCAATTCAATTTATTCATAAACTATAAACATATCTGATTTCAAATTTTTACACTATATCAAAAGACATAGTTTACATATTTCTTTATACGCATTTATTTCTTTCAAATAGAGATATTTCAAAACAAAATGGACGATCAATTTCAATACAAATATAGATTGAAAAGGTAAAGCAATCCTTTATTGATTTCCAAAATACTACATTACAAACTTTCTTCTTTTATTTCTTCCAAAACACATATTATATACCGAAACAAAATAGTACATTTTCTTTCGACGTTTTTTCACTTTAACACTTTTCAAACAGGGATTTCATAGTGAATACTAAACACATATTTCCAATGGAATAATAACATATGGAAAAGATCAAACCACTGCCATTAATTTAAATTTTTCTCTTACAAATTCCATTCCATTTGGTTTCAAAATGCAATCAGTCATCATTACTACAAACATTTAGAATTTCATCCACTTCAAGTGGAAAAGGTTACAATGAGATTTCATTTCACAAGGGACTATTAAACTATCTTTTCCTTGCTCCGAACAACAACATGCATATTCTTCATTCTTCCAAATTGTGATCACAAAAAAATTAAGGGAAAGGAAATGTTCTCCACCCAACCAAGACATCCAATGAGGAGGAGAAGCCATCCTTCTTCATTGGCCCCCGAGCCCCAACCACAAGGAAATATAAGATGAGATCCAACTCATGGAAACAATCAGGCTTCCACTAAACATACACACAACATTTTCACAATAAAACACAGTCCAAAACAGAATGTAGTTTACAACTACATTAAAACATAACAAACAATACTAAGGCTTCATCAATCAAGCCAAAGGAGAAAGAAACTATGGGGGGTGCTTATGCCTCCCAATTGGGAAATGGGTATCACCACCTAAGAAAACACCGATATAATAACATATATATATATATATATATATATATAAATTTCAAATCCCGACATGCCATTATGCCTCCACTAAGTATCCCTTATTCCTCACATTTCTTATGCCTCCCCAACCTCTATGGCACCCCATAACGAGTAAAGAAATGCAAGCTATTTCTTAGTAAGGTGGAACCCAAATCCCACCCTTATACCTCCCTAAACCACCCTTATACTTCACAAAATAACCCCATAGTCTTCTCCTACACCATTCCTAAGCCATCCACCCAAAACCCACAAATACGAGCGAACATTGATACATTAACATATACATTCATAAAAAAGAGCATTTCAAGAGCCAAGCTCCTACCTCTCCATGATGGAGTTGTTCCAATCTCTAAATCAGCAAGCTTTGTCCAATGCAAGCAATAAAAATAGCCAAGCAATAAGTAACCATGCAACAATCTTCCAAAACTCTTTAAAGCAAGAGCTCCCAAAAACAAAAAATAATTCACCCAAGAATCAAGTCTCCAAAATTCGGGAACAACCCAAAACAAGGTAAGCGATTCAAATTTTATAGAAGAGGGAAAAGAAGAGAATGAGGTAAATCCATGTAGGATGCCACATCACAAATCCTCAACCCCAACCCCCAAAATTCAACTTCATTCTCTAATGCATAATAAAAAGGTGGGTGAATAATATGACAAGTTTACTTACACACTCTAAACAAGCCCACACCCCATAAGGACTGAAATTAAATCATGTAAGAAAAGTGTAAATAAGACTCACAATTTATCTTCCCAAAATGCATAAAGAAGGTCTAAATTCAACCTTCCAAGCATAGTCAAGGTTGGTATGTAAATTTAAGAGGCATGGGACAAGTTTAACTTGTCCCAAAAGCCTCCAAAATCAGCCTCCAAGGACAAATTCGAATTTTAAGAAGGTGGAGTGTTTCACACTCAAAAGTTAACTTACACATCACTTACAAGTCACTTACACAATATTTACACATTACTTACACATTATTACAATTTAAAACATGGCCAACAACTCTATTAATTACATTCTTATGGCACCTTTTAATTAATTAACTAAACGATATGATTACTCACAAATTTGCACCATAAAATGAATAATGAAAGGGGTAAAAGCACCACAAAATAAACACATGCAATCATAAACAAAGGGACCAAAATAAAAGAATACATAAAACCCCTTGGTCACATTAAAGGTCATCCCCCATGAGAATCCCTAACACACACAAACACACAAAAATAATAGTTGCCATGGTGACCTTGTTGAATTCATCTAGAATTCCAATGTGGTTGGTTTCAATCCCTCGATGTTTGTTGTGATATTTTAACCTGTAAAACACAAATACCTCCTTCGGCCTCGTGGCCATATCAGAACATCCAAATGAATATAATATAATTTCAAAATCATCAATATATATATATGAATCACAAAAACATCCAGACAATCAACAATATCACTTACAATTTCATCAACAACTATATAATCATCAATTTTAAATTCAATTTTCTCGGTCTACTCAATATATCCAAATATCACATGTCCTAACAACATCCATAATATCTATATAACCATGTTCAAATAACCATGTCAACATCTATATAAAATGTCTCTAACAATAATCATGCATCATATATGATCAAAGTCACAATAATCCATGATCTAACATCTAACACCATACTAAATAAAAACTATAATAATATCCATAATATAGTTAGCAGTATCATGATCAATATCAAAAATTTCGAAGGGAAGTGGGCACTACATCCCCCTCCCCTTAGACTTCGACTTCCTCTTGGAAGTCACTTTAAAGAGAGATAGGAACAAATGCAATAGAAAAGGATCACTCCATTATGTGATTGATTTCTTAAAACAAGTGTGGGTCTACAGAAACTCAAGTTTGGTCCAATGTAATTTAACAAGAAGAAGGAAGATTGCAAGGGATGAATTCTGCACTTTCTCCAATTAAAGTTGTGGACATTCAATTCTATGGAGTAACTCTACATGGCCAAACAAGTTACAAAACATAACATCAAAACATGAAAAGGTCTAGGGAGCCCCAAGAATAACCACCAAGTAAGGGAATTACATGGAGAATTTCCATAAACTTGAGATGACCACACAGTTTCCCATTGATACAACATATACTGGAATAACAAAAGTTAAGGTTTCCACTAAGGTTTATTTAGGCTTTCAGAGTTCGTTAACTAGACAAGGCTAGCAATTATCAATCACAACCATCCATCTTATGGAAAGACATGTCTGCTCAAGGGTCTCACAAATTTGAGATCACACAAGATGAGGTTAAACAACAAGGAAGGACACCTAAATCAGCAAAACATTTACAATCAAGAACTATTCATGAGAATCACTTCTATAACCCGAGAGGGTGCAATTAAACATTCATGGTAATACTTAAGCAAAATCATGACCACAAGTAATCTAAACCTGACTTATACACTAAAATAAATTTGAGCATTCAACACTATCATTTTTTTGAGACGTCAAACTTTTAGCAAAAAATATCTCCCTTAGCAACTAACATATCAATACAAAAGCACCATTCACTATAATGCATTGGGATACATTTATCTTATTTCCTACTCAAGCTTGGAATAACCATAAAGAGAGCACATGCATAAATCATAACACCCAAGAGTACTCAAGGTATTTAGGGAGAAGAACAAGTAACAAGGGGGTCCAACTACACTCCATGAGTGCATCATACCAAAATCGAGTAACAACTTACGAAAACAACTTGCACTTTCCTTCCCAACTAAAAGAGAGGCACTACAACAATGTGTCTCAAGAAAACAAGAAGAGAAGAAAGACTTCCCAAAGTTATTTCATATCCTTAACATATGTTGCCTTAAAATTACAACAACTTAGGTCACCAAGGACTAAGACAACACGCAAAGAGGTTGTTTTTTCTCAAAAACGAGAGATAAGGTCCACTCCAAAAGGGCTACAACTCACACTCATTGAGCCATGAGGCAACAAGCATCTGACAATCTAACTCTTACAAGGGAAGTACAAATTTCTATGAACAAGGGAGTACTTATGCAATAAGAACCCATCACTATCCACAAGGTGTTTCACAATTCTAGGTAGGTGACAGAACTGCAGGTTCAACTATACATTGCACTTAATACTCATAAATTTTACCCATTTTATAAATCAACTCATTAAGTCAAAATTTATAGCTTTTCTTGTTAAGAACATTCCTTTCATGTTTCCTTAGTTACAAACTTCCTTCTATTATGACATCACCTAGTTTATGTTATAAAGAGCACCACTAAGGTGGGCATGATGTCTCACCATTCTGTATAGGCAGAGAGCATTTATTTTACTTGTAAGGAAGGTGGATGGACAAGGTTTCCTTTCTATTCTTCTACATGGTTTTTATTTCTTCTATTAATCTACCAAGGGTATAACAAGGATCACTTCCCTTTTTCTATGCTCCATTTTATTTGTTAAGTTCCAAGGTCAAATCTCCTTAATTATAGTTTTATGGCATTTTGGTTGAGTCATCTTATCAATCAAATTTTAATGAGAAGGAAGGTTCAAACATATCACATAATTACTTTTATGGGAAAGAGATATAAATCAACACACCACATTTTAATTCTAAAGGAACAAGAGACATTCGTCATAGAAATCACATCATTAATTTTTGTAAGAACTAGGAAACAATGAACCAACATGAATCACACCAAGATTTCAAGGATTTACCAAATAATTTCAAGCATCATTAAACATTCTTAGTGGGTCTCCATAAGTCTCACAAGAAATTTTCAAGGAAGGCTCATTAAAGAGGTATAATCTTACTTTTACGAATCTATTAAGGTTTATAAATTTTTTGTTGTTTAGGATGGAAAAATTTTACTCCCCTAATAACCAAAGAAGGTTTTCCAATCAATTATCATGTCCCCACAAGATACCACCAGCCAAGCAACCAGATGACAATGCAACTTTACTCCAAGGACACCACATCCACACTAGAAAGCATCAAATGCAATGGGGCAACCAACTAATTTACCAAATCATGGACTTTACAACCAAGAGTTATAGTTTTTAAAAGAGGAAGTACAATATAAGCACCACCGAGATTAACTATTAAGATCTACCAAACTAACATCTCTAAGAGAAAGGTCCAAAAGACCCAAAGCATCCATAAGTGTTTCCAAGTAACCCAAAGATTAATAGGTCATAGAATGTTATTCATAGTAAAGGAAATTTAAGGTAAGGGTAGACTTATTTATAAGTCAAGAGAGCAAAAAAAAGTATACTTAAATAAACACACTTCCTAAAAGGGCTTAAATCTATCCATAATTACCAAGATGCATACATTCCACGAGTCAAAACTTTCTATGATGCAACTAGGAACCCATGATACAATTTAACATGCCATCGATGAAAATTCACTATCAAACAAACACTTTTCCACTAACATTTACAGTCAACCAAAAAGGCAATCCAATCCTAACAAAATCTAAAATCCCATAATTAAACACTTCTACTCGACGAGGGTCAAGCTCTTACCAGATTGTAAGAGAATCACCACTACTGTTATCAGACGCCATCTAGACCGCACTACACAAAAAACTTTCTTTCTATCAAGGTCAAGAAATGAAAGGGTCACTCTAAAATCTTAGACACACTCAAGGTTCCATGCATCCATAGCCAAGGCATAACTTAACACACCTAAGAAGACATTCCAGGCACCTAGGGTGTACCCCATACGACAAAATATTACGAGACAAACATGTAGAACCATCTCAACAACATGCAAGTGAGAATCACGTAACATTTAGCCAAGTAGCCAATAGATAAATGAGCTCTGAGTCACCAGTCAAAGTAAAATATGAGAAATATCAGAAATCAAGAAAAGTGGCCAAGTAGCCGCATTGCAAAGTTTGAAAATTCTTGCAAAAACATAAATAACTAAAAGAGCCTCAGAGCTTCCCAATCAAATCATAAAATAAGATGTTGGTTCTTGATAAAGTAACACAAGTTATGAATGTAAAATAAAGAAAGTCCACATCACAGTCACTTCGCAGCCCTTCATGGCACCAATAGGGGTACTATACTTGAGTTTAGTTCTAAGAACACATACGTAAGATGGATCAAAAGTGACACCAAGAACTAATATCCCACTTACTCATATGGGGATTATGTCGCCAAAGTGGAAATCAAACTAACTCGTCTAACCATTGAAGGAAGGAGGGGAGCTTTAGATGACTAAAAAACTTCTAATTTACTCTTCCCCACCCTAGAACACTACTACTACTATCCAAACCACAAGAGTCACACCATATAATTTTTTTCATTCCAACAATTCCAATAAGGAAGGGTCTCTAGGGGTTTATCACATCATACAACTAAAGTAGCAATTATTACTCATCCAACAACATCCCTTCAAAGGAAAAACAAGTTATAGTCATATCAAAAGTTCACAAGAAAATTGAGTTTGATTAAATTTAACACTTTCGATTACCGGGTTTGAAAAAAAATGCCACCAGTGAGTGACAGTACAACAATTCAAACAACTTATTATTTTATTATTATTTTAATTCTTGTAGTTCAAATGAACAGAGTAATGTAATATTTCTTCATACGCATTTCTTTTTTTTTTTTTTATTTTCAAACAAGTTTGTTTTCTTAGATTCAAAAGTGTGTTAGGTTTACGGTTCATGTCTCATGTTTTCTAGTGTGCCCAAGGGTCCAAGATTTTGAACCCACTCTCGATACCAAGTGTAACTCCCACTAAAACAACCTACTTGAGACCCAATAAACAACCTAGGATTAATTAGAAACTTATGGAATAATATATATTTTTATATTTAAAGAGTTTACAACGAGATCACAAGGCAACAACTATCGCTTTAACAAGTTCCGAGAACAAATCTAATTCACTAGAACATGCTTTTATTTTACTAACAATTATTAGAGATCATAAGGTCCAAAATTTAGGGTTAGAAGTTTCAATTAGGTTCAAAGGAAATTCCTCACCATACCCACTCTCTAATGAGGCTTAAAGTTTCAACTTGACTTTTCTCACACTTAACGCATTCAAAATTTTCCCTAAATTACTCCCATTGGATAGGAAAAAATCACCTTTCCATTGGTATAAATAAGTCCTCCTAACTCCTCATAAATCTCGAGATATGGGTTAGTGGGCTTTGGGAGTCAAATTTTCCCAAAGAGCGAGCTGGTGTGCCTGGGGAGGATTTTTCCCAAGCATTTTTTCCCTGCATGGGAAAAAAGGTTTTTTGCCCGAGAGGGATGTGCGGGTCGTGGGGAAACAGGACACTTTTCGACCTTAGGGTTTAAATGCACAAAGGCAGGAACGATCCCATGCCTCCGGACGCCCAACAATGCCATGTGCCACGCCCTAAGGCCACTAATCGGTGGGAAATCGGGAAATTTAGAACAATTAGTAAAAAAGGAAAGAGGATAAAAGGATAAATGGCTACGCACCTCTGAAGGGCTAATGCCATAAAAAGCGTGCCACGTGGCAACCATCCATGTTGCATGGGGCTTCCAAGTGGGCGTGAGAGTTTTTAAGATTTTCACCCGAAAAAAACTAAAAACAAAAAGGAACCAATGACCTCTACTCCTCCTCCGTCACCTCATGTTTCCATGTGTCACTCTACCATTGGTTGCGGGCGGCGGGGAAAATTTAGAATTTTTGCCAAAAAACGTTTTAAAGTTTCAAGGTCAAAAACAACTCCGCTCCTCTGCCATTACCTGGTGATGCCATGTGACAACACTTGATTGGCTGTGGGTCTGTGGGGAGGCAGAGGAAAATTAGAAAAATTTCCCAAAATTTTTATAAAATGCTAAGGTCAAAATGGATTTTGTGCCTCCGTAATTGCCCCTCAAGCCCACGTGGAAGCTTCTACTTGGTTACGGGACAACGGATATGCAGGGAAAAGATGGAAAATTTTCCTAATTTTTTTTAAAAATTTAAGTTTGAAATTTCAGCCCACGAAAGGTGACAAAGTAAAAAAGTGGGGCGACGGGTCCGCGGGGGAAATTTTTCCAAAAATTCTTTTGAGATTTGCTTTTAGATTAACTTTTGAAGCAAAAAAATCAAGTAAAACTTCAAAAGACCATTACTTTTGATAAGCTTGGTTTTCCTAAAGGACTTTTGAAAAATCCGTCAAAGCTATTTACATGCAGAGAATCATTAATTTTAGATTTTGATAAAGTCTAAGGGGTAAATTTTAAGAAAACGTCCTATGATTATATAGTGCGAAGTAGTAAATTTAACTTATAAATTTATTCAATTTTATCATCCTTTCTATCTTTAACATGTCAAATGAACATGGAGGATTATTATAAGAATAATTTAGGATGTATTTGGAAGGTAATTTTGCTTGATTGATTTCCAATTCAAAATTTTTACAACTTGAATAAAATAATAATGAAAGGTTTGGGCCTGATTTTGCAATGTTCAAATCATGTTTTTCCTTAAGTGTTTTAGTCTAATTCAAACTACATTTATATCATAACATGTTATATTTTAAAGTTTCAATGTTATATATTTTTTGTAGTTCAAATTTGTGCATTTTAGAGGAAGTATTTTCCATTTTGAAACTACAAATAAAGAGATCAAATATAAAAGGGTTTAATTGCCATTTTATTCTTCCAAGTATTATAATATGTTCCAATTCAAATATAATACATTTATTTGATTAAATTCAAGTTATTCATAAACTATAATACATCTCTAATTTCAAATTTTTACCTATTTCAAAGGACAGAGTATTACATTTCCTTTATATGCATTTCTTTCTTTCAAACAAAGATTTCAAAACAAAAGGATGATCAATTTCAATACAATAATACATATTGAAAAGGTAATGCAATCCTTTATTGATTTCCAAAATAAAACATTACAACATTTCTTCTTTTATTTCTTCCAAAACACATATTATATACAAAACAAAATAATACATTTTCTTCTCACGTGTTTTCACTTTAACACTTTTCAAACATGGATTTCATAGTGAATACTAAACACATGTTTCAATGGAATAATAACATATGTAAAAGACCAAACCACTTCCATTAATTTAAATGAGCTCTTACAACTTCCTTTCCATTTGATTTCAAAATGCAACATACAAAAACATGTATCATTCTTTCACATTCTTTCCAAAACAAAATAGAGTATAACACTTTTACATTTCAAATTTCCACTTTCCATCGAATTCAACTTCATCCATCGTACCACATCATTCCATTACAAACATTTAGAAGTTCATCCACTTTAAGTGGGAAAGGTTACAATGAGATTTCATGTCACAATGAATTTGTCACAAAATGTCTTTTCCTTGCTCGAACAACAACATGTGTATTCTTCATTCTTCCAAATTGTGACACAAAAAAAGTAGGGGAAAGGCAATGCTCTCCACCCAACCAAGACATCCAATGAAGGAGGATAATCCATCCTTCTTCATTGGCCCCGATACCCAAGCACAAGACAATAGAAGATGAGATCTAACTCGTGGCAACAACAGGCTTCCACAAAACATACACACAACATTTTCACAATAAAACATAGTCCAAAAACACAATGTAGTTTAGAACTACATTATAACATGAAAAACAATACTAATGCTTCATCAAGCAAGCCAAAGGAGCAAGAAACTATGGGGATGCTTTTATGTCTCCCAATGGGAAATGGGTATCACCACACCGAGAACGAACCACCAGATATATATATATATATCATTTCAAATCCCCGACATGCCCTTATGCCTCCCCCAAAGTACCCCTTATTCCTCACATTTCCTTATGCCTCCCCAACCTCTTATGACACCCCATAGTGAGTAAAGAAATGTAAGCTATTTCTTTTTAAGGTGGAACCCAAATCTCAAATCCCTCCACACTTTTACCTCCCTAAAACACACTTGTGCCTCCAAAAAAGTAACCCCATAGTCTTCTCCTACACTATTCCTAGGCCATCTACACAACAACCCACAAACATGAGGAAAATTCATACATTAACATATACATTCATAAAATAAGAGCATTTCAAGAGCCAAGCTCCTACCTCTCCATGATGGAGTTGTTCCAGTTCTAAATCAGCAAGCTTTGTCCAATACAAGTAATCCAAAACAGCCAAGCACAAGCATGCAATAGTCTTCCAAAAAAACTCCTTCAAGCAAGAGCTACCCAAAACAGCAAAAGAAAATTCACCCAAGAATCAAGTCTCCAAAATTTAGGAACCCCAAAACAAGGTAAGCCATTCAAATTTTATAGAAGAGGGAAGGGAAGATAATCAGGGAGATCCACGTAGGATGCCACATCACACATCCTCAACCCCAACCCCAAAATTCAACTTCATTCTCCAATGCATGATAAAAGGTGGGTGAATAATATGACAGTTTTACTTACACACTCAAACAAGCCCACACCCCAGAGGACTGAAATTAAATCATGTAAGAAAAGTGCAATTAAGACTTATAATTTTTCTTCCCAAAATACATAAAGAATCTCTAAATTCGACCCTCCAACCATAGGCAAGGTTGGTATGTAAATTTAAGATGCCTCCAAAATCAGCCTCCAAGGACAAATTCGAATTTCGAAGAAGGTGGAGTGTTTCACACTAAAAAGTTAACTTACACATACTTACACATTATTACAACACTTTAAAACATGGCCAAAAACTCTATTAATTATATTCTTATGGCACCTTTTAATTAATTAACTAAACAATATGATTACTCACAATATTTAGACACCATTTAATTAATAATGAAAGGGGTAAAAGCACCACAAAATAAACACATGCAATCATAAACAGAGGACCAAAATAAAAGGAATACATTAAACTCCTTGGTCATAATTAAAGGTGATTTCCCCCATGGGAATCCCTAACACACACAAACACGCACAAACAAATACTAGTTACCATGGTGACCTTGTTGAATTCATCTAAAATTCCAATGTGGTTGGTCTCCAATCCCTCGATGTTTGTTGTGATATTTTTAACCTGCACAATACAAATACCCCTTCGGCCTCGTGGCCATATCGAACATCCAAATGGATATAATATAATTTCAAAATCATCGGTATATATATGAATCACAACATCAAGACAATCAACAATGTCACTTACAATTTCATCAAAGCAACTATATAATCATCAATTTTAAATTCAATTTTCTCGATCTACTCAATATATCCAAATATCACATGTCCTAACAACATCCATAATATCTATATAACCATGTCCAATAACATGTGAAAATCTATATAAAATGTCTCTAACAATCATCATGCATCATATATGAATCGAGTCACAATAATGCATGATCTCGACATCTAACACCATACTAAATCAAAACTATAATAATGTCCATAATATAGTCGTGCGGATATCATGATCAATATCAAAAGCGTCGAAGGGAAGTGGGCACTACAGACTAGCCAATGCCCCAAACATGTTAGCCCAACAAGCCACATGGTATGTTTGTAAATCCTTATTGTTCCTATCTCCATGAACAAAATACTTTGTGGTCTCTGAGTATATTTCACTTAAAGTGTCAGTCTGGATGGAATTTCCTAGCCCACCCTTGCCTTGTGTTCAATTTTCCCCCTGATTTCTTCTTCTATTGGACGAGTGGTATGAATTGAACCACCATGTTTTTATAACACTCATCCACAAAAGTGTGTATGTGTTGAGGTATACCTTTCACAGGACCTGAAATATTTTTTGGAAAATAAAATGGGTGACCAATGTTACTCCTAAAATATTTTCTATATCAATTTTCCTAATACTTTCTTTCGATGTCAAACATATGACCATAAGATCAAGGAATGCCCTCTTTATGTCCTTCACAATCATCCTATGCAACCAAACGAGCTCCGAGAAATAGAAAAACAACCTTAGGAGGAAGGGTAGAAAATAGCTAGTGGCTGGAAAAAAGGAATAAAAATCGAAACCTAAGGTTTCTAGTTCAAATGGCCCATGGGACCCACATGTTAGAGAACAACCCCATAGCCCACAATCTAAGAAGCCAACCGGTGCTGTTAAGGAACGAACTACTCCTTCCAACTTGTTATTCTAGTTACCTAAATTCTCTATCACACCTAAGGATGCATCAATTCCTAGGGACCAGTTCAATTTTTTTTACACTATCTCTATGCCATAGCTTTTAACCAATAACACATATGGCCAAAAAAGGGTCTAAAGTCCTTCTTACATCTCCTAGAACTATAGCCTAGTTCACAATGTGGATTCAAAAGAATATTTTTCAACAATGAATACGTTGGGTGCAAGAAATTAAACTACGAGAATTTCTTGAAGCATGATATTGATTAATTCTAGCAAAACAAGTTCGATGTTCTTGATGGCTTATATATGGATAGCATGGCCTTTAACCACCATTTTTCATAAATTGTCTCTCTTGGAATATTTGGGGTCTAACAAACTCCATTAGAAAGTAAATTGTTCATGAAGCTAGGCAAAGATTTTCCAATTTAGATGTTTTTTGTTTGCGGGAGGTTTAAAGTTACTGAGGTTTTAAGTTATAGATGGTTTGTATCTCCATCTAGCCTGACCGCCTAGCCTTTTGTAGTAAACTTGAAGGAGAGCATGGGGGATTAATTTAATTTTTCAAATATAACATGGAATCGACCCCACCATCCATGTCATATGGGTTCTCTTTAATGTTGGTGTCCTCCCTTTTGGCCTCATTAATATTTATGCCTCTAACGATGTGGGTGAAAGGGTTGATATTTAGCGGTGGATAACATGCACCATTCCTGATGCTTATTGGGTCATAAGTGGTGATTTAAAAATTCTTGAGTTACCCGGTGATAAGTGCAAACATCTTCTGATGAGGTGAACAATTAGCGAATGTGAGTCATGGATTTTTATGCACAATAATTTTAGGTTTTATGACCTAAATGCCTCTTCTTGTTTTGCCTCTTGTGAAGCATGGTTCACATGGTCCAAGCTTCGAGGAGGATCAGATCATATTATTAAATGGATATATCGAGCTATATTATCTCCTCTATAATTCTTTAAGTTTGAAAAAAATTATTCCTTGTCGGTGGAGGGCATTACTAGTTTTTTCCTTTCAGACCATTCCCCCATTCGATTTCATATCACTTGGCATGATAGGCACATTTTTATTCATAAAGGCCAATTATTTATGAATAGTGCCTTAATGTAACTTGGGACCACTCTCAATCATATAAATCATATGTGGGACTTAGCCGCTTGGCCAAGTCATTGTTATCACTTTAATCCACCTATGCATGCACGTTGTACTCAATGGTGGGATGATGTTATTACTCGGACTACTAGATTCCTCAAAATCTATGGCTGAAAGTTGGCGAAAATTAGACACCGTTCATACTCACCTAACACCTTTGCTCTTAGCCAAGTGGTGGTGGAACTACAAGGAAATCAATTCTCTAAAACTTTGCAACTTCAAGTTAATACCCTTCACCAAAAAATTCAAATTGTGGACATTGCATGATGCTCACTTTGAGCTCAAATTCGTGCACCCATGCATTGGCTTAAAATTGGAGATGGGGTATCAAAATAATTCTTTCTTTCTCTTTGACCAAAAACCTTCATAATGAATTCATGCAATATCTAATGGCTGACTTGAGTCACCGATCCCTATTTCATGTTGCAAGAATTTGTGTGTCATTATAAGTTAGTTTTCCAAGTCAATAACCATCTGCCGAATGAAAAACATCTCTCAAGAAATGTCTTTTGCGGGTTTGTGTATGTTTTCTCTTACTCAAAGGTTGGTCTATGACCGAATTCTTACCATTCATGACTTCCACAAAGCATTCATGAAAATGGCTAATGAAAAGGCCCCTATATGTGATGGCTTCCCTTATAAATTTTATAAAGCCCTATAAGATTCTATTGGCCCAGATCTTCGTAAAGTCTATCTCGAATGTTTTCAAAACCATTCATTGGGGCGGTATCAAGAAATGGAATATTAAACTCATATTGAAACCCAAGGATCGAGAGAAAATTACTAGTTTGTGGCCCATCAATTTGTTGAATGTTTTCTACAAAAATATTGCCAAACCTCTAGCTATACAACTACGTAATATTCTCCCTAATATCATCCAACGAGAAAAAACTCGGTTCATTTAGGTGTTCTATATTCTCGATAACATCATTTTTGTTTGGGAAGATATGGAATGGGCTCACAGATCCAATCAATTTGTTATGTTCATTAAAACTAATTTTTTTGAAAGCTTATGATTGGATCAAATGGCCGTTTATTCTTGTTATGCTTCAAGCTCTTGGCTTCAGCCCCATATTCATTCAATCCATCAACATGTTATTTACCAATGCATCTTCCTAGATAATTATCAACGGTATTATCTATGAGTCTCTCATGTTGTTCCATTCCATCCGCCAAGGGTTCCCATTAGCGCACATGTGCTCTATGTGCTTGTTGTTGAAGGCTTTGGGTATCTTGGCCCATGCCAAATCAAAATGGCTCATTAGGATAAATTTTCTACCTTTTAAAACTGATTATGAATTGCTTAGTGGTAACTTTGTAGATTATTATTACCTCACTCTCATTGAGGATGAATCCAATAGCAACCATGTCATGCGGTGCCTTGATATCTTCTATTTAGCATTTGTCTCATGCATTGATGGATAAAAACCCCTTCGCTTATAGGATATATTTCCTCCCTACACCAATTTGGCTATACTCGTTTGAGTGGAATATTAAAAGACCCTTGTCCTTGGTAGGAAAATTCCAAATTTGTTCCAAAGTCCTTGCAGCCACTCTTGTTAACTACTCCTCTTGTTGGGTACCTTCCAAAGCATCTATTCAAAAGTTGGAAAAATGCCTCAAAGACTTCCTCTAGGCCAATGCTTCAACTAGAAAAGGATTCCATTATGTTGAATGGGAGATATGTTTCCTTCCCGCCATTCAGGGGGGTTAGGACTTATAGACATTCAATGCCAAGGGTGGGCGCTCTGTGCGAAATGGATCATTTGATGCATTGAAGGACAAGAAGGGTGGAAATTACTTATGTGCCATAGCATCAGAGAAGGTTCATGCTTACACCCACCCCACCTAGAAAGGTTTGGGGTTTATCAATCTCCTTATTGCTCCAATTCCTATGAAAGTTGTTAGTACTTTTGTGTGTAAAAGTGCATGGAAGGCATGGGAGTGCATAAAACCATGGCTCCTATGGACAAGAAACGGTTTCCGAAATGGCCTCTCCATTAACCAATATTCTCCATGGTGGTCGTCGATCTGTTAAGATTAGGATAAGTATTTTGTAGAAGTACCAGGGATTCCTACGCTCAAATTTTTTAAATGTGGAATTTTTATCATTCAATATTTATTCTTTAAATATTATCAATCCTAGTATACTTGGCTGAGCTCAATACTCGGTTTCAAATGACCACCAGATCATGCCAGTATTACTGAAGTTCTCAATTTTGTCCTGATCGGATGTTGTAAAAACATTCGGTGCATTCCTCTTGCCCTTGGTGAACAGACTTGAAATGATATGTTGATACCCCATTTCACAATTATTCACTAACAAAGACTACTATTGGGTCTCCCTCATCTTCCCATGGTTCTAAACTCAACACTCAATAGGGGATTCATTCTACTCCATCCTGTTGGAGAAGTCGATTTGACACTCTCAAGTCGGTCTCGTAGAACCTAAAATTGCTCATTTTATCTTGTGTATACTACACCAAGGTCTTCTAGTCAATTCTCGACTTGTTCAAATCGGGGTTCCCACTCCCAAGTGTCTATTTTGCGGCCACATTGAAACATTGTTGCATCTCTTCTGGTTTTGTTGGAAATCTCAGTTGGCTTGGAACTGGATCCATTTCTTTTTCTTTTCTCTTAGACCTCAATGTTTTACTTGGAAGCATATCCTTTTAGGAGATAACTGAAGATTTCACAACAATTTTCCTAAATTTGGCATGTTTTCAAAGGGGAAATTTTGTTTTGGATATGGAAAGAACATAATGCTTGTTTCTTTGCTAATATTGTAGTTGATCAACAATTTTTAGTGTATAACAAGTCTATGGTTATCTCCAATGTGCTTTTGTAGATTCAACTCTAGGCTAATAACGTTTCTCTAGAAGTGGACCACACTGTAAATGTTTTTGCGGCATTGAGGGGATGCCCTGCGCAATATCACTTGGGAGCCAACTTAGCTATCTCGGCACTCCTCGTTGTATGGCCGTGACGGTCACTGTAGCTTCTCTCAACAATGTTCGTTTAGTCGGGCTCACCACTTGCCCCTCACTTAAGCTTGAAGGAATCTTACGCAACTGCTTTCGCCGCCAAAGAAGTTGGGGTCCTCGACCAGTAAACTCAAGTGGGTCTCGATTGTCGCCCCTACGTCACACACATCGAATGGCTAGAACTTACCTCTACCGCCCCCTGTCGCCTTTAGACAAGCTGCCCCACTTCCCTCTTGCCATCTCTCCTACTCGAGTGGCGGCGGTCAATGAAGAGAAGAACTCCACATGTTGAGACATTTAAAATCTTTGGCAAGTACCTAAGCTGGTTGGTGGCCTAATGACCAGTCTTCTGCCTCGCGGATGTTTTCTACTACTTCTTAGTTTTGTGTTTTGACGGTTCCTTAGGCATTGCCTAATGTTTGTTGTTCTCTTAGGCTTGGCCTAGTTTATTTGTGGTTTTGGGGCGTCTTGTCATACCACTTGTTTTTCTCTGAAAACTATTTATATGTTATTAAATTAATTTTATATAAGATCTCTTTTCATAAAATAAAAATAAACTAGAATTTAAGGCATCAAAATGTAAACCAATTAACATACGGACAAATACTCTAATGCCATACCAATTAAAGTGTAACATGATCAAATTGTCAACGCTATCACATTTATTTTGAGAGTAAGTAGAGTGCGGATAATGAACATGATAATGAGTTATTATTTATATTACACGATTGGACGTAATGTGCTTAAAAAGTGGGAGAAAGGCAAAATTGAATGGTGTACCGAATTTATTAACATTCGAATTTCCGAGCACAAACTTTTGGCGACATACTTTTTATGTGAGAATAATGTCTTTTTCAACTTGGAAGTTTTCTTGGAGATTTTATATAACGTTATGAAAAAAATAGAAGGGAGTGAAGTTTTGGTAAGTAATATTTTTGAGAAATGGTACAAGGTTTGGAGGCTATAAGTTATTTGAAGGCCGATCAATTTCTTGAGGAATATTATTCGTGTAGCTAATACCATTGGTCAAATGGTATACTGTGCGAGTTAATTCACTTTTAACATGCAAGACTGATTTTTATCAACCTTCACTTAAAATTTGTTTATTCCAACTTACATGGTTACTTCCTCTAAAAGTGGCTCTACTAAGTTTCTTCAAAGTTCACTTACCGTATTTATGTTTATAAGTTGGTTAATAATTATGGCTTTACGTTGTTTACATTCATTATTTTGGGCCTGCCTTTCAGTCCATATTAGATAATAAAAGTAAATTTAAAACATATAAAAAATAAGCCAGAAACGATGTAGTGTGAAGTCTAATATAAAGAAATACAGAAAATAATCTACAGCCAAATATTATAATAATAATACATAGTTGAGTTACTAAGTAATAATATTTTGTTTTTGTTGTCTGGTTCCAGCAACTTGTTATGTGAGTAATAATCATTCCCTTTTGTTGTCCTGTTCCCAGCAGCTTGTGCATCGCTTGCATATTTACTTACATTATAATAATAACTGATCAACATGGTTTAGTTGCATGAGTAATAATCGTTCCCATTTGTTCTCTTAATCTCAGGTGACTTGCGCATCACTTTCATATTCTTTTCAAAATTGACATAAAACCAGATCTTCTTCGTGTGAACATATTATTAATATTACTATTATTATTGGAGTTAACCGCAAATGTAAATAATGGGAATAGCTAATATGACATGAATACACAAACCCATCATTCTCCTCTTGATTATAAATATAGGGTTGTTTTTTGCGACCATAAAATTTACTTATTTTTATTTATTTTGCGGCTCTTAAAATATTGTTCATTCTTATAGAATTTTACATACATGTGTAATAAACACATATTCTAAAAAATGTAACATAGAAACAATATACCTTACAAACACAAAATCAAAATAGGGCATGTCTTGAATGACATTTAGTATCACTCCCTTATGAGCAAGGAAATTGATGTCAAAGCTTGTTAAATTGTTAAAGACATAGTTGTTAGCTTTATGTGGAGTGTGGTAGGAGAAGGGGTGTTCATTAAATTGTATAGAGATTCATAATATGATACAAGAATAAAATTTGTAGAACTAATAGAGGCAGTTTCAATCACAAGAATGTTACTCGGGCATTTCTTATCTTAGAGGATAAGAAAGTACACCAATCATATTTCTCTCCATCAAGGGTGCACACCATAAAGATGAAGGGCCACTTTGTAATATATGTATATCAACCCTTTAAAATAGTTTTGGCCTCCAAAAATTGAACTATAGATTTGAGGAGAAGATTAATGATATTCTATAGGGGAGCTCTCCATTTTGATAGATTTGGGGAAACTATAAATGTAAGGAGACACAAAATTGATAAATATTTAACAAAACACAAAATACAAATTTTCAAAATAAAAAAATGATGTAAATAGTGATATGATTATTAAAAACTCACCAGTAGTTGTGCATCAATAGATAATTCTAAGTGAGAATCCAAATACTTGACATCTTCATATGTTAAAATGGCCTTCATTGTGACAAGATCTACATCTTTTTATTGTACTCTTGTCATATGCTCGGTGTCTCAGGGGACATTCAAAAGGATAGTGTGTGTAATCACGGTTGAATACGAAAAGTAGAAGAGGAACGATTAGAGTTGGTTAAAAGGAAGGTTAGTCATTTTATATCTATCGGAATTTAGGGCATCTAAATTATCCCTATGAAAATGAATTGGGATCGATAAAATCGTGTAGGATTTTGGAAATACAACACTTGTAAATGAAAAATTATTGATTTTAAATGCTAGGCTCGTGAGTAGTTTAAAGGTGGGCTTCCTTCTTTTGCAATTTTGCAACAAATGGAATATTCATACAATGTATTTGAAGGCTAGTATGGCATGTTGTTGGTTGATGGATTATGTTTTTCTCATTTTTAATAGGATCTAAAAGTTTGGATAAGCAATTATATAAAGTGAAATTGTGTATATAGTTGTCTAGATATATAGGAAAATTTTGAGGCATGCCATAAGACACTAGCATGTTTGGTGCTACAGGATGGTAGTAGGTACAGGCTGTTGCTTGCTAGCGATACTAAGCATTCTCTTGACCAGTACTACCAAACACGTTGATTGATGGTAGAACATTGTGTCCCATCGGCCTATAGCCTTGTACATGCTATTAGGTTATAGCATTCGCATGTTTCTTGCTAACATCACATAGTATGTTATTGAATGGGAGCACATACGATCTTTACCGGCTAGTAGAATTACGGATTCTATGCGCTGGTATCATTCTATCTACTATTGGTTGATAACATGCTTAATGTTATTGGTTGGAAACATATTGTGTGATGCTATTCAACAACATACAAAATGCTACCTACTAATAGTTTACCAAAAATTACTATTGCGGGCGCTTAAAACCATTTCCCTTTATGTTGTGAAAAATTCACCAACCACATGAAATAAATTTTCTAGTGATTCGCCATACTTTGGAAAGTGGTTTTTGATTTAATTCACCAACTAGTTAATACTATTTTTGGAGGTACCCTTAAAATTTACTCAAATAACAATGATTACTTGATAACAGTATTTTTGAGTGTAAGAGGCTTGATGTGGTGGTTACGGATGTTAGTAAATGAAATATTGTGGTGTTGTTCATTCAAGGCCTAAAAGGACCACTTAGACGCTTAGTCAAGGCTTAATTAAACCCTTCATCTCAACAATGATATATCAAAAGGTATTTGAATCTAAAAACTTTAGTCCTTAAACACAAAATTCTACCTTTTTGATAGCCTAGGACTATGCATTTTGGAGAGCATAGGATTGCACAATTTTTAAAGTATAAGGGATCATACA
The DNA here is from genome assembly GCA_018340775.1 of Taxus wallichiana var. yunnanensis. Classification (NCBI taxonomy): domain Eukaryota; kingdom Viridiplantae; phylum Streptophyta; class Pinopsida; order Cupressales; family Taxaceae; genus Taxus; species Taxus wallichiana. The sequence continues at coordinate 445,247,265 of CM031241.1, read as the reverse complement.
TATCTATCCAAAGACAAATCTGACTGAGGAGGAAAAAGGAAACAATTTTTTCACATGGTAATTAAATTCAAGAGAAGTCGGATCCAAGATATTTTGTTAAAATAAATAAGGAAAGAAAGTAAAAAATGAGCTAAAAAGAAAAAATGTACTTCAATTGCAAGGATCCATGAACACCAAAACATTTCTCCATTGGAAAGGGGAAGCCAGTTGTAATAACGTAATTTCAGATGAGGAGGAAGAAGAACGAAATGTTGATATGGAAGAATCTGAAGAACAAACAAAGGAAGAGGGGTTGGTTCACGTAAATGACACTCTTTGTTACTTATCTAAAGCTCCTACATATTATGCATTCCAGGTTAGAGGTGTTCTACAGGGTCAAAGAATCATGGTACTGATAGATGGTGGAGCTACATAAAAATTCAATGATGAAAGCTCGGTCACTAGGATGGGATTGAAAATGGAAGACTTCCAAGGATTCATTAACTTTAGTTCACTTTAGGAAGACCAATGGTAAGAGATTATTTTTTTTTAATTGGTATTCATGAAACGAGTGTGGTACTTGAATTTCAATAGATGTAATCTTTAGGTGAATTCACTCTTAACTATAAACCATGGAGTTAAAACTTAATGTACAAGGTAAGCAAATCATAGTATAAGAAAGGAGGAATGATGCTCCTAAGTTGTGACAACCAACAGTATGGAGAGATATATCAAAAGAAACTACATTGCATGAGTTATACACTTCTTGGTAAAAAAATATTACGTATTTTTATCAAAGAAAACCTATTGAATGTTGATACTCATCCTATTTTGGACAAGCATGCTAAGGTGTTCAATGATTTATTTCATGGGTATTAGCTTGAGTTAGAAATAATTCATTGTTTGTTAGTCTATAAACTGACCATGTTGGTTATGCCTTCGTGGCATCTTTTCTTCTGTTTGAGAGTTCCACCAAACTGTTTGTGTGAATGTATATATTTGGGATTTTTCTGTGCTTTGAAGATAAATAAAATATCTTTCTTCTCTCCATACCTAGCATTGTTATCAGAGGGACTATCTCAGCCTGTGCGTTGGAAATATGGAGACCACTGAACGTGGCTCTTTGGCAGATTTGTTTGGAGTTTGGATTTTTCCTACAAAGTTTTAAGTTACGTGGTGCTACCTACAGTTATTCTCCACCCATTGATTGGTTTTTACTATTATTGGCATTTGTTGTTCTTCTTTTGCATATTCTCAACATTTAAGTTTGGAATACCTGCATTGAGAAATCAAGAAATAGAGAAACGTGGCAACCTGCAGATTTTCTTTAGCGGACCTATTTTGGTGTTTTGATTTTATTTTCCTGGCGCTAAAGAGACCTGTTAAAGACCCACCGTGGAAGCAATCAGAATATAACCCATTTTGCAGTCTTTAGAGATATAATCAGAATAGTGGGGTGGAGACCTATCAAAATTTTGAGTTGGCAGCGTATAATTTATCATTTGACAGTGTGTTTTTTAGCATTCTTTGCTGGCGTACAAGACTGCTAAAAAACGTGAAGGAGAAAGAAACATCTGCCACGCATTACGATGCTGAGAGCACCGCTGCAAGCGATCCCAGAAATAAATTGTCATTAAGAGGCCAAGATCAAGCACCAGATGGTATTTTGCAGTGCTCGACGGCCTTCGTAAGAGTGGAAATATGCAATTTGTGGAGCTTGTGCGTCAAGGACTACAGGAGTGGTTATGGTTCGACGTACGATGTCAAGCCAAGAAGGTTTGTGCAGAGCTCGAAAAGGGATACAAGGCAGATGATGAATGCGAAATAGAACACCCACACAAGCATCTGCATCTCACTGCAAGAGTGTATCGAGCCCACCTTCGTTCTATTGTTCATCAGTAAGGCATTGTACCTTTGAACAAATAATAATAATAATAAAAATTGACATCATGTCGGCTCCAAAAATATTGCTTTCGATTCCCAACTCTTGAAAGGACCAAATTTTGTTGCATGGAAGAAAAAGATGAGAACCATTCTCCTCTTTGAAGATCTCTGGGAGATCATAACTGGTGCACTCCCTCATCCCATCAACGCAAATGAGTAAACAAACTACGAAAAGGATGATGCAAAATCCTTGATGTTGATCGTTCTCAAGCATATCGATGAAGTGCATCCACACATTCAGAATGTGACAACATCAAAGAAGCCATGGGATACTTTGTGCACGTTCTATAAAGAAAAAAATTGATAAAAATTCTTAATCTCTACTCAAAGCTTCATACCATAAGTATGCAAGAAGGCAAAAAGTGGGAGAATTCTTTCGTCATGTGCGGAACTATGAGCAGATCTTTCCTCACTCGAGAAAAGGTCAAAGATAAGTTGTTTGTCCCTCTCACAATTAGAGCTCTTCCTTCCTAGTTCCGAACATTCATCATCACATTGACCATCACACAGAAAGAGGTGAGATTTTCTATAATGGTGAAATTTCTACGACAGGAAGAAGCCATTCAAAATGTGCAAGAAGAGTTTGAGCACAAAGCATTGATCTCGAGGCAAAAGAAGAGTTAGAAGCCTCACAAGGGATAATAATAGAAGCGGGCACAAAAGAAACCATAGAAGCCATAGCAGAAGAAGAAGTCTTAGAAGGCCAATCGATGGCGTCACATTTGCACCATGAATATGCATAATAATTTAAAGCGTAGGTATAATGGTCATACACAATGCAATTATGGAGAAGAGAGCACATCTCACCGAGGTGATTCAAATAAGTCCAAATGGTGTCCTCACGGAAAGAAGAAAAAATTACATATCATAGCCTAGCCAAATGATGTCACAAGTGAAGATGTTCCACAATCAACACGTTGCGGCGAGACATGAAGATGATTTGGTTCTCATATCCCAAACATCGCAACCATCATAGAATGTTTGGTTGATAGATTTAGATAATGAGAAAGCATATGATGGGAGATTGAGAGTTATTTGATTCATTGACTAATAATCCCACTAGATATTGGAGTCCGAATTATAGGCAACAAAAAGAGTATGTAGCGGAAGGAACAACCAATGCGATCATTCCTCTCGGGACGAGAAGATGTACTATCATGAAGGTGCTCTATGTGCTTGGATTGACCAAAAATCTCCTATCTGTCTCTCAATTTGTTGAATCAAAATCTCAAGTTGGAGTTCCTGGTTTAGAATGGCATAAAAACATGTCGATATCTAAAGAAGGTATCTTACTTGTTAGACTTTTTTTGAAGGATCATTTGTTTGCATTAGATGGGTATGGAAATATTTCTATTGGCTCCCTCCCTTTATTAGCTTAGCTCAAAGCAGAGGATATGAGGACTTCCTCCTCTCTCTCAGTCATTACCTCGTTGTCCTAGATGTCTAGCGGAAAGCTTACATTGGGATGTGTTTGAGTTGAGTACATTCCATGCCTAGAACTATCTCAAGGTTGTGCATATCAATCTATGTGGACCCTTTCCTGTCTCATTTAAGGGATTTTAGTACTTTAATTTGTTTACTGATGATTATTCCCAGAAGACTTGGGTGTCCTTTCTCTGAAAGAAGAGTGACGATTTTACACATTTCCAGACTTTCTACAATATATTTATTCAACAGATCAGGCAGCCCCTTCTTTTCCTCCGCTCAGATCGAAGGGGGAATTCACATCAAGGAAATTATTTGCATTATTGAAGGAGCATGGCATCAAATAGCAGCTAACTGCCACCTAAACTCCTTAGCAGAATAAAGTTGCAAAATATTGCAACCATATTGTCATGGAGATGGCTCGTTGCATGCTTTCTAATGCAAAGTTGGAGAACATATTTTAAACACAAGCTATCCAGGACTACAGTATATATTATTAACCAAGCACCTATTAAGATCTTGAAGGAAAAGACACTAAAAGAGGTATGGAGTAATCGTAAACCTTCTATTTATCATTTGAGAGTATTTGGATGTATTGCATATATCTATGTTTAAGATAAGAAGAGGAAGAAGCTTAATGAAAAAAACACCAGGTCATAGTTTTAGGTACAATTCTAACTCAAAATCATATATTCTAATGGATTGTAAGATAGAATATATGTGAGAGTAGAGATGTTGTTTGTGACGAGTAGTCATTTGACTCATTTCCACAAAAGGAAGATTCAACATTGACCTCCTCTCAGAAATTTCTCACACATCCAAATGATGAACATGATGATTCTTCAGAGAGTAAGGATGATTTGCAAGGTGAATTGATCATTGACCTTGGGAATTCAGAAAATAGTTCTTCACATCAACAACAACGTTAGTTTTTGAAGTGTGTCCAAAGCACCATCAGAGATTCCCACCTAAGCTCTCTTATAGACACTTCATCAGGAGTTCAAACAAGAAGACATGAAATAAATAATGTGAATATCACACTCATGATTTCAATGGTTGATAACACTGCTGACCCGATTGATTCATGAGGCACTCGGCCATCTAGACTGGCGAGAAGGCCATGGATGTAGAATATGACTCCTTGATACGAAATTGGACATGTGAAATTATCGATCTATGTGCAGTTAAGAAGTCCATTGGCTGCAAGTGGATTTTCAAAACAAAATATAGGGAATATGGATCTATCAAAAAGTAAAAAGCATGACTAGTTGTAAGCGGTTAGGCTCATCAAGAAGGAATTAACTCTAATGAGACCTTTGCACCCTTTGCGAAGCTCTAAACCATGAGAGTTGTCTATGCACTAGTATCACAAAATATAGATGGAACCTTGACAAATTGATGTAAAAATTGCTTTTTTGGATGGTGATCTCAAAGATAAAAAAGGCATGGTACATAAAAAAGATAATCACCTATTGCAGCATGGATTCACTCGCAGCCCCTCTAATTCAAATATGTATATGAAAAGATAGGTGGAGATATTTTCATCTTAGTATTTCATGTAGATGATCTTGTGATCATATGCGATTCGACAATCTCATCAAATATGTGAAGAATAATTTGAAGAAATCCTTCGACATGAAAAATTTCTAGTTACTTCAATATTGTCTTGGCTTAGAGATATGGTAGAAGAAGAATCATACTTTTATCTCCCAAATGAAATATGCCCGAGACACATCTCGAAAAGTATGGCATGTAAGATTGTAAACCTATGTCCACTGTAATGCCCCATGGGCATTGGCCTCCACTGCCACCGTGGCCTCCTCCCAACCACCCGGCCTACAGATTTGACCACCGCGTTTTCTTTGTTGTCCTTGCGTGAGGGAGACGGGAGTGGGTGGAGCCCCATTTTTCTTCGCCCTAATCTCGTTCTGATTCTCCTTCAATGCGTACAGGTGGGTGTGGGTCTCAAAATCATGTTGTGCAGGTAGTATCCGTGGAGCGTTGAGCTGACCTTCTCCTGGAAAGTGCCGTGAGGAAGCGCTTGGCTTTATGTAGCAGCTACAGAGGTAGAAAAGTAAACTTATCTTAGAAAATCAGTGGCCCAGAGAGAGCTGAGTGCGGCAGTACCTGCACTGAGGGTGAGCTCAAGGAACCGTTGGTGTTGATCCTGATGTTCTGGTTGCACGCGACCAGTCGTGATCAGTTGTTGCAAAATCTTGCAGCTGTAGTAGATGAACGAGGTAAAGTTTTAGTTGAGCTGTCTTGCCTTTTCAGTTTGGAAAGTCGCTTCCATCCAGGTGGTGTCCACAGTCATGGACAGGATACTCAATGAATGCATTTGCAGATCTTTGGCCTTTTATCAAGCTATCTGTTGCATCTGGTGTTGTGTTATGCTGGGAGCTCTGTATCTTTGCAAGTCGTGGTTTTTCTGTGCAAATCTCTTACCTACCTTTGTTGTAGGAGATTTCTTCGAGCTTGTACTCCCAGGTCTGTTGGTCGCCATGCATCTTGCCTTTTCTTCTCTGTTTTTTAAGCTTTGGGCATCTTTGACACTGCTATTAGAGCTCTGTTATGTGCTTTCGAGCTGGGCAATATTTTGGAGCTCTGTATTGTGTTTCAATGGCTCTCTGGCCGCGTGAGCTGTCCTTGTGAATTATTTTGCTTAGGGGTCGATTTTTAGACCTGGAAACTTCTGCTTTGCTGGACGCGTGGGTTTGGTGGGAGAGTTAGACTGTGTTTTTAGGTAAAAGCATCCGACTCCTTTGCTAGTATGATTAGTCGGTGAAGAGCCTCCTGTCTCCACTGCATTCTGCCTGCTTGTGCCCAACGAGGAATTTAATGAAAGTTTTAGCGCCCAACAATCTCGAGGGAAATGGAATCCGACCTGGGGTTGCTGTTGCTGGCCGATCTGATAGGCGTGTTACCTCCACTTTCATTGGGTGTTGTATGGTGTGTTCTTGTTGGGGATCCACAACAACTGCCTGCAATAGTAATTAGCTAGGCAGCAGGCATGTTGCAGTATAGTAGAATCCTGTTTGAGCGCTCCAACAAGTAGGTGGTCCAACTTTGTTGTTATCTGTTCAGCATCGACTACACCCTCGAATTCGGGATTCTCCTTCAAGGTGACAGATCACACCCACGGGCACAGGAGATCTATGCAATGTTGGAGAAAATGTCTTGGGAGATGAAGGTAGCAGGATATTTTCAGATCTAGATCATGTACTGAGTTTTGTTTCTTCAAAATCAATTATGTGACAGTGAGGGTGTTACCAGCAGACCTGATGAAATTTATTTACAAAGATCCTACTTGCTGTTCGATGTAACTCATGGAAGAGAACCTCATAGAGGCCGATCTGTTTCATATCAGAATATTCATGAAACATAATTTGCTCTGCTATTATATGAGCTGCTTCAACAAGTCACTAGGTTGGCAGGCATAAAGTTTGTTGTTGGAATAATCACGCCTTACAGACTGCAGCTGAAATGTTTGCACCGAGAGTTTGATGATGTCCCCAAATCTGATGAAGGAAAAGGATTGTGTATCAATACGGTAGATGCCTTTCAGAACCTGGAGCGATGTAATCATTATGTCTTGTGTCCGAGCTTCAAACCATGGTCGGTGTTTAGCTTTCTAGCGCAAGTGCTCTCGGACTGAGTGGTAAGCAGTTCGACTCTCACCCCCCAAAGTAGCTGCATTGAAGCAATCTAGTGTTTGGACAGCCACCTATTGCATTCTTCTAGTCGTGCCTTCAAAAGGAATCTGTTGTGGTGTATTGCAAGAAAAGACCGGTGAAGCGGGGATAAAGCGGAAGGCGTGTGGGCATGCAGATCCTGCTTGGATGTTCACGACTGGTGGATGTGTTAAAACAGGCAAGATAGACTAACCATATACATAATATGCTAGTATCTAATAACCTCTTGAAATGAAACTTTTTCTTTCTAGAAATTTTTTTAAATCTGTGATTTTGTGGATTTGCGTTCGGTCATGGTTATGATTTGTTACTTCGGTTTTGCCTCATTGGTTGTTCTTGTTGACGTGATCAAACCCTTTTATATATAAAACAAACACAGGTTCTCAGTGTATGCTTCGATTGATCATATGAAAAATATATATTTATATATATAATTTTAAAGTTACTTCCTTCTGCAAAAAAAGTCGTTGTTTCCTTGGTGAACCTGGGTATGTAATCACCCCTAACGTTGCAGCGTTGACTAGTATTGGTTTCCTATTATGTTGTTGCCCTAGAGGAAAACATACAGTTAAATTATTTTTATTTTTTTATGATAAGTGTGGTTATGCACTTCGTGTATTGTGCAAATTATTAGGGCCTTTGGAAATTAGAATTTCAATATATATGCTTGTTAAGGAGGAAGTTTTGACTGAAATTATGTCTGGGTTGATAGAAGGGCATAAATTATTGATAGAACCCCATTTTGATTCTACTCTTTCTATGAGTAAAATTTGATAAAATTAATGACCTTTATGGTGTTAAGATATGGTATGTTGATGATTCCTTGTCGATCGATTTAATCATGTATAGACATAATGCCTTGATGGAGTAAGGTAATATCTTTCACGGTCAAGTGAAAGTTAAGGTTTTCATCAATCGCTTAAGGTAACATGAAGTTCCTTAATTTAGTCAAACTTGTTTTGTACTTCCTTCTTGATGAGTGACCTTTCATTGCAAATTTAGAATGATTGTGATGGAAGGTCGTGAATATATTTTGTTGTCAAAAAGGGAAAAGAAGCTATGGAATAGTTTGTTTATGTGTCGAACGTAATATTTGTAATAACATCGTTATAGAAGTTCATTATTGGAGGATATCTATCTTCAATGGTATATTATGTGTTTAATCACTGCATAGGTTACCATAACTTAGTGATGAGATGTAAATTAAGGAGAGTTGAGAGACCTTTTTCTTTGTATCCGTCGTTTATGGAATTAGAAAGTGAGTTGACGTCGGAAAATTTCAACCAAGTCTAGATTCATGGCTATGTTCCTCTAGAACGGGAGGGTTATAAATCTAAAGTATTATGAAAATTGCAAGGATGTGTTTAGAATACTAGATTGCCTACTCAACTTGGGTATTAATGAGGCTTGTCGCTATTCCGACCCTGGTTATGTTCAGTAGGTAGGCTGTTAGGCAATGCCTATTCCGGACATTCTTACCGTCCTTTCCTCTCATCCTTATTAGCTATGAAGTCACTTATTACCTAGGATATAATGGTTGTGGGTTTGAATATAAGTTTTTCATCCTTTAAACCTTTTTGATTACATGATGGAACTTTGTTTTACCCTCGTTGTTCATTTCTAGCCTATTAGGCCTATGGCCCTACAGAACGATTCCAAAACTATATTCTTTTTGGTAGCTAAGATCGAGTCTGGTTTTTATCTTTTGACTTCACCTTGAGAATGTGGATTGATGGGTTACACCTTAGATTTCAATCACGTAATCTACGGGATCACATAATTGAAATCCTAATACTCTCAACTCTTGTGTCTAATCATTTAAATTTCATAGTCTTGCGTATTTGGTTGTCAAACTTTTGTAGTTTTCGAGGTATTTTCATAACTAAAACTTATGGATTTCTTCTTAGTTGATATGTTGAAAATTATATCTTGTTTCAAAAGGTTGTTAGAGGTTAGAACTTTGATCCATTTCTTGAAATAGAATGTTACCTTTCATGATATTGTTAGCTAGTAGCTTATTGTTGCTATGTATAGTCTTATCTTGCTCAGTTCTCGCGAACTGACTCAGGTTATTAATTGTTGCAGATGGCTTACGTGGTTAGATGATGGAAAGACTTGTAGATTATTGCATCAATCTTGGTTATGATGTTCCTTTGTACGAATGTGTATTATGTTATAAAATTTGGAAAGGGCCTTTGGACATTTTAGAAGAAGGGTCAGTGCCTAGTAAATGTATTGTAGAATATTGTTGTTGTAACTGTCAAACTTTGCTCTTGAGTTAAAATGTTGAGTTGTAAATCCTACTAAGGCATAGTAGCAATGAGTTTGTAAGCACTATAAAGTGGACTGGATAGTCCTTATAAAAGTTAAACGAAAATTTATGTATATGAACATATTAATGTAGATGTGATCCACTTGAAACCTTTGAGACCTGGAACAATCAAGAGGAATCTATCTTTTGTAACAAAATATGATTACTTGTTTTTCCCCGAGCTAAACTAATAAACACTATCTTTTTGGTGAAACCTTAAATGATCTCATGGTGAAATCAATGGTTAGATTTTAGAAGATGATAGGATTTATTGAGTAGGAGGGAAATTGATTAATTAAACCTTAAATATCTCTCTACCGTTTGAAATGTTCTCCTTTGTCAAACTTAATAAATTAAAGTCTAGATGGAACATTTAACCAATCTTGATAAACTCTTAGCCTCGATAAAAGACGGATAGTGGACAATGTGACCTTGAAGCTGAATTCTGTTGTCCTGTTCCGTTAACCCTTACCATGATTCATGGTGATAATTCCTAAGCAAGGTCAAAATTTGATCCTTAAACAAGAGGTTATTGTTATGAACCCTAAGCGGTACTTTCCACTCAATCGGAGCTTATACCGCACTGTGCAATAGAGTTGTGGAACATGTGTTAGAAGCTTGAGTAAGATTAATTAACCTTGTAAGAAATGGAAAATGTTCTAAACTCAAATGAATAAGAAATATTTGGACATAAAATTGATGATCCTAGTTTAGAAAGCTTGGCCTTAAGCTATTCAGTCAATAGTTGAAAAGAAAGAAGTTCTCCCTTGTGAAAAGAATTGTGTGAATCATTACATGAAATTTTATAAGAACGTAAGTTAAGAATTAAGAGACACTTTAGTAAACAAGAAAATTTAACAAGAATTTCCTCGTGGGATGCCCCTAAATGTAAGTGTGTCATGTGTTTGGGCGTCCATGTTGTCTTGTCTAAAAGAAAAGTAAATTGTCCTTGATAGGTGTGAGCGTTTCCGTCTTTGCCTTTATGGCCATCCTTGTATCAAGTTGTTCTCGGTGTTAGTTGTATCCTTGGTGACGGCATGTTGCGTCATGTTATGTGTCAAGCAAGTCAAAAAAAAAAATTATCTGTATTTCACTTTGTGTTGTTCGTGTGTGTGGTTTTGGGTCGTTACATCCACTCCTATGGGAAAAAAATGGCAACCTTCGAGATTCCAGGATTCACCTCAAGTAGATGGTACTCTCTACAGAAAACTTGTTGGGAGTCTCATTTACTTGGCATATACTAGACCATACCTTTTATTTTTGTGAGATATCTCTCTAGATTCATGTAGGAGCCGAAGAAATTTCACTAAGTAGTATTGAAGCATGTGTTTAGATATGTCCAACATAAATTTGAATATGGTCTAGACTATTAGCAAAATCCTCAATTCTTCTTGCAGGGATATACAGACTCAGACTATGTTGGATCCATTAATGATAGGAAATCAACTTTAGGATATATTTTTCGTCTCGGTTCACAACCTATCTCGTGGATAAGTAAGAAGGAAACTATTTTTTCTCTCTTATCAAGCGAGGCGGACTATCATGCCACACAACAAGTTGTGCTCGAAGCGATTTGGTTACGTCGTATTATGGCGAGATATGAGAATCTTTGAAAAAAACCTCCCAACATTCTTTGTGACAATCAGGGTGCGTTGAAGCTTGTGAAGAATCCAATTTTCCATAAGGTAACAATGCATATTAAGATCGAATGTCACTACATAAGATAAAATTTCTTGAACCGCCGCATCCATCCCATGTCTTGCTTGAGAGATGTTCAATCTATAAATATACTCACCAAGTCTCATGGCAAGGTGAAATTTGAATTCTTTCAGGGGTACATTTGTAAAAACAATGTATTAAGGAGGGAATGTTATCTTAAATTACAAATAATACAATTTTTCTTAGTTTCTAAATCGACGATATTGGTTATTCCTTCTTGACATCTTTTCATCTATTTGATAGTTCCACCCAACTATTTGTGTGCATGTATATGTTTGGGCTTTTTCCTTGCTTTGAAGATCAATAAAACATTTGTCTTCTCTCTATATCTAGCAATGGGTTTCCACCTAATAAAGGTTTCCATCATAAAATTGTGTTTGAAATGGGTTCCAGTCTGGTAATATCTCTTCCTTTCCACCATCCGAGATCCTTCAAGGAAGAGATAGAAAGAGTAATCAATATTTTATGGAACTAGGAATCATAAGACCTAAATTGAGCCCCTTCTCTTCTTCATTTTTGCTTGTGAAGAAGATGGATGGGACCTTTATTACGTATTATTTTACAAGAATACAATCAAAAAGAGGTACCCCATATAAAATAGTTACGAGTTACTTTATGAATTACATGGAGAAGTGTTCTTCTTGAAGATTTTTTGAGCTTCGGGTACCATAAATTATGGGTAAGAGAAGAGGATGTCAAAAGACCACCTTTATGTCTCATTTTGAACATTTTGAATTCCTTTTAATTGTTTTCTGGCTAGCCAATTCCCTAGATACATTTCAATCATGTATGAACAATTTTTTAGGGATAATTTGTGTTGGTATTCTTTGATGTCTTTTTATTTATTAAAAATCATGGGAGGAGCACTTGAAGCATTTGGATATAGTGCTGGAATTTTTGGAACAATAATATCTTGCTGTAAAATTATCCAAAGATGAGATTAGAATGAAGGAATTACTTTTTCTTAGACATGTTATCAATTCTCAAGGATTACAAGAATATCAACAAAAATCTAAGCCATCTTCGATTGTCCTTCTGCTTCCACTTTGACTCAATTAAGGGGCTTCTTGAATCTTTGTAGTGAATAAAAGAGATTTATGACAGGTTTATGACAAGTTACAAAACCCTTGAGAAATTTAACAAATAATGGAGCTTTCTTCTTATCACCTTCAGCCTAACTGGTGATTTAAAAACTCAAAAAGGTAATGAATTGTTGCCCTGTACTTTTTTTTCTAGATGTTGCTATCCCTTTTGTTAGTGAATGTGATGCATTTGAAGATGGTATTTGGGATGTTTTCATGTAAAATAGGAATTAAATTACATAAGAGAGTAGGAAACATAAATATGTTGAGTAATGGTCATCCATTCATTGTAAATAAATATTGGAAATCATGTATGTGTCAGCGAAGTTTTGGTATTAGTTTGTTTGTGGAAGCTTTTTTGTTGCAGGAGCATCATATGCAAGCAAGATTATTCATTAATCATACATTAAATTGCGATTGTATTCATGTGATCTATGAGTGATGAAGAGCTACTTTTCCCTCCGTAATTGTAGTTGTTTGAATTCAAATTGTATGTAAACTAGACTAGTAAGAGTAAATGTACTTGTAAATGGGTTTGACTAGGTAAATTAGGTGGAATATGTAAGTAGTTATGCTAAATAAAAATCTTTTAGTCTGTTAATAGCTGGAAATTATCATGCACAAACTATTGACATAGTTTGGGATGAATATTATCATATATTTCTATGTTTGGACTCTTGGAGTATGGTTGAGCTCTTATAGTGAAGACTAAGTCATTTAGGAGTGAGAATATGAGTTGTTTTGGTCAAAGATCTAATTTTGGATCAATTATTTGATGAATAATGTTTTGGTAAGGTGTATTCCAGTGGGAATAAATTGTTATGAAGGGTGGAAATAAATATTTGACAAGTTTGGAGTGAATTTTGTATGTTTTTATAAGACTGTGATAAACTCTCCATGACAGGGCAGTGTGTAGGAGAATTACAGTCAAGTTTATTCAATATATTTCACAAATTACTGTTAATTCGAACATAAGGAGAAGGTTATTACAATCTCATCAAGATTTATTAAAAATTTTGAAACTTGAGATTTTGGTTTTATGGAAATTTAAAGGTACGCAGCCTGGAACTAGGGCATTGAAATTTGAGAAATGTTTTTAGCCGAACTAGCTAAAATTTTGAAATAATATCTATCCCATCAAGATGCCAAAGTCCAAAAAGATTAATCTCCAAATTCCACATGTAAGTGAAGTTATCAATGGCAGAAATTCACGAGGTGATGTAGACAATGACAGGAATTGTGATTTGTAATTTTTACCATTTTATTGATCAAATTAGTAAGTCAATCCACCAATATGATGGATATCACGCTTGGAAGGGATTATAAGGTGTCTAAATTAAATTTAAGTTAAATTGAATTTATTCCTACCATGTTGTTACAAATTACCTTCAGTATTAGACCTAAATTAAGACGGATATACCCTATTTTGATCAATTTATGTCAGAGCTGGAAACCTAAGGTAATTTTATATATGTTTTAATGCTCAATAAAGGAGAAATTTATTTACTTTTCAAAGATACCTAATCATTGTCCTACTGAAAAAATAGTCCAAGATGATAAGCATAAGATCTATTAGCGAAGAAGAAAAATTAAAACCAAAGGAGACTTCAAGAACACATGGTGACGATAAATAATACCAATGACCTCTTGTAATGGTTAGTGAGGACCAAGTAGAGAATTAATAAAAGTTATTCATGCCTTGGACATAGGTGAAGAGTTGAGTTTCATGACGTAATAAGAAATATTTTTGATATCACTTAAAAGATTGAAGAGTTCTCAGTCAAAAATATCCTAGAGAAGTAAGATTATTGTTACAAGAAACTAAATAATTCTAACCACTATTCAAGTGAATTATGACTACAGGATTGAAAGGATATCACCTATAGTGTAGAGAAACTTAAAAAATGGAAGTTTGTATATATTAGATTCAATGTTGATGTCAAAGGTATTTAGGAGGATTTGTAAGCTATAGATCATCTTAAAAAGGTAAGTATAGATATGGGGCACGACTATACAATAGATTTATGGAAATCAAGAACTTATCATTGATAAGTTGGATCGAACTAGCTAAGATATGGGAGTGGTTGAAGGTTGATATGTATCTTGAGAGATTTTAAGAGAATTGTTTGATTTAATTAGTATTGTAAAATATAATATCATAATTAATCATTTCTTGTTACTCAAGAAAATACCTAGGAGAGATATTAATTTAGAAGGAAGAGTAGGAAAAATATGCATGACGTGGTATTGAGTGTGAATGAGTCTCTTTGACAAGTTTATGCATGGTGTACTAATGAAGATTTCATTTTCATGTACAAGGGTCCTTATATGCACCTAGACTAGTAGATTGAATGCTTAAAGGAAGGGTTGATGATTTACAAGAAAGTAGTTAATTGATATTTAGTTAGAACTTTAATAAGGTGCATCAAATTTTTGTATTAGAGCTTGGTTATATTTGGATGTTTATTTATACTAATGAGATATTTAAGGATATTGGTTGATATAGGGAAACAAAGCGGTGGAATTTTGAAGAAGAGAAGTGGAAATTTGATATTAAGGTAAGAAAATGTGAAATATTTGATGATTTTATGATTTATCATTATATGAAGATTGTGATTTTGGGAATCTTGAGAGATCGAAGATAATTGTTGAATGGAGGATCGAGAGGAAATAATAAGATATAATGACAGTAGAAGCATAAGCCACAAATTCTTGAAAAGTGAAGAAGATAAGGTTGAAGCTCAAGAAGAAAGATAAGTCAATAGACCAAGGTGAATTAGATTTGGGTAATACAAGCAAAGATGAAATACATACCAATAGACTAGGTATATAGAAGAAGATCCTAGGTGAGGTATCTAGTAAGGTGAAACACACTTTCTAGGAGTAAAAAGAAGATAGTGAAAAGAGAAGAAATGAAGGGATCGAGAGGAAGAGAAGAGTCGCAAGAAAGAAGAAATAGATGTAGAGAGAGATAAGCAATATTAAGCTAATCCGTGTATGTATAGAAAATGTCTTGGAGGAGACTAGAGACATATATTCTTTTTAAGAATTAAGAGAAGAGTATAATGGCCACTCGGAAGGAAAATTGAATAGAGAAAAAGAAAGAAAGAAATCATTGAGATAATGAGACAAATCAAATTGTTGACAAGGTAGCTTAAATAGAAGAAAGTGGAGAAAATTCAGTCTTAATTTTTTATACGTAATCATTTCCTATCATGTGTGCATACGGTGAAAATATGAATAAAAGACAACACTAGAAAAACATGACATTGGAGTAGTAAGAACATCATTTTTTCATGGAATGTCATTTGTCTATGTCATTTGAACAAGAGGAAGTGGAGATATACTATCTTGAAGAAGGAGAGATGTTAGGTGAATGTGAAGAAGTATTTACAGATCCATGTCATCAAAATTTTCTTTGTAATGTTGTCTTTGACAATGAAAATGTAAATTTGCAAGAAGATGAATTATATAAACAAACAATAGAATTGTTTGATAAGTTAATGGGAGATGAATGTATGGAAGAAGCACCTATTGAAGTTCTTGTGAAATCTGATATGCAACAGGAGGAGGTGTCTCATATGGCACAAATGAAGGATAAATCATTCTTGAACCAAGACATGAAAGAAGAAGAAAAATATTTGAAGTTGGTTATGAGAAAATCAGAAAACTTAAACCTTATAGGAGATGAGGAAGACATGAAGAAAGAAGAGGTGGAGTTATTGGAATTCTTGAATGAAGAAGATGTTTATGGATGAAAATTTTTACCTAATTTTTTTAATATAAGATTTATTCTAAGTGTGTGTATGCATGTTTAGAAGATGAGATAGAAAAAGAAGGAAAAGTGGATTACTTATTCACTTATGAAGTTCTATAAGAACTTGAAGTTGACATGGAAAACTTGGAAAATTTTATCTACAATGACAGTGCGGTTGATTCCAAAAGGATGAAGACTAGATAAAATCAATAATATTTTGAAGGACAAGAATAGTTGCAAGAAGGATTTTATGAGGCTGCAAGGTCTCAATATTTTATATTTGATTATACATATGATTTTGTGAATGTAGAAGTGAAGAACATAGAAAGAAGAACTCTTAAGAGAGTTCAAATGGAGAAACTAAAATAAGATATGTTTATTTCTTAGGATGACACTATGGGAGAAGAAGATAAAGAGAAGAATAAAATTCATGAGGCAAGAAGAGGTGTACTAATTTAGTACAATAATCAGAATACAAGGATGAAAAGGAAGCAACCTTTTATTTGGAGCTCAAATTTTTCTACGATGGGAACACGATGAAGGATCATCATATGCAAGAAATATTCTTTATTCATCATATACTGAGCTCCATTTGTAGTCATGTGATCTAGGAGTGATGAAGAACTACTTTTCCCTCAATTTTTACTTGTCTAAATTCAAATTGTTTGTAAATTAGACTAGCAAGAGTAAATGTACTTGTAAATGGGGTTGACTAGGTAAATTAGGTAGATTAAGTATGTAGTGCCCACTTCCCTTTGACACCTTTTGATATTGATTATGATATTGTCGACTATATTTATGGACATTATTGTAGATTTTGAGTTGGTATGATGTTAGACACTAGAGATCATGGACTGTTGTTGATTTTGATTCATTTGTGATGCATGTAGAGTATTGGGGACATTTTATACTGATGTTGTTATGTTGTTAACATGGTTTTATATATATATATATATATATTTATATGTTTTCGGACATGTGAAATTTTGTCATACTGAGTAGACCTAGAAAATTCAACTAATCTTGTGATCATATGCTTATTGATAAAATTGTAAATGATGTCGTTACTTGCTTGATGATGTTTTGATTTATATATAGATGAATTTGTAGTTATATTGTATAATTATTTTGGATGATTTGATGCGGCCACATGGCGAAGGAGGTATTTGTGTTTTGTAGGTAAATATGTCACAACAAACATCGGGGGATTGGAGACTAACCACATTGGAATTCTAGATGACTTCAACAAGAGTCATCATGGCAATGTGTATTTGTTATTTGTGTATGTTGGTATTGTTGTTAGGGGTTCCCATTAAGGGGATCACCTTCGAATCGACCAAAGGGTTCTATGTATTATTTTATTTAGTTTTCTTTGTTTAAATTTACTATGTGGATTTTAGTGATGTATTTTCCCCTTTATTATTTATTGTATTTGTGTCTAGATTAGTGAGTAATCATGTTGTTAAATAAATTAAAATGGGTAAAAGAATGCATTTATTAGAGTTGATGGCTCTTGGATTATGTGTTGAAAGTAATGTGTAAGTAACTTTGAGTGTGAAACACTCCACCTTCCTTTGAAATTCGGATCTGTCCTTAGGGGCTGATTTTGGAGGCTTGTAGGACAAGTTAAACTTGTCCCACACCTCTTAAATTGTTACACCAACCCTACCTATGGGTTAGGGAGTAAAAATTAGGTTTTTGGGAAGGAAATTTGTAAGTTTTTATCGCACCTTCTTGCATGAAATTAATTTTGGTCGTTGGGGTGTGGACTGGATTGTGTGTCTAAGTAAAATTTCATTTATCCACCCACCTTTTAAATTGTGCTTTGGGGTTTGAAGTTGACTTGTGAGGTGGAGTTGAGGATGATTTATGTGGCATCCTACATGGATCCACCTTATCCTTCTCTCTCCCTTTTCTATTTATTCAAATTCTTTTACTATTTTTGGGGACTTAGGAGTTACTTCATATTGATCTTGTGCTCTTGCAATTGGAGAGAGTTAGAGGATTTTGGATGCTTGTGGATTTGTTGGTGGTTTGGGACTGTTTGGATTTGAAGGAGCTTATTTTTGATCTTTTGGATCAAGATCTATCATGGAGAGGTAGGATCCACGGCTCTTTTAAAATGTGTTCTTTTTATTTTATGCATATGTGAATGTTTTGAATGTTTGGTATGCTTGTTGGTTGGTTGGGTAGATTGCCTAGGTGTGGTGTAGGAGAAGACTATGGGGATCTTTTGTGGGGAGGCATAAGAGTTGTGGGGAGGCATAAGAGTTATTTGTGGAGGGATTTTGGGTTAGGTGTTCCACCTTGGACAAGAAATAGCTTGCATTTCTTACTTTTGGGGGAGGCATAAGAGGTACTTGGGGAGGCATAAGAGTATGTAGGGGTTTGAGATGAATATTTTGGTGGTTTTTAAGGTGGTCACCCATTCCCCATTGGGAGGTATAAGAATCTTCCCCCATAGATCTTGCTCTTTTGGCCTTTGTGTGATGAGGCCTTGTATATTTTGTTACTATCCTTCTTATCTGTGACTGCATTTTATTTTGGACTATGATATGATTATGAAATTTGTTTTGTGTGGTGGAAGCCTATCTTGTTGCCATGAGTTGAATCCATTTCCTATTGTAATGTGGTTGGGGCTCGGGGGCCAATGAGGAGGATGGCTTCTCCTCTTCATTGGAATTATTTGTTGGGTGGAGAGTGTTTCATCTCCCTCTATTTGTTGTGACCAAATGAAACATGCGAGATCCCTTGTTGCTGTACATGGAGCTTGTGTGAAGAAAATTTTTATAGTTCTCCTTGGGTCCCTTATTGTTAAATTTCCCACTTGAAATGGATGGAATTGTAATAATAATTGTGGTGAAAAGTTTCTCTGTGTTTGGATATGAAAGTTGTATTTGTATGTAAAAAAAGGAATGAGAAAGATTTATTTCGCATATTTTGGCAAACCAAAAAGAAGTTGTAAAGAAACTATTTCAGTTAATTGATTGTTGATTCACCTTCCTTCAAATGGTGTTTCTCTTTTTAAAACTTGTTGTTGTAATAATATTGTAAACTCTCTGTTGAAGGCTAGAAAATACCTATGTTAAAAGTATTGCATTCCTATGTATTATTTGATTGACATGTTTTAAGAATAGAACTACATTCTTGCTCTCCACACATTAATTAAAGGAAATATAAACATTTTAAAATTGGAATGGAATGAGATTAAATGTTTAAAGTATGGAAAATGAAATAGATAAATTTCCAGTTTGAAATACGTAGATCTCTGCTAGATCATTTCAAACCTGCAAAACATTATTAGAAAAACATACAGAGTACCCTACAACAATGAAAGTCAAAATGAAACTTTAAAATGAACTAAGGATGGAAAAATCACATCATGAAACATTTACATTGCCCTAGTAATTTGTTCAGAACTCCAGTAATCGGGAAAGAGAAAAAATAATGTAATTTCACGAGAAAAGAAAGGAAATTTATTTTTGAGTACTCAACTATTGATATTTTATCCTATGATCCATTTGAAATCCTTCAAGAGCAAATCTTCATGTCTGTTTGGCATGTTAAAGAGGAAAGAATGGCAGATCGAATCAATTTTGGTTGTGAAAGGTTTAATACACATTTTAATGGAAGGAAAGACATTTTTATCAAATTCACCCACTTAATTTTCAAAAATGAATTTTCATGTTTTATATGTAAAAGCGATTCGATCCATTTCCAAAAAGTCCTCATTTTCCCAAATCTGAGCTTCCATTTGAAAGTTATGGCCTTCAACATTTTTACTTCGCTTAGTTTTTAAAAACAAGAAAGGGAAATTTTTGTAAATCGGACACGCAGGCCCAAAAATTACTTAGGTTACTTCTTGAAAAAATGCAAAAGTCAAAAATTCCTCGTGGCCCCTTGCCTTGTGCGCCAATTCA
The DNA here is from genome assembly GCA_018340775.1 of Taxus wallichiana var. yunnanensis. Classification (NCBI taxonomy): domain Eukaryota; kingdom Viridiplantae; phylum Streptophyta; class Pinopsida; order Cupressales; family Taxaceae; genus Taxus; species Taxus wallichiana. The sequence continues at coordinate 445,227,436 of CM031241.1, read as the reverse complement.
CTTTTGGGTAAATGCTTCTACGGGTTAGGGGCCACACCTCCAAACTTTTCTTTTTGAAAAAAATTTGGTGCAAAATCTTAAGTCTCCTTGTCCATCTGCTTTCCCCCTATCACTGTAGCTTAGACAGATGGATGCCTTAGGCATCTGCAGAGGCATGGATTGTTTTATACCTTTATCACTTTTGCAAAAAAAAATTGGCAAACATTCCTAAGTTTCCCCAGTCACTATTAGGCCCGACACGTGGCTTCGCTAGGCGTCGGCAGAGGCACAGGTTATTTTTAACCTTTGCGTCTTTTAACAGAAATGCCAATATTTCTAAGTTTTCCTTGATAGTCTTATCCCTCGCTTCAAACTTTGGGCATGACATGTGATGTCCACGGGCATCGGCGGAGCACAACTCATTTTAAAAGTTTTTTCCTTTTAACAAAAAGAATTAAAATCCAAACTACCTCCGAAAACACGCCTTCCGCGTGGGCTTAAAAATGTGCCACGTGTCCCTGGCAGCTTGGGAAAATTTATTTCCCAAGGCCCGAGCCCGCCTTTGGGAAAATTTTCTTCCCAGGGACATGAGGCCCACCTTTTGGAAAATTTTACGCCCTAGGCTGTAGGCCCATTTTTGGGAAAATTTTCTTCCCCAGTGTTGGTTCTTAAAGCGTGCACCCACATCTTAAATCTTGAAATTTCCAAGGTATTTGAGACCACAATGGAACCATCCCCAAGTTGTGGGACCTTGTGCGCTTGGGACGGATCTACGGAGAATGTTGGCTCCTCTATCTATTTCTATTGATATTACTACTCCTAGTCTTTGAAAGGGAAACTAAGATAAGAATTCCAAGAGACTAGGAAAAGAAGGATAACATGAAGCAAACTACACTAAAAGGTGATAGCACCAAAAAGAGGGGTTAACATTATCTATTCATTTGAAAATTATAGTGAGTGTGTGAAAGGAGGCTAGGCACGAGTAACACAACAAAACACGCGTTCACCAAATCATTCTCATGGAACACAACCAAATATGGAACTACAGGGGACCTAAAGTAGCACAACAATACACAATGCAAGAGAAGAGGCAAGAAGAAGGAATGCAAACATGTTAGGATAGAGAATAGTCACAAAACGATGCTTCTATTACTTCCAAGAATGCACATAACTATTATAATGATAAGGAGGCCGATATCCACATGCAAGAGCCAAACATGGAGGTTTGCAACTCAAAATACAGAAAATATGGAGTCCTTAGCAACATGCATAAGGATCCAGAGTGTCCAACCATTACAATGAGCCCGACCCTGTCTTTATAGATTCAGCCCAGAGGAAAGAAGGAGAGAGAGAAGTAGGAAAATTAATTCAAAGCTCAACCACCATCGTCAATGCCGCCCCAAATTTTTCGTGTCTGCATCAATTATTTTTTCGGCACCTCAAAGGAGGAGGAACAGTGGATCGAATCGTATGAGATCTGGTGGTTGAAGAAATCTGATTCTACGTTAATGGCCTGATAGAAATTTTCCCATTTTCTCCCTACCTAACCTCTCCAAAATTAAATTTTCAGATCTCAAGGTGTAGATGAGGCCGAGATCTTTCCAACGGTGCTAGATTTGTCAGATTTCGAGCACTGAGCCAAAAGATATGCTCATTTGAATATTTGGGCATGCAGGAGGAAGAGTTATGTCCGTACCAGGTCCATGTGGTGGCCTTGTGCTTCTTGGAGATTCAGCCCCATCTTTATGTTCTCGATGAACAATAACGGGTCTGTGAGAATTTCATTTGATTATTTTTGAAGGGGATTATTGTCACTCTTTTGGATTTGTTTTTTGGGTTTTACAGGCAAGGAGAGCACTACGAGCACTGAAAGGGCTGGTGAGGCTCCAGGCATTGTTTAGGGGTCGTCAGGTAAGGAAGCAGGCAGCAGTTACTTTGAGGTGTATGTAAGCACTCATCAGGGTTCAAGCCCGTGTAAGGGCTCGCCATGTTCGAATGTCTAAGGTAGGTCAGGCAGTGCAGGAAATACTTGATGCACATCGAAGCCGTGAGACTAAGCGAGAGAATCGAGGTATTTATAAATGGGATGACAACAAGGGTATCAAGGCATGTCATGGAAGCAATATATTAAACTCAAATATAGAGGATGTCTTGGCATCATAGATCCTTGGACACAAGGCAAATGTTTAATTTCTAAATGGATCATTCATGCTCTTAACAAATCTAAACCATGGACAATTCTTACTCGCCATAAGATATCTACTGCTACCTCTAAAGGCCCATTGAGAGAAGTGAATACGAACAACAAGCCACTTCTTGGTAAATACTTCAAACTCTTTGTTTGTGCGCTGTTAAATAGTACATGGAAAGCACAATGTGACATTTATGAGCTGTTGGAATGGAATAACAAATATCTTTAACATGGCCTTAGCTTTCCCACTTCATCGATTTGGTTGAATAGACGTGTAAATCAACAATCTTCCCCTTCTTTGTAGTCTAGGCTGAAATAAAAACGTCTTTTAAAAATAGGTATATGCGAGTTTGAAGATTTGTGTCACTTATAATGGTACCAATGGAAACATTGGCATTTCTTAAAGGTTTTTTTTCACTTATGTGTAGCTGACAAGACAACTATAATTGGAATTTTGCAACTTGAGGATGACTCACTCCTTGTTAAGATGTCTACTCTTGGTTCAATGCAACTTCTTGAAGGACTGGACATGGTCTAACAACAACATGTTAAATCACTCCATGCTCAAATGTGTTTATCGAAAATTCATCCTGGATTTGTCCTTGGAACAAAGACTCAACTCAAAATGAAGATGTAAACTTAAAGAATATAAATGGTAGCACCTCAGAGCTACTATTTACAATTTCAAAGCTAATGCCATGACTAAAAAGGTTTTTTAGCCATTGTTCTTCCACACACTACCTATTGGCGATGACATACAATTTCTTGTAACCAACCATCTTAAGTGTCTAGTTAGAATTTTTTTCGAGTCTATCATGCATACTTTTTGGAAATACAAGCTCACTAAAAAGACATAGATTTCTATTCACAATAGTCTTTGTGCTATCTTTGGAAACACATTATCTTGGAAAGAAGTTATGCCAGACATCAATATTTTTCATAATGTGATTGCCAAGTCTTCTAAAAAATTGGTTATCGACCACTTGTGGAAGAGAAAATGCAAAATATTTTCAGGTTGCTCAGAAAGAGCTTGCTTACAACATTGATTTGGATCACCAAATAACAATGATTGAAAAGCAAATGGGAAAGCTCGAAGATAATCAAATGGTCCATTTTAGAAGATTGAAATTGTAGTTGTAGTTATTATGTTCTAGATTCTTTTCTATGTTGTCGTAGTTTGGACTATTGTTATAATTGTCAATATTTTCAATAAAAAAGTGGTACTTCTACGATGGATTAAATTATGTAATAATTTTTTGAGATTCGATTATGGAATAGTTTCTAGCAAATCTATATTAAATCAAATATGACTAGTTCACAACCATATTTCATGAGTATTGATGTGCATTGCACAATGCTCGTGTAAGGGTGAAAAATTAGGGTCTCTCTAAATACTTTGATAGATAACTTATCAGAAAGTTTGGTGCTTCACCCTTATGAGTGTCACCTAAATATAAGAAGTGACCTAAACCATTCATATTATTAAGAAATAAATTAAAAACAATGAGTACCAAATAGACCATTCATATTTATGAAGAATGAATTCTCCTAAACATGAACAACTCTTAAAATATAAATACCATTCCATTTCACTTCTAATAAATTCATGAATACATATTTAAATTCAAAACCAATATATAAATAAATATAAATCCACACCAAAAACATAAAACTATATATAAAATTTACACCTTAAAATAAAGCATGACTATTGAATTCATTGTAGCTTGCTTACAAGGAAAACCAATCACACACAGACTACAAGTATTCTGTAAGTATATATATATATATATATATATATATATATATATATATATATAAGTTGGAATGAAAAGAGCGAAACCCAACAAGAATTCAGAAAAGGTTTTCATGCCTGAATTGTAATTATGAGACCATCCATGTCCCAATGCCACCAGGACCTTGGAAAAATGTACAGGTAACAACCATATGAATTCTTCCTTAGTCGTGGATCAAAGCTAATAGAAATAAAGCTAGATAAAATTAGCTTGAAACTACAGTATAATCATCCATTGTAAAAAACAAGTTTCTCACGAACTGGTAAAAGAATACTTTTATTATCGATTGGACGTACATAATGGAAGGGTATAAATATTGCCTATTGCCCTCAGAGTTTCTCAAAGAGACCATTTACAAGTAACAAGGATGTAGCATACAAAACGGCCAACCAGGTATTTTTAGAGTTGACCTTCACATTCAATTCATTTCTAGGAGAAAAAATGGGGTTTTACAAAAAAAAAATGAGCCAGGGTTTTACAAAAAATGGTATTTTAATGGCTACGATTTTGCTAAAAAATGGGTATGATTTTGCTAACATACCTGGGCTCGTCGTTGCTGGGCTTCGTCGTGTGGGCTCGTTGGTGTGGTGGGCTCTGGTCGGTCACACAAACTTCACGCGAAGGAGGCGGGCGGAGGAAAATGATTTCCTCTGCGCAGCGCCTCCAATGTATAAACAAGGGAGGTTCGCGCGAACACCATTCACACGAATAGTGTTCACGTGAGCAGTTATTGGTTCGCGCGAACCCAATCAATTGTGACATGCGAGAAAATAATGGTTTGTGTATCTCTTCACGCGAAACTAGTTCGCGAAGGGGATGTTCGCGTGAACCCACCTTGGAAAATGTGCATTTGCCATTTTGGCTCGCATTTTCGGGACAAGAAGTGGGACACAACACCATGCATTGACCCATGTATATACATATATACATACATATATACATATATATACGTGTATGTATATACGTACATATATATATGTACGTATATACATACATACATATATATACATACATATATATGTATGTATGTATGTATGTAGGTATATATATACATATATATATATATATATATATATACGTATATACATATATACGTATATACGTATATACGTATATACCTATATACCTATATATGTATATACGTATATATGTACATATATCTATATATATATATATATATATATATATATATATATATATATATATATATATATATATGTATGTATGTATGTATATATATATATATATATATATATATATATACATACATACATACATATATATATATATATATATATATATATATATATATATATATATATATATATATATATATATATATATACGTATATATACATGTACATGTGTGTTTAATTTATTTTTATTCTCTAGATCACACAATGGTGCAAGAGAATAACATACACAAGCTTTATCCCAGACTCATACAAAGCATAGAAACATAAACACTCATTAAAGCATTAGACATGTTAGAAAATGACTAGTTTTCTAAAAAATGAAAACTCTAAATTTTTGGTAACTCTAAATCCTAAATTTATGTTATCATTGCGTAGTTCTCTCCAATTCCTTTCCAACGTAAAAAAAAGGGAGTCGTTTACATACATACATACATACATATATGTAAAAATCATAGATATTCTCAGATTTAATCTTGTTATGAAAATATCCTAAGGAAGAGAAAAATAAGTTTACATATATATCATGTTTAACTCAAGTAGAACCCAATAACATTTTTGAATGAGAGTGAGGAAAATAAACAAACTAGTTTCTTCTCCATAGTTTACAAGAACTTATTATAAATAATAAGAGTTCCCTTTTCTAGTACAAATTTTCTTAAGGTTTCTTTTCCACAAAAAAGGAAGAAATCCATTCAATTAAAATAAAAAACAATAAAGTACAAGGTTTATTTTTCCTTACAACATACTTTGCATACAATACATTTCAACCCAAACAATAATACAATGATTGTTAAATTCCTAACATTTGTGTTTCTTTTACAAAATGTAAATACATTCCAAACTTCCACTAAACTAGGATTACAAAAATATTACAAGTACATGATTTAAAAGATTCTTCTCGAGATAGAAAAAGACATATAAAATATTACAAAACAATACTTCAAATGCAAGCGTAAAAACCTCCCGAATGGGAATAACATGTCCAAAATTTAGAATTTTTCCTTTCATGCTCCAAGCATATTTTTCAAGATTCCACACCATATGAAATTCTTCAACAATGGGTGTAGTTTCCTCCCAACCAAATGGCATCATCACATGTCATCTCCATAAATGGAGGACATGTTAGCCTCCCTCCAATCCCATGGGAGAGAGAGAATGCATGCCTCAAGATTGCACAAGTAAAGGGAGACAAAGGGTGACAACACACACACAATTTCAATACAAAACAACCATAAGAACACAAAAATCACAAGAGGATAACTCCATGTTTTCCTCAAAGGGGAAGAGTGGCAAGGATCCCATTATAATCCATATTGTGATCCAACCATAGGAACACTAAAATAATCTCCATACCCCAAAAATCCTTATCACTCCATCCCAAAACACAAGCCTCCTCCTTGTAAGGATTTTCAAACCAAGAATTGTTTCCTTAACAAGGATGGAAGAGGAGGTTCAAACCATCTAAACAATCCTCTCCCACATCAAAACATATGAGGGGAGGAAAATATTAGAAATATCATCATGCCATTTCCATCTAGCCATATGGTGTAAGATGGGGTTTCCTCCATCTTCCCTATAATTCAAAAATCCACCATAAATAGGATGGGTGGAGAAAATAAAAACAAACAAGATTTACAAAGACATCCACAACAACATGCAAGCATTCAAGAATTAAAAAAACCATATTTATTTTTCACATTTACCATAGAAACAAAAAACAAGAGGTATGAAGACCTACCTCAATAAATTATGTCCAACTTTAAGAACAAACAAAGCACTCCCAAGATCCATGCTCCCAGCTCCAAGCTCTCTCCAACTCCCAAGAGTAAAAATGAGCAAAAAAGTCCATACCCCTCTCCATGAGGAGGTATAAAAAGAAGAATCAAACTTAAATCCTCACAAATGAGAGGGCGACATGTGTCACCCATCCCATTATCCAACATAGGATTCATAAAATCCCAATGAGCATAAAACAAAACACATTTAGAAGGTAATCTCCCAAATTTCCTAAAATGCCAATAATCCAACACCCTTCAACTTTTGAGATAACACACAAATCAAACATACTTACAAGATGGTGACATGAGAGGGGTCAAATGGGAGGAAAATCCCATTTGACCTTGAAAATAGGCCCCCTACCCATAGGTAGGATCCAAGGGGTTCATTTTAATGTAAGGGAGACCCCCAATGTGAAAAGAGACCCTTACAAATGCCACATTTAGCCCAAATTCGAGATTGGGTAAAGTGGATCAAAGGAATAGGTGGTGGGGCCCACCCAAATGATGATTAGGTGGTCCCAAACCACTAATAACAAGATTACTAACATAATAACATCACTAATGCATGAGGGGACCATTAGGTCCTTAAAATATTTTATTACAAGGCTTGAAAATTTTAAAAACAACATAGGTAAATTAGGAATCATCAATGATGTCCCACAAATGAATATGCTACATACATAAAACGTTACACAAAAATCATGCATGGCTAAAGGACTCGGCCCAGTCATCCACTTGTGTAACTTGAGGTGTAACTCTGAAACCCATGTTCTCCTATGTGACTGTAATATGCACACTCAATTCACACATTAAACATACCTACTCGATACAATAAATCAGATAAATAATACCAATAAATCAATCATGGATATTCATTCTAACTATACAACAATCAATGTATGTATGGAATGGATAAGCACTAACAACATACATCCATAGTAAATAAAGATATAAGATCCATCTAAGCACTTGCATGATAACATTCAATTTACCATTATCAACCAATGATATCAAAGTATATGAAAAATCATACATCCATCCATCATATATCAGATAAAACTAACTATATCACATCCTATTGGTATCCATAACCATATAATGCAAGAAACTAAGATAATGATCATAATGCTAGTTTGGCACCATGTTCCCTAAACAACACATGTATCACCAAATAATCCATAATGAGACCACATAATATCAAAATAGTGTTGAATCAATGTCTATAGTCTAGTAAATGAAATGAGTCAACAAATGAAATGATGCAAGAAATAGGTGGGCACTACGGGAACATGATAACTTAAGAAGTATGGAATGGAAGAAAGCCAAGTGTTGAACACTTGATATTTTTGGGTGTGTAGCATATGCACATGTGTCAAAATAAAGAAGATAAAAATGGGATAACAGAGAATATAAGTTCCTTTTCATTGGGTAAAGTGAGAAATTTAAATATTACATATTTTATAATCTAGTTACAAAGGATTTTATAATCACCCGAGATGTTCAATTCATTGAGGAAACATCTCTGGGTGATGTACAAGAAGTGGAGCATCTAGAGAAAAATATAAATGCACCTATCATTGATGTTGAAATAGAAAATAGGAGAGTAAACATTGCACCAAGTTGGACACCCATTTCATAAAGTGGTCAATATTCAAATGGCATTGGATAACAAAGTATACAAGGATCGAGTAAATGAGGCATCTTCATCCTTATCTGATCGAAATTAGTACCAAGGTTGAATGAGGAGAGTACAAGAGATATATGAGTAGTCAAGGTATGATGAAAATGAAGATGAAATGATTAATTTTTCTTTATTTTCAGTAGCAGATCCTATTTATTTTGAGGAAGCAATTAAGGAAATTAAATGGTGTGAAGTGATAAATGAATAAATGCATTCAATTCAGAAGCATGAACCATGGGAGTTAGTATATCTTTTAGCATGGGAAAGGAAGTTATTGAAGTTAAGTGGCTTTATAAAACAAAGACTTCTCTTGAGTGCTAAATTGAAATTATATGGAAAGGTTATTTTCTAAAGGCTAAAAAAAGGATTGGAGGTGATCATAATAATACCTTTGCTCCTTTGGCAAGGCTAGAAACTATGTGAATAATTATTTCCATATTTGCTCAACATAAATGGAAATTTCATCAAATGGATGTAAAATAAAATTTTTTGAATGGAGTGTTTGAAGAATAGGTCTATGTGGGAACACCACCAAGTTATGAGATTTCAAGGCATGAGAGGAAAGTGTACAAGCTCAAGAAAGCATTGCATTGACTTAAACTAGCACCAAGGGCATGGAACTGTAGGATATACTCCTATTTGAAAAGCTATAGCTTTAGCAAAAGCATAGTGAGCCCACACTCTACATCAAAGAAGGAAATGATGGTGAGATTTTAATTTTTGTTTCATATGTAGATGATTTAATCTTTACTAGAAATGCAAACAAGGCCATAAATGAATTCAAATCAGCCATGAAGAAGGAATTTGAGATGACTAATTTGGGATTGTTGAAGTAATTTCTTGGCATTGAGGTCAGAAAATAGAGAAGGGCATATTTGTTTCTCAAGCAAAGTATACAAAGGAAATTTTGAAAAGATTCAGAATGTTGGAGAATAAACCAACATCTACACTAGTTGAAAGAAGTCTAAAATTAACCAAAGATAATTGTAGCAGCAATGTGGATCCTACAAGTCTACAAAAGAATGGTAAGAAGTTCTATGTATTTGATCGTAACTAGACATGATATAATGTATGCAATTAATTTGATTTCTAGAATCATGGAAACTCCTAAAGAGACACACTAGTAAGTAGGAAAGCGTATTTTGAGGTATGTGAATGGCACAATAAATTATGGAATTTTACATCCTACTAATAATTGTTTACAACTATTTGGATATACTGAGATAATGATTGGGCGGGTAACCTTGATGACAAAAATAACACATCTAGATATGTGTTTAATGTTGGAGTCGAGGATTAATTTCATGGGCTTCATAGAAACATTTAGTTGTTTCATTATTTATAACTTAAGCATAGTATATTGTAACAAACTCATCCACTTGTCAAGTAATATGGTTAAGAAGAATCATTTCATATTTTCATGAAGAGAAACAAGGAGGTTCTACTATTTTTTGTGATAATATGTCTTCTATTGCATTATCAAAGAATCCAGTCTTCCATGGAAGAAGCAAGCATATTGCAATAAGGTACCATTTCATTCATGAATTAGTTGAAAAAGGTGAAATTAAGCTTAAATTTTGTAAGTCGAGCAAAGTAGCTAGTTGACATTTTTACCAAACCTTTATTAAAATATAGGTTTGAGCATTTGAGAGAAAATATGAGTGTCATAGATGGACCGCTTTAGCTCCGAAATTAATTATCAATTTTTGCATAATTTTTGTCATCTCAAGATTAAGGGGGTGTCATAATTAATTACTCTGTAATCTTGAGCCACTTGTAAGCATTAAAAAAATCCCTCTCTTCCCATCTACCTTTTAAGTTTATTCACAAGTTTTTTCAATAAAGAAAATGGATGAGAAATTAACACGGAAATTTTTCACTATGTTCCATGTAAAACATGGTTTTGGACAAGATTCAGTAATGTCAATGTATTATGTCCTACCAAATCCATTATACTTCATCAAATTTGTTTTATAATTTTTTAAATTTTTTTCACGGCCTTTTAAATATAATATTAACACCACTAAAGAATGGCACATTATAGTGAAATGGATATTTCGATGGGGAGGAGTAAAGGACAAGCCTTTTAGAAGGAGTGATACGGGGGCATTAACTTTTATACGATCTTTAGATCATCTTGAAATTTTACAAGGTGGTACATATACATTAATAATATGTTGGCGTTGACTATGCTTCTGAGGTTGAGGCCATTTTGACACATTTTCGGGGCCGGATTCCTTCATCTATTGGCTGAAATTGGCTCTAAATATTTTTTCGCTTTGACTAGGTCTTAAAAGTTTAATAACTTTTGTTGTGCTTGTTATAATAAGTCAAAAATTTACATGAGCCTTAATTTATGAAGGTATATTTGGCACACAAAATTTGGGGCCCATCGAGTTGTTTTTCTAGTAGGTAATTTTTGGCATTTTAGGGTTTTTAGAGTAGACGTGAAATAAAAGGAGGATTGTAATGATGTAAAATATTAGTGTGGATTCAGAATGAGAAGAAATCTATTTTGAAACTTTTAGGTTTTTATTTACAAAGTTGTTTATGTGTGTTTTGGAGGTATTTCAACCTCTTGCAGTTGGATTCACCTCAAGGAGAAATATTGTTCAAGTATTAAATTTGTAGATGTCCAATTTATCATTTCCTACTATACCCGCCACCTCATCTTACTCAAAAAAACATGAATGAATTCCTAATAAACAATAATGAATATAGAAAATTAGAGAGGATAATATCGAATATATTGGAATAAAACTTGAGAAAAAAGATCATCCTTGGGTTGAATGTGGTGGTGGCACAATTGTTCGCTAGAACACAACATTCAACAGATTGTATTGGTGTCAGGAGTGGAGTGGCAGGCCCACAATATGAAGGGACTAGGTGAAGGAATTATAATTCTCCTCAAGACCATTAACTTTAGAAAACAATGTTTCGCTCATGCTTTTTCCATTTCCCACCATGTCATCAATCTCATCCTACGACTTTCTTATGGAAACATCATGGGGTCAGTTCCTTGAAATATAATTTCATGGGGATATCATGCAAACATGACACTACATGCTAGCAAATCTCCATTGAAACATAATAGTCAAAAAATTAACATGTTTAAAGCTATCTTCTTATGTTAGTAAGATGGCCACTTCAATTGTGATGTCATCCTTATTAGTATAAATATATCTAGATATATATGTTGGTTTGAGGAATATATGATTTTGAACTATAAGACACATGTATAAATAGATAATTATATGTTGTATTTTACTAAATTATCTTAGTAAGATGACCACTTCCATTTTGGTGTTCATCTCAATTGGGATAAGGATAATGATATATTGAATTTTAAATGTTAACACAAACCAAATCGGCCAACCAATATGGCATTATTTTTGCTAATATGCCTTTGTAAGCTATTTTCTTATAAATCACATCTTCATCATTATTGTTCCACTAAAATATTTTCAATATTTTTTTAATGGTAAAAAAAGGTTTTTTAATGGAATCCTACCTAGAGTACAAGAGGCTTAAGACAAAATATGGAAATGAAACTCAGCGAAAACACAACGAAGGAAGAACACCTCAAGTAAACAAAAAAATGTTGTTAAACCATAACATAACAATACAAAATAAGAATCAAGGGAGCACAAGATCAAGATACCGTTTGTACCTACTCATAATGATTTATTGGAGATCGGAATAGAGTGTTTATGTTTTTCATTTTTGGTATGTGTTGTGTTCCAATTGTTGTCCACTTCATCCTCCAACCCACCCCCAAATGTTGATTTTAAATACTCTCTATAGCATTCTCCCTCGTAGAATTCCATGATTTTGAAGGAATCGGGGTCGATTGGGCGGTGAGATAAATTTAGAACAACTTCTAACTTTCCCTTCATATACATTCAACTTCCCACTCAAGCACATTTCCTTGAATGATTCAAAAATATAATTCATCCTAACTAAGGGATCTTTTACTAGTGGTATAGAACAATCATAATCACCCATATGTATTGCTTATTTAGTGTGATTGGGGCTATGTTTTCAAGCATCCAGCTCCATCGTGCATGGGTGTGTTGGGATAGCATCTAGTTAACACAATGTGATCCCTCTCCACCATTAGCTCGAGTTTTTGGTGTGACAGAAAAACGTACATATTTCTTCTTTAGTGGAAGTTAGGGATATGTTGTTAGGAAGATGTGGATCCAACTATGCTAATTCCCCTACCTCCATTTCCATCTACCCTAAGGGCACAAACCATAAACCAAATTCTTCCTTATCCTTATTCAAAGATGCATATGCATCCAAATTTGAATTTGTACATTCAAATTGAACCACTTCCTCTACCTCCTCCTCATTGACCAAGTATTCAAAATGATCCTTTGAATCATCTTAGACATCAACACTAGCCATAAAGCCCACATCACTATCGGTTTCGAGTCGGTATTATGTGCGTTAACAGGGTCAATATGCCCTCCTCTCGAGATCTGCACCTTAGGAAAGAGTAAGAACATCAACTTCCTCAAAATTTATCTCTCTAAAACAAGTATTTGTAATGAAGGAATGATTTTTCTTGGGAGGAGACACCGACCTCTTATCTTTCTCGATAAATCAAGGTCCCCATTCTCAAGTCCTCTATCCCTAAATCATATTTTCTATTTTTAACCTTCCATTTTGGGAATGAGGATTTACATGCATCTATTCCATGCCCATCCATACATCATTTTGAAAAAAAGATAGGGGATGCCTCAAATATGATCTTGGTCTCTAAGCCGAGGTGATTAGGTGAATATATTGAGGGAGGGTTTTGTCTTGACTCACACTCATGCAAAATATAGCACACACCATTATGGTTATAGCCATAGTAGTAGGATCAAGATTAAGGAGGTGACCATAAGATTTAGCTATACCCATAAGGTCTTCTTCATCCCAAAACTCTATGGGGAGAAATCTCAAAAATAAAAACCATTTAAATCCAACATATAAATTAATGTAAAATGCTCGTTTAAACAAAGCACATTTGAAATAGTGTCGATAACAAGTTTTTCACCTATAAGAACAATTCATTTTAGGAACCAAAAATATGTTGAGTGCACAACTCTATCGAGAGCAATATCCAAGCGTGACCTTAAGTCCATGTGAATTGGAGAGGATATTAGGTGGCTCGTTGATGGATACTAAAAATATTTTAATTCCTTGTATGACCTTGAAAATAGGTTTATGGTTCATGTTGTATCATGTAACTAACCAATATGGTATACACTTTTTGAATTCTTTTGATGTTTAAATGAAGAAATTCATTATGTTAAATAGTAAGATTTAATAATATTGTTGGATATGATCATGATGAAGATGAACCTTTTTTCTTGTTTTACTAACTTAAGGCATCTTTCTGACAATAATGGAAATTCTTTATTGCCACAAATTTCAAACAAATATACAAGAGTCAAGGAAGATAGAATAAAACGATAGTGCAAATATTTTGGGTTTTTCTTCACATTTTAGACAACATTGGTGAGCGCTGCGTACTTTTCAAAGACAAAAGTTTAAATTGAGAGAGGTGATTCATTTGGCTTAAGGACATAACAATGATTATACTAGTGTTTAAAAAGTAAACAAGTGAGCAAGTATGGGATGAATAGTGAATTGGAGGTAAAACATAATTTTAAGGTTATTCATTTTTAATATTAAATGTTTTCTTTCTTACTCACCATTCATTAAATTTTAGATAAAATCCTTCTTCTTGCATTCATTTCATAAAATTGATCATAACTATGTAGCTTGAATATTTTGATGCCACAAATAGAATCTTTGTTTGCATCATTTAAAACATCAATACTTTATTAATTATTAATTAAACAAATATTTGACATCTTGGTGGATGATCGGTGTATCCTTTGTATTTTGTTGTTTACATAGATTAGTTATTTTTTCTAAATGTGATATATCCTTATGAATAACCATTTCATCTTCATATATTTTATATGAGAGAGAATGTTAATAAATTGATGACCACTCATATGAAACGTATTAACTTAACTTAAACACTCAAGTATTATAGGATTTTTAAAATGTAAAATATATGGTGGCCCAAACTACGGGAACCACCTTTATATTAAATTATAGACAAAATAATACAAAGTGTTACATAGTAAGGGGTGGATGGCAAAGTTGATGACCTCAAAAAAAGGAACAAATGCCACACGGGCAAAAAGAAAGCAGAGCCACGAGGTGAACAAATTAATTCCACTTAGGGCTACAAATAATAGCCAATAGGCAAAGAGAGAGCACCAAAAACTACATCAAGAGAACACAGATTTAGGCACAGGTAGCCGCGATGCCCGAAGGAGGAGGTGGATCATCCCAAGGTGGAAAAAAGACGAGGGAACGTAGTTCATCTAGAGGCACATTAAGAAGTCATGCATCCTGATCGAGCATCTAAACACTCAACGACACCATAATTCCCCACCACGGGGTGACAAGCCACCAAATTGGGAAGCCCCACCAAGCAGAGAGCCCCAGTTGGAAAAGCTAGCCACCACCTTTCCATGCACCCGCAAACTCTAGCCATGGCCAAAAGAGGAGGGCCCAGGCAAGCCATTGGTGGGGAATGTCGGGTGCTTTGGAAATGTTGTGGGATCAACCACAGCGTCATGAGGTGGTTGGGGTGGCGGGGGATGCCGGTCATCATTATCCGGAGGAACACGGCTCATAGTGCGGGGAGCATTTCCTCGGTGATCAAGCAAGCGCTTGGAGATGAGAAAATCCAGTGCCACCTTCTGAGCTTGTGCCTAAATATGCATATGAATAGAAGACAAAATAGCCACCTTTTCATTAATGGTTAGTTCAACAGAAAGAGTACAATTCTGAAATAAGGAAGTATTCTTGGCTTTCCAAAGCTTAATTAGAATGACAAAACAAAAGAAATGTCAAAGGGAAGCAATGTAGGAAGAACAAGTAGCACAGTCACCAAACAAGGTAACTTTCCAATCAAAAAACTTAGGGTGAAAAGGCTGAAAAAGGGAATGAATCCAACACCAAGCATGTTGCGCACGAGGAAAAAACCAAAAAACATTTTTGAAAGACTCAAGGTGACCACAAAAATTGTAGACCGAATTAGGGAGACCAATATGACTTAGTATTTCCCCTAAAGGTAAGACTTGATAGATCAGGCACCAAAGAAATAAATTAAGTTTCCACTCGAAAAGGGAGTTCCAAGAACATTTGAGATGCTTTAACCAGGTGAAAGGAGAAGAATAAAATGACCATATGGTATTGAGCTTGTCTAAGGTTGGCGAGACAAGAGATAACAAGGAGTAGATGACTGCGGAATTATCTGCAATCGTGGAATTTCCATGTCCCATCGCAAGTCTTTCCACCAAGCCTTGGGTAGCTAAAGGCCCAACTTGTGTAGCATAACATCAAGAAAAAAATACTAAATTACCAAAATTGAAGGTAGATCAAAATTAGCCATGTTGTATTTTTGTTTCAATGTCAGCTAAGGAAGCCAATCCCGAGATGAAACCAAGTCCCGGATGGTGGAAATGCCTTTATGAGCTAACCTCATGGATTTGATATTGGGCTATTCAACAAGCAGAGCTCATCGGGAGTAAGAATAGGCGACCACCACAGATTGTGATCATTGAAGGAGAGACCGATTCTAAATCCATCACCAACCCACCGCATGAAGGGTTTAACCATCTCAAAATATTTCTAGATGCTTTTGACCATGAAGGTGTCAAGTATTTTAACTAGAACTTTAGTAATAAGAAGAGTATGAAATCCTATATTTTTCTAGCATTTTTTACGATATGGCGTTTCTGAAGAGATACAATGCCTTGATAAAATATGTCAAGCTTGAGTACCTTGAATACAATGAACAACCCATTTAGGAAAAAGAGAGATACTTTTCTGTAGACATCCACAACACCCATACCACCCTGATCCCTGGGAAGAGTGCAAACCTCCCAGGAAACACAATGAAAACCACCTTGCTTATAGTTGGACCAAAGATAATCCTTCAAAAGTTTAGCCAGCATGTCAAAAGAGGCTTGAGAGAGACACTAGCAAGTAGCATAGTAGACCTATGTGGCAGAAAGAATTTTTCGCAAGCAGTGCTGGAATTTCCCAGCCAAAGACAATGGGCGAGAAATCCATTTCTACACTTTCTTCTCAACTCGCTCAACCACAAACTGCCACAAGGTGGAGGACTCACTTTCAAAGGCAAAGGGAATTCCTAGAAAGTGGAAACGTTCTCCTCATTGAATCCAATGCTAGGGATAAGATGTCAACGATCAAGCATAGGCCAAAGACTTTGGTGAAAACCCTAAGATTTTTCAAACCGAACTTTTGAGCCAAAGCGTTTTACAAAAGATGTCTAGGAAATAAAGCGCATCTTGAACATTACGTTCCGATTCAGCTAGAGTGAGAAAAGATTCATCCACAAAGTGGCCATTAATGAGTTCAAACTAGTGATCAGGAAGATATATGCCTCTTAATCACTCTAGCGCAGCTCTGTTGTAAAGAAGATAACCAAAAGCATCTACTACCAAAACAAAGAGAGCCGGAGCCAAGGGGAAACCTTTCCTAACCGATCAAAATAACCCAACGGAAGTAGATTGGTTTCCATTAATGGTAAGACAAGAAGAGGAATCAACGAAGAGAGTGGTAACAGTGTTAAAGAAGAAATCGCCAAATCCCAACACTTTAAGAATGGAAAGAATAAAAGGACATTCTATACAATCGTAAGCTTTTTCAAAGTTGATTTTAAGAAAAACCACTTTCTGAAGAGAAGCTCGAGCCCATTACATTCTTTCCCAAACAACAATAATATTATCCAAGATGAAACAACCTTTAACAAAACCAAATTGTTCAAGTCAAACATTTTTGGGCATAAGAGAAATAACCCGAAGAGCAAGTTCCTTCCCCAGAATCTTATAGGAAACATTAAGAAGCGTAATGGGACACGGTGGTGATGAGATCTGGATTATGAACCTTTGGGATGAATTTGATATTGCCTTTATTAATGTAATCCCCGAGGATCACGATTGCAGGTCTTCCTGATAAAAGTGTAAGAGATCGCCCAACAATGTGCCATGTTACCTTGTAAAATTCACAAGGAAACCCATCCAGACCTGGAGATTTTTCATCCGCATTAGAAAAATAAGGGCATTGTAAAGTTCTTCTAGTGAAAGAGGAACATCACAATGCTTTGATCCTTCGAGTGAGCTTACAAAGAACCACTTCGATACATTGGACGCAAGGTGGTGTTGCATTCAATGTGAGAAGGCTCCTTCGTATGAAATACAAGAGTATAGTGGTCAACAAAAGTAGAAGATATTTCTAGTAAGGAAGTGACCCATGCATGGGCAAGCTGGACAACTTTGATTTGCTCCTTGACATTTTGAGCTCTAAGAATTTTGAAGAACCCTTTAGAGGCCCTGTCTCCAATCTTCAACCACTGCAAACGAGCCCAGATTTGGGCTCCTTTGGCTCTATGTTGTTCAATAACCTTGAGCTAATGCCGAAGCTTAGCAGCTTAGACTTGAACAACGGTGTCAAATGGCTAAAGCTCAAGTAATTGGGTTGTGCGCTAGAACTCTTGTTGGAGAGCCTCATAAACATGCTTACGAACTCTTGCCACCTATTTGCCAAAGTGTTGAAGGAACTTGGCAATGCGTTGAATAGCTTCATTCTACCACGAGATCCAGATGTCGGCATAAAGGGGACATGGCACCGTATTCTAGACTTGGGTAATATACGCCATAAATCTGGATGACACAAGAAGGAAACATTCATATAAAATTGCGTCTTAGGAGTTTAAATGGAGGCCCCATCCCAAGTCGGCATGAAATATATTGGGTTATGATCGGCAGAAGAAAATCTAGCCGTGTGGTGACGGAGATGAATGATGGTTTCAACAGAAACGTGGGTGCTAAGATAGCATGACACAATCGAGTCATTTAAGCACACGCACCAAGCCTTCTCAAAAATTGGACCAAGTAAACCAATTTTGAGAAGTAAATTCTGCCGCCTTTTAAAAAGAGGGTCTTTAATGCCCCACCTAATTGTAAAATAAAACCTTGTTGCACTCTCTCTAATGCACCATTTCATCGGTAAGAGACCTAGTTTGTCATTGGGATGTTCCACCATATTAAATTCACCACAGAATAGCCAATAAGAAAACAATAAATTATCCCCTAACCATCGCCATAACATTGTCCTTTTTGAGCCATTATTAGAAGCATAAAGATTAAAATACCAAAAGAAAATCCATTATCATTAAAAAACACCCAAACCACCTTGTTGTCAGGATCATAACTCATAGCAGAAATCATGGGAGAATATCTACGTGACATAGAAATAGAAACACCACCTTTTCCTTCCAAATGAGAGGAATAATAATGCAGAAAATTCAGAGCAATACAAGATAGGGAAGTTTGAAGCAAAAAACTAGTAATCTTAACCTCTTGTAAACAAATAATATCAATATTACCAATAATTGACAAGCATGTTTCACATAATATTTTCGAGAGGATTCTATGAGCCCTCTAACATTCCAAGAAAGGCAATTCATGAAAAGATATACATGGAATGCTCTTCCTCCTATCCATCATGTAACATATCCTCCGAATTTAAAATACCAAAATGATTTGACAGAAAATTAGACTGGTTTGAAGCAAGTGGCTCCATCAGGTTAGGATAGCGCTTAGGCCCATTTGGTCCAATGTTTCCATATAGTCCCTCAAAGGACTCCGAGAGTGACGTTATGAAGATGACATAATAGTGACTTCTCATCTTTCTTTTGAATCGAGTGATTTTTCTCTCGCATCACGGGGTAGGTTGAGCTCGGCATGGTAGGGACAGAAGCAGAAGGTTACAAAGCTGAGGGCTGCTTAGGAGGAGGTAGAGTAGCTGTCGAGGTAGACTTTCTCACCACCTTCCTATTAAAGAACCTAGGTCCAACCTTGATGTTGTCTACACCGCGAGAGCAGACGAAGTATGCACATTGGAGGGCTTGGCATGTTGAGTCAATTTGCGATCGCGAATATGATGGTTAGACACTTGACAACAAAAGCAGATGTTACGAAGGTTGAAATACAAAACCTTTTGCAAGATACCCGTGGACCCAACTTGGATGTCAATATTGTCCCGCAAATGAAGGCTAAATCGACCTCGACACAAACCCATTTATGTGGAAAAGCATAAAAGAAACGGTCAGGCTCATGACAAATCACATGGCCAAGTGGTCAGACAATATCATTTAGAAAAGGCTAGAGCTCTAATGGAAGACTTGGGAGTTTAACCCAAATAGGAACTTGCAGAGAGACCTGGTTAGCGGGGTTGAAATTTGAGCTCCATCGTGATAGAAAAAGTAACGTATTCCCAAGATACCAATAAGTAGAATGCTAAAGAAGTAGCTGAACTTGAGAAGGCTCATGAAAGGTAAAAATATAAAACCCCTTGGTGAAGTTCCTTACACTAGTGACTGGATGTCGGCGAGACTCCCGGTGGAACTTAATCCAGTTTTGAAGGTAGGACTCAAAGACAATATGGCCAAAGAAATACACAACTATATAGTTGTTATGATAAAACTGCACAACAGGATCAACAAAAGAAAGCTCAATAGTAACATCCAGGGGAGAATCAAAGACATTATCTCATCGTACACTTTGGAATGAATTTCCTCACGTGCTTGGGAGCCATCTTCACCACTGTGTGTAACTGATGTTGCAACGGATTAGTTTGCGGCCATTTTAAAGGGTTGGCGCCGCCCAAAATGGGTGGATTAAATTCCCAAAGTGCTGTGAAAACTGGTAATAATAACAGGAAAAAGCTTGAAAAAACAAGGCAAAAAAACTAACATGAGCATAATCATGCGAAAAACCCTAGTAGAGCCAAATTACCGAAAAATTGTTAACATCGTCTTTGCTAGTTTTTATATTTGTCTTGTCAATCATCTTCGCTGCGTCTTGATTGCAATGTTTATTTGCGAGATTCCCTACATAATTCATGTCCTCCTTTTTCGAGTCCATCTTCCATTTACAATATGTCCGATTGACTTGCTTCATTTATTTCATCCACACTCAATTCTAAAAATGGCATCTATAATTCTATTCACTAGATTGAAAGATTCCCTTTTGATAACTATTTATAACCGACTCCACTATCTAATAGCTTCCCGCTTACGATTGAACATTTTGGTTAAATTTTACTACTTAATCCCTTTCTTAGTTATTTTTGTCTAAAATAATCGTGTTTGGAAGTCCGAGATAAAATTGAATGAAATCTTGGTGACTTCGGAACTCATTCTTGACAAATTAGAAGCTATCCATGATGTCACGAGATAAAATAATATGTGGCTAATCGAACAAGTGATCGATGAAATGAAATAATGTTTTCGATATAATTCTACTTGACCTCGGCATATTGGAAAGGCAAAAAGGATTGAAATTCATAAAAATTCAAGTAAAAGCAAGTTTTATACCCACTCCGATATTTTACAAAGTGATAGAAGTACTGCAAATGACAGAAAAGTCATCGAGAGTTTGAGGAGGTAAAGCCACCTTGTGTTATAAATCAAGTGAGATATTTTTATCCATACATTGTTTTGAGGTGAATGATTTTATCAATCCATGGCCTTTTTCTCTCTTGATAAAATGTAGGGACTTTTGGGATTTACAAATATTACCACTCAACGGCCTTCAAGAGAAACCCTTGCCATTTATGCAATTCACAAGCCTATCGCCATTGCCAAATCCAATAAAATCGTCTTTATTAAATATTAGTCATTTACAATTTAAGTAGAGCAAGATTTTGTTGGATTTACTATTGCATTATATGGCGACATGTGGATAATAATATCCAAATGAAATTAATTCCATCATGACAATAAAGGAATTTTTCTTATAAGAATAATAATTTATTTATTTTATTATTGGTAACTAGTTTTTGAAAGGGGCTATACCCTTATACAAAGTAAGGCTCAAAAGCCAAATTTTTTAAGTTTACATATCAAAAATAGATCCAAATCAAGATTTAACAAATAATCCCAACAATAGAAAACATTCTTCCACGATCACAACCTAAAACCAACAACCCTACAACTAAAAATAACTAACAAACAACAACTTCATAGCAACATCGATTGCTCAACAAAGAAGACAACAAAGTTAACAACCCATATTTAGCGGTGATAGCACACAACACGACAGGAGTCATGGCATGTCCGAGATAATGGAGGGTTTAGATTTAGTGTATCCCTTCTTTTTCTATCCACCACCTTCCATTCCTCATTTCCTTCTTCCATTGATATTGGAAGAACAACTTCAAGTGACTTGATAGGGATGTGGCCCTCGGAAGGGGCGTCGTATCACACACTATAGCTCAATCAAAGCACCATGAGGAGATGAATTTTGAGGTTTCTTCTCTGTAGTGTTCGAAATCTCTTCCATGACGGGTAAGTCATCTTGTTGGGATTCCACAACTAGGTCTGTGTGGGGATTGATTGTTAGATGTTCAAGAAGAGAATCCTTCCACCATGTAGGTTTGACCTTGCATTTGGAATGTTCACAATCCTCTGAAATATGACCAATTTGAAAGCGGTGACATGACATATGAAAGCAAGACCTTGAGTCGATCTTTGTATCCATATTCTATCTCCAATTTGTGATTGATTTATACTTGGTAGGTCTTGGGAGGCATGAATATCTACAAGGATTTGAGCATAAGTTGTATGAATCTGAACAGAGGTCTTATCATCAAATTTCACACATGAGCCTATAATATCACCTATGGCAAGCAAGCAAGATCTATAACGTACTGACGTGCGAGATCGGTAAGTGAACCCAAACAAGATAGGTATCAAAGGAATCTTTGAGGGGATCAAAGGACAAATACTATGGCTTAAACATGAGCTCGTGCTCGCCCCAAACCCAATAATGATTGAAAATCAAATCCCGATCCTCAGGAGTTTCAAAGACAACAATGAAATATGCTTTGGCACAAGGATAAAGCTCAATCTTACCTTGTATTTTTTCTCTCCATATTTTTGTAATCCAATCATGTAGTTGATAGAGTTTAGGCCAAAATTTGTGAAACATGTAAATAAGGCCGAGGTGAGTAAGATTTTCCTCCCCCTTTAATAACTTGTGAAGCAGATCTTCCTCTATCTTTAGCGTCGGGATCGTTAGAGAGGGTTTTAGGGGCTTCTCTTCAGTCCTAATGCCAGCCATTGGGTGTTGGGAAACAACTTCAGCAAAGGAAGGGCCTCCATTCCTCTGCCTATTGTGATTTTGAGTAGCTGCAAAAGAAGGGTTTCCATTGCCTCCCTTAATACTCCCTTGACCGGCCCCTGTTTTTTTCCCACCAATAGATCCGTGTGTAACATGTATTGCAGAAGGGGAAGGGACCTTGGATCCAGGCGGCTTGGCATTACCACCAATCCCTGATTGTTCCCCACACCCTGTAGTGGTAGTGTGTGAGCCTCCTACCCTGAAGCACCGCCTCCAGATATCTGGTCCTGAGGGTCTTGTTAATGCTCAGAGAGAGGTGTCACCTCCTCTAGCGTCATTTCTATTGTGGATTTTGGCACCCATTTGAGTTGATCCAGCTTTCCCATTCACAGTTGTATTTTCCTTTCCAGAAACCTCGAGAGTGATTCCCGATCCACTTCTGAAATCGTTGCTGCTGCCAAGTTTTGCGAAAGGATTCCGTGAATGGGCGCTACCTCCTTGCTGTGCAAAATCCATATCAATCCAAGATAGGTCTCCACCTTCAGTGTCCTCTCCTTTCGCAGCTGTATTTAGGGCTCGGGTACGGTTCGAGCAGAGCATGGTTCGGGTTTGAGGAGAGGATTGAGATTGTTGACGTATGTGTTGAAAATGAATAGAGGAGCGCATGAGAGGTTAATAGTAATAATTAACTGTAGATAAGATTGAAATATTAATTTTTCATTAAGTGTATATTTAGATTGAAGCTTTTATTTTGTTGCGTGGTGAAGCTTTAATTTGGCTAAACAGCATAATTTAGGGGAATCTAATCTATCAAAGTTGTGTAGGACATGATCATAACCATATTTACTTGATATTTTAGGTAATATAATCTTTCACAAGATAAATATAAGAGTCACTTAAAATATTTGTGGAATTCATATTTAGTCAAAATAATATGGTTACAAATAATTTAATAAGATGTAAAAACTCTATTTTGGTTCAAGTTCTATTTCATATTTCCTTTCAAATTCTTCTTTAGAAATGTTAATAATCTATTTTAGGATTAATCCCCAGAATGATTCCTCTCACTCTCATTAAGATTGCTTCATATAAATATTCTCCTAATAATATGTTGTGGTATTCATCTTGCTACCATGATGGTACATTCATATTTGTGCCAAATAAGAGATGTCTCCACCCTTAAACATAACATTAGATTTTAAATACCATTTTCAAATGAAGAATATGATTTTAAAGCGTAATCTAATGGTTGATAGGTCTTTACTAATTAAACTTTCTTTATAACACTCTTATAAATTGTCAATTCCCATTATGACCCTTTATGAGAAGAAACTTTTATAAAAAAAAATTTGAAGCTTTCCCTAAGGCTATGTTTTTATAAGGATGATTTGTGTATTGTGGAGGAGTTAGAGAGGAAAAGGATCGCAGACAACATATCTGAATGGTATACAAAATTGAAGAATCTAATCACTCTATATTTTTGTCATATCTCATTTTGTTTTTTTAATATATCCTACATATATATTTTCGTATGTATCCTTTTACTTTGGTAGTTTTTTTATTATTCCAAAAATTCTATTCATAAAAATAATTGATCCCCTGATCCTATTTGAAATGCAACAGTTTTCTCTAATGTTTTGATTTTTTATTTAATATGAAAACATTAATTCTAAATTAGATAAAGGCATATTTGAGGGTCAATTTTTATTAAATTATTCTATGCAATTTTTAACTCCATATAAATAAATTTTAATACAACTTTACGTATTGATTAATTTATTGTATTTCTTGACAATTAGTTTAGATATTTAATTGTTACTCTTATAATAAAATATATTCCATCACATGTCATAAATATTCCTAAAATACATTTTGGTTTTATGTTAATATTTTAATCGCATATCAGTTGATATATAAGATTTTCCTTGTTAACATTTTTCCATCACATCTCAAAATGTAAAGATAAAATCCTTCATTTAATAAAATATTTAGGAGTACTATAGAGAAATTAGGTTGAATAAACAAGCTATTGACGACCGCCGCTTTTTCTAATTATATTGGGAGGAATGTTTAAGAAAATGGGTGATAAATGTGTAGTTTGTTTGTCTAAATTGTAGAATGGGGAGGAAATAATGGTATTTCGCCGAATGTAACAACATATTTCATTTTTACTATATTGGTATGTGGTTTTTATCACATTCAACTTGTCCTAATTGTAGAATGAATTTGATGGATAATATAAATGAAGGAAATTGGTCAAATTGAAGAGACGATGTTGGTGCTCATTTTAAGTTTTTACAATTATAAATTGGCGCTAAAAATAGTAAACCATGAGGAGTTTGGGGTGTTTTGGTAGGTCGTTACAATGGAAATTAAATATTCGATTGATTTTTGGATGGTTGCGGGGTGATCATAAACCCTCTTTGTTTGTCGCATTGGATCGGTGAAGTTGAGTCGAATGTGTTGGTTAATAAAGTGAAAACCTCAACTGCAAAACTAGTGGACTTATTACTAAGCTCGCACTACATTTCGGACCCGGATGTAGTTACGGTCCATGTATGCATGTTGTGCCTTAGGTGCTCTTTGTGAAGTAGTGAGAAATAATAACTATAGAAAATGTAATAGCATGTGTGCATGAAATAGAATAGAATCCCTCCCCCTATGTTGTGTGTGTTGATGCAAATCTCTTAGCCTTGATGCATGGCACTAATGGATGCAAGTGATGCAATGGATGCAACTCTAGATGGAGTGATAGTAGTGTGTGACGCTAGGACCCTCATTATGGTCTCATAACTTTATATTTATAGGGTTCTCAAGCTTTAATTTCATAATCAACCTTGTCAAGGCCGAATGGGTATAAGATAAATATGAAAAATGGTCACAAAGATCCCAAAAAGTGGAGGGAAATTTAAAAGTGGACGCGGCACCCTGGTAGGACTGGGGCACCCGATTTAAGCTAAAATGTAGCAAAAGCGACAAACCAGATGGGCATACATAGGTAAATATGCAAGAATGATGAAATAAAAGTAAAATAAGATGGCCAAAAAGGTGGGATTAATTAATACTTTAGTCACTTAAGAACCTTCAAAATAGTAGTATGCAACCAAGCTAATAAATGTCTAATGTGCAATATTTTGTGACTACATTCTCAAACAACTGATTTCACCCATATAACATATGCCATAATACTTGTGAATCTAGATACCTATAAAAACTTTCCTAGAAAACATTGAGCTCAAAGTAAAAAATAGAACATGGACTCAACCTTTAGATTACGAAGGTTTACCCTTCAGATGCAGAAGATGTTTCTCCTTAGGGCATACTATTGCTAAATGTGGGATGGAAATCATAATAATGAGAGAAACAATGGGAGGAAAAATGCCCTCCTGAAGCATTTGGTTTTTGAAGCTAAGGAAGAAATTGATTCAATTGATGGAATGGATGGGGGACCGAAGAGGTCCCCGAAACCGCTCTTTCGGATCTTTAAGCTACGGAAAATAAGGAGAATGCTATAGATGTTATTTTGACAAACAAAAATGTTGATTCAATAGCTTGTAAAGTGGCTAGAGAAAATATTCCTCCTCACCTGTCGTGCTAAACATAGCACATAGCTTAAGCAGTTGAAGCTATTGAAGTCTTTCTTCCTATTGAGGAGATTGCGGATGGGTGGAAAACAATACAAAACAAGAAAAATAATTACTCAAGAAAACAGTTTGTCCTTCCTAGTTGTTTCTTTATTGTTGGGCAATTGTTTCTTTTTTATTCTTGTTGTGTCATTGTTATATCTGGGCTTTTAGGCCTTTTGTACTTGGGTAGGATCCCGTCAAAAAACCTTTACCCTTAATAAAAAAATTATTGTGAAGCGTAAAGGGTAGAATCATAGGTCGACAATCATAAAAACATGGATGTAGATCTTATCACCTTAAACACAAACATGTCTAAACAAAAACCCGTTTAGCTTGCAAAGGAATCTCATTGTGTCATTCTCGCTTTGATACCAAATAAAGTTTTTTGTACGAGCTACGAAATAATACTCTAATATTCTTCATTGTATCATTGAACACATTTACAAATATATTGGCAAAGTTGTTCCTAAAATTTAGGAAACAACTCACTAATAATACATGAGTTAAAACAACTCATTTAATAAGAAAATTATAAAGAACCTCATAATTCACATATAACAAATATGATATGTGAGCACTAACTAATTAATTCCTAACAATATCTATATCACAATTTTAGATTACCTTCTCCAAACAGAATAGAAAAGCTACCCTATATAAATCACATAAATGTCAAATTTAAAACTAACCTTATTATTGACATCTCACACTATTACATGGCTCTTCCAGCCGCTTTCCCTAAACATGCTTAAATTTACAAATTAACCTCCATTAAAATTATTATATATATATATTCGTTAAACTTTGAAATTTCAAATTATTTTGAGATTTAATTAAGATTTTTAATTCAATGTCCCTAATGACGTGTTTGTATTTTTTTACTATTGGAACAAACCTTTATATTAATTTAAAGGAAAGTTACATAGTAGGGGGTGACTAAACAACTCACGGTCCCACAAAACGCCATGAGGGAAACAAAAGTACGCCACATGGGCAAACACAAAATGCCACAAAGGCTTTACAAGAGCATGCCCAAAGGGCAAGTCATCAACCAAACATTAAAAGCACCAAAAAAACATTAGGAACACGTTGCGCACTGTGAGGAGGGGGAGGATCATCTCGGGGAGGGATGAAAGCTCTACTAGAAGGCTCAACAACCGACGAATCTACTTCCCAACCCTCCCGCTCAGAAAGCGCATTTGAAGAGGCACCATAATGCCCTACCAAGGCGGTGGAGATCTTGGAAGTGTGTTCATTCTTTGGTGGCGAGAGTCCCACTAGAGAGTGTTGGGTAATGCCTTTCCCCCTCGAGGGCGGACTCCGGCCGGCCGAGAGGAAGATGGGGTGGTACGGCCTCGAGGGGAGGTAGAGTGGTGGCTACGCGAGCAGCCTTCTCCAACGTGTGTTTACGGGTAGGTGGTCACTAGGGAGGTGAAAGCCGAGGTGGTGACAACAACGGATCGTGTGGCACGTGGCTCATAGTGCATGGCGCACTCCCAGTGTCTCGGAGCTCCCGAAGGTGCACGAGTTCCTGAGCAACCTTAGCAACGTGAGCTTGAATCTATGATTGCATAGTAGATAGAATAATCATCTTGTCATTAGTAGAAAAGTTGATAATTGTAAGATCATTTTTGAAAATAAAGGCATTATGAGCTTTCCAAATATGAAATAAAATGCATGCATGAAAAAGATGCCACATATTAGCTATATAATGAAACCATGGAGTAAAGTCCCCAAATAAAGCTAGATGCCGGAGAAAAACTCGGGGTGATAAGGTTAACAAGAAATGAATCCAACGCCACATAGCTTGTGCACGCTGGGTAAAACCGGAATAAATGCAAGAAAGACTAATCGGGGATCAATTTTAGTGTCAAATGTTCCCTAATCTTCCCAAAACCATGCCTCGTAGAATATCATCTCAAGAGCTTTCCAACGATCTGTGAGAACGTGACAAACGGACATCGGGAGCTCTAGTTATGTTCGGTCAAAGTTCGGGCAATGAGAAAGTCAACTCGATCAATGGACAATATTGGACCAATGGCACTGCGCCACGTGGTGAAAAGGAGAAAAGGGAGTTGTTTGATGGCTTTTGATCACCGGTCTTCGACGAGCGTAAAAATGGTGCACGGGAACAAGAGGCTCAACTTTTATTACGAAGGGGAGCCCGGTCGCCGTGTGGACTATGGTATTATCACCAACGTGGTGGGTCCACAAGCCACCACGTGGCTTGCCACCACGAGGCTTGCCACCACTCCTAGAATTCACTCGATTTTCCTATCAAGGGACGACATCGAGCTATTTAGCTGAGTCATGCAAGGACCGAGTTAATTATTTCTACACACATTGTATGGGTCGAAATTATATTATCTTGGTAAATCCACTTTCCAAATGCCACGCATATATGCCAAACCGCTATATATATTAATGTTTATACATTAGTATTAAACCATACAAACTTGCCAACCGCCAAACATGCCAAGAATCCACATAGTGGATAAGCGGGAAGCTTCCATGTGGAAGGGTGAAGTGAAGTGGTGTTGGAGGGGGCGGTTATGCCCACGTGGTCTTTTGACCACTTCAAACAATGCGTGGAAAGGCTTAATAAAGCCTAAGGTATTAACAACCCACAAAATGTGGGATATACATGCACCTCTTTTGGGATTTAATCCCATTTAAAATGCAAATCCGCCAACGTGGGGATTAATCCCACTAAAACAAGCAAAATCCACGGCAAAATGATAGGAGGCGGGATTTGATCCCCGACCTCATCGCCCCAAGACCCATCCGCCAACCAACTCGCCTAGAGGCTTGGGCGGATTATAAAATGGGTCTCTTCCACTTATACAAGGGGATTCAGGTTTGTGCAAAGTAACATAAGGACCAGTTTTCAGAAAACGCCATTTTGAAGGCCTTGCACTCAGATTGGGAACTCGGAGTAAAAAGATGAAATGAAGGGAATTCTGAGACGATTCCAACAATGTAAGATTTGATATTTTTGTTGAGTTTTAACCTGTTTTTGGAAGCTTTGAATGCATATT
The DNA here is from genome assembly GCA_018340775.1 of Taxus wallichiana var. yunnanensis. Taxonomy (NCBI): domain Eukaryota; kingdom Viridiplantae; phylum Streptophyta; class Pinopsida; order Cupressales; family Taxaceae; genus Taxus; species Taxus wallichiana. The sequence continues at coordinate 445,197,920 of CM031241.1, read as the reverse complement.
TTAACAGGGATCTACAAGACAACTAGTTGGAAAACATGAATTTCAATGCACTTCTGGTCCAAATTGTGACTTGGTGTAAACATGAAAAGTGTTCAGAATTTAGAGATGATCTCAAATATATGATTTGTTTTCATAGAATGTTTTTAAATATCCATTTTTAGGTGTTTTTCTAACATAGTTGTAGGGAGATCACATTGTGAAAACACTATAGGAGCCACGAATCGTTCTTGGGACAGTTTCTGCTATTTTTCAGAGTTCTTGAGACATTGATTAGCTCATTTGCAGGTTGTGATTCATTATTGGTTGTTTTTAAGAGTTATTGTACTTACATTTCAATATTATTAATGGATCGGTTCAATCGAACCCGGGGACGTAGGAATTTCCGAACCTCGTAAACAATCTCGTTTGTTATCTGAGTGTTTTCAGTTTTCTGATTATTTATTTGCTACACAAGTTTTTCGCACTTCTATGGATGCATAATAATCAGAATTTAATCAATTTTTGGAGTTTAAAATACTTAAAATTGGTTAAGAAAATCACGATCTTTGGAAACTTTTAAAAGTGAAAAAAATACAACACACATTTTCCAGATCAAGTTTGGTATCAGAGCAGTTAGATTGCCGGATTATCTTCTAATTGTGTTTGGAAATTTGGCTTCAGTTTCAATATTGATTTCAGTCTTTAGTGTGCAGACATTTTGGGGCTTGTTAATCTTCTTTTGCAGTGTGAAGTTTTGGAAGTACAGGTTGTGTTTTCAGGAATCATGAAGCATGGGCAAGTCATCCAAACATGAGCAACTGGATGAGCTTGAAGCCATAAACCGCCAACTCCAAGAAGAAAACTCTTTCTTGAGAGATAATTTTTATTCCTTGGAAGAGGAAATAGTGCGGTTAAAATATGAGCCACAATCCTCTATAACCAAGAAAGAGGAGTATGTCAACAAGATGCTTGAAGAGAGCAAGAAGTTGATGGGCTTTGTTAAAGAGTTGCAGGAAGAAATACGGACCAAGGATGCCCTCTTGGAAAAGCTACAACAAGGTGAACATAAGAAGGAAATGCCTTCCAAATCAGATGCAGGTACTATGATGAAGAATGCACTGTAAGTTGTTCACATTTTAATTCTTCCTCTCATTCAGTTTTAGATATTCCTTTGGGTCAGTTTGAAAAACACACTAAGGGAATTGGGTCTAAGCTAATGGTTAAGATGGGATTTAACGGAAAGGGCCTTGGTAAAAATGGACAAGGTGATGCTAACCCAATACAGGTAGAGGATCAACCTCGGTTTGCAGGTTTGGGTTATTCTAGTGGGAAAATGGAAATTGGAGAAAGTTCCAAAGCAGCTGAAGGAAGACAAGCTTCCAACAGCCAAGGATCTATGCCACTAGAATTGCAGGATTCTCGCCATCAGGAGGAACAATGAAAGGTGTAAGAAAACAGGTAAAAGAGGTAATCAGATTCCACCTCCTCCCACTTACACTAAAAATAGCACTAAGGGAAAATCAAATCCTAAAACTTCTAATACACTCTTTCAAATAAACAATATAGCTTTGGTAGCGAAATATGCTTTCCTTGCACATTTTGTGAAGGTACTAATCATTCACATTGCATATTGTTGGAAGAGGAAAAATTGATTAAGAAGTTAATGCCTTTTATGAATGATAAGGCAGGTGCTAAAGACCAATCTCACCAAGGAAAGGCAAGAAATGGCAAGAATGTTACCTCTCCTACACAGGGAATTTCGAGAATAGTAAAATGGGTAAGACTCCTAAAAATAGGAAGTTAAATTTTGTTCCCATTGTAATAGGAATGGTCATGATGTTAAGGTTTGTTGGTTTTTTCTAAACAACAAAATTGGAAAGTTAATAAAAAGAACAATATTGTAAAACCAACAGTGCTAAACCTAACTAAAACTCATTTTGGTACTGAGAAGGTAAAACAACCAAAACGGAAAAACCCAAGTGATTGGTTGGGAAAAACACTCCTCAACTTTATATTTGCACTACAGTAAATTGTTGATAGTAGGCAAGCAAAAAAAAATTAGAGCTATATTTTAGGGATTCCTATTGATTGATAAGGATTTGTTCCTAAGTTGATATTTAAGCTTTGAAAATGAATGGAAACAGTGAAGAGAAGATTTGAGTGATAGGTTCATCATACTCATGTTTTGGTTTCTCATATTGGTTGGTAGTTCCATTATTGAAAATAGTATGCAGGGATAGGCATCAGTAGCATGTCTAAAATTGAAACTTGCAGTTGTAATCAGCATAATCACAAAGTGTCAGTTGAACACTAGCTTCTGTTATAGATGGGTGTTATTATCTGACTTATTATTTGTGATGGCGATACAGTGTTTTGGCATATTCATGTTGATTCAGTTGTTGACTATAGCTATTTTTGGGAGTTGATAGTCTATTATATTCTGATAGTGAATACTTGCAGTTGTTACAGTTTCAGATGGGCAGTGGGCACTAGCCTAATTGTGGGCAGTTTAGATGTCTTATATACTGATCTGTGTTATGGAATTGTAATTTTTGGTAATCGGCCGTATCACAAAGTGACAATTGAACACTAGCTTTCCGTAATAGAATGGGTGTTATTATCTGGTCAGTTAATTATGATGGCATTACAGTGGGGTATGACAGTTCACAGTTGTGTGTAGAGTTGATAGGGTTGCAGCATTTCAGTTGAACACTAGCTTAATTGGGTGTTATTATCTGATCGGTTATGTGACTAGCTAATCAACTATTTGCATTTATTTAACCTATAATGTTATTTTGGGTTCTTGTATGTGTTTGTGCAATGCAGGAAGAGATAGCATTATTTGTGGGTTGATACACAACTTTTTGTGGACAAAAAGCCTTCTTAGTAGGGAGGAGTGATCAGGGGATCAATTTTAGTGTCAAATGTTCCCTAAACTTCCCAAAACCATGCCTGTGCAGAAGATCATCTCGAGATCTTTCCAACGACTATGAGAACGCGACAAACGGACATCGGGAGCTCTAGTTATGTCCGGTCAAAGTTCGGACAATGAGAAAGTCAACTCTGGTCAACTGGTCAATATTGGACCAATGGCACTGCGACACGTGGCGAAAAGGCAAAAGGGAGTTGTTTGTTGGTTTTCGATCACCGGTCTTCGACGAGCGTAAAAATGGTGCATGGGAACAAGAGGCTCAACTTTTATTACGGAGGGGAGCCCGACCGCCGTGTGGACTATGGTATTATCGCCAACGTGGTGGGTCCACAAGCCACCACGTGGCTTGCCACCACTCGTCGAATTCGCTCGATTTTCCTATCAAGGGACGACATCGAGCTATTTAGCTGAGTCATGCAAGGACCGAGTTAATTATTTCTACACACATTGTATGGGTCGAAATTATATTATCTTGGTAAATCCACTTTCCAAATGCCACGCATATATGCCAAACTGCTATATATATTAATGTTTATACATTAGTATTAAACCATACAAACTTGCCAACCGCCAAACATGCCAAGAATCCACGTAGTGGATAAGCGGGAAGCTTCCATGTGGAAGGGTGAAGTGAAGCGGTGTTGGAGGGGGCGGTTATGCCCACGTGGTCTTTTGACCACTTCAAACAATGCGTGGAAAGGCTTAATAAAGCCTAAGGTATTAACAACCCACAAAATGTGGGATATACATGTGCCTCTTTGGGATTTAATCCCATTTAAAATGCAAATCCGCCAACGTGGGGATTAATCCCACTAAAACAAGCAAAATCCACGGCAAAATGATAGGAGGCGGGATTTGATCCCCCGACCTCATCGCCCCAAGACCCATCCGCCAACCAACTCGCCTAGAGGCTTGGGCGGATTATAAAATGGGTCGCTTCCACTTATACAAGGGGGCAGTGTCAGTGTAAAGTAACATAAGGACCGGATTTTAAAACGCCATTTTGAAGGCCTTGCACTCAGATTGGGAACTCGGAGTAAAAAGATGAAATGAAGGAAATTCTGAGACGATTCCAACAATGTAAGATTTGATATTTTTTGTTGAGTTTTAACCTGTTTTGGAAGCTTTGAATGCAGATTTTAACAGGGATCTACAAGACAGCTAGTTGGAAAACACGAATTTCAATGCACTTCTGGTCCGAATTGTGACTTGGTGTAAACATGAAAAGTGTTCAGAATTCAGAGATGATCTCAGATATATGATTTGTTTTCATAGAATGTTTTTAAATATCTATTTGTAGGTGTTTTTCTAACACAGTTGCAGGGAGATCACATTGTGAAAACACTGTAGGAGCCACGGATCGTTCTTGGGACAGTTTCTGCTATTTTTCAGAGTTCTTGGGACATTGATCAGCTCATTTTCAGGTTGTGATTCATTATTGGTTGTTTGTAAGAGTTATTGTACTTACATTTCAATATTATTAATGGATCGGTTCAATCCGAACCGGGACGTAGGAATTTCCGAACCTCGTAAACAATCTCGTTTGTTATTTGAGTGTTTTCAGTTTTTTGATTATTTATTTGCTACACAAGTTTTCCGCACTTCTATGGATGCATAATAATCAATTTAATCAATTTGTGGAGTTTAGAATACTTAAAATTGGTTAAGAAAATCACGATCTTTGGAAACTTTTAAAAGTGAAAAAAATACAACAAAAGAGGCGGGATGAGGGAGATATGCCAATATGCCAATATGCCTCAGCCATTCACCTAAAGGCAGACCTTGATAAATCAAGCACCACTAGAAAATGGTTAACTTTAGGTTCAAGAAGAGGGTTCCAAGCACGAGCAAGTCTGCGAAACCAAGTAGAGGGCAAATGATTTGGAGTCCCAGCGAGAATTTAACTTATCAATTGCAGGTGACAGTGGACAGAGAAGCCGATAAATTGTGTAAGTGTTATAATGCAAAAAGGCTATATCATGATTCCAACGCCAGTCGCGCCACTAGGCAGCCGGTGGACGAAGGCCAAGTTTATGAAGCATCACATCTGGAAGAAGTTCCTGGATCTTGCAAATCGACGGAAAATCAGAATGCTTCAAAATAAATTTAGCTTTGAGATCAGGCCAAGCGATGAAAATTCCACTTTTAATATCAGAAATGAACCCCAAAAAATTGTGTTCATGAGTGTTGTAATCTCGACAGTTTTAAAAAAGTGGGTTTTTGGGTCTGATTGTAATGCTAGGCATACAATATACCTAAAGAATGACAACGACTAGAAGATACTACTGTTCCGTATTTTATTTCTCACAGTTTCACACTACAGGAGAGCCGAGCAAAAAGACGAGCCTTTTACCGTGCCAAATCAAAATCTGATTTTTCAGAGTTTTGACATTAAAGACGCAGATCCTCTGTCTTTGAGTGTGTTGTGTTGATTGAATTCATTGCATGAAGGATGTTGATTTGATCAACTTGGATTTCATACCACGAAGAAGGTTATTCTGAGCGCATGGGATAGGCTTGTTTGATCTTTTTTACCGCAGTTTGTTGATTTGGGTTTAATTGTGTTAGTTTGAATTTCCCTGCTCTTGTAAGTATTTCAAAATTATACAGGTTACGTTGTTTGGTGCGGGAACAGAAGAATGTACAGGGGTATTTGCAGCAAGGGCAGGGTGAGTTATTTTGATTACCAATGTTTCTTATTACTGAGATTTTAGCTATTTGTGTGTTATTTTTTGGTTCCCTTGGTATAGGGTTCCGGCTTCTCTCTGGTTAATGCCAAAGGTCTGAAGGGCATCGATTCAACCAGATTTTCCCGGGACCTAATTTTCAGCCTCATATTTTTTCGGGTATCTGATTCCTGAGAACCACACTTTACCATCATCCACGCCGCACCAATCGATCTACAATCCTTTCTCACAATTACAAGGTTGATGTGCTAGTTATTCCTCTGTGTTGCTAAATGAACATAACAATCTTACCATCTATATTTTGATTGTGTTTGGTGTATAGTTTTTCATATTGTCTTCCATCAACGAAACCAGGTAAATTGAAATTTTCTATTGCGTTACTACCTTTGATAGTTGGTGTCCCAAACCTTTGCCTATCTCTCTAGTTGATGCCCAAATGTTCCTTCGGGCGAATTAGCAAAACAAAGTCTTTATCTGTATCTGGAAAACATCGTAAAAGGAAACACTCGCTGGAAACTTTCATGCCTAATCATGTCGTCCACTTCATTACCATCAATTTTGAAAATGCACTCAACCTTCAGGATCTAGTATAATCATGAGAAGAGACGTTTTAAGACCACCTTTGCAATCTGAAATTGTTAAATGATCAATACAAAGGGCCATTGGTCTATTGGTGTTGATGTATGGCTTTCAATGAGCACACCATGAATCAAGTCTTGTTGAGTGCAAGACTTGGAAACACACTGCACGAAGGGTCAAATGGTTAAGGCCAGAATGTCATGCCCTTCATGATTTTGATGGTGTGGATGCCCTATAGCCCAGACAATAGGTGATTTTGATGGCGTAGATGCCCCTAGCAATAGGTGATTTTGATGGCATGGATGCCCCTTACACCTAGCAGTGGGTGATTTTGATGGCATGGATACCCCTTACCCCTAGCTGCTTAGTTGAAGGTGTTCACTGATTTAGTTTGTTCGCTTACTTTGCACTGGTGGATCTATATATTCTCTCAATCAAAATACAAATGCCCTTATTTGCATTATTGGATCTATATGTTCCCTCAATCAAAATACAAATGCTCTTATCTTGGATTTTTCAAGTACTTTGTTGCATTCGAAAAAAGAATCAAAATAAGGGGTATAAATTCAATATGTCCAATATAGTGATGGCGTGATTGCCCCTTACCCTAGTTGCTTAGCTGAAGGTGTTCGTTGGTTTAGTTTTTTCGTTTACTTTGTATTGTTGGATCTATAAGTTCCCTCAATCAAAATACAACGGTCCTTATCGTAGGTTTTTCGGGTAATTTGTCGCGTTCAAAAAGAGAATCGAAATAGGGGTACAAATTCAATACGTCCAATATAATGCTATTGCCCTAGTTGCTTAGCCGAAGGTGTTCATTGGTTTAATTTGTTTGCTTAGTTTACATTGTTGGATCTATGTGTTCCCTCAATTAAAATACGAAGGCCCTTATCTCGGGATATTTCAGGTAGTTTGTTGTGTTCAAAGAAAGAATAAAAATAGTGAGTAAAAATTCAATAAATCCAATATATTTTTATTTTTCAATCAACTTACTCACATAAAAAGAAAAAACTTCTATATGACGATAAAATACACATCAAATTTGAGGTTGAAAATACACAAAGTTCTTAAGAGGCAGGTACTGGAGCTGCAACACTGCCTTTGTTTTTAGTTATGGAGTTGGGAATATAAAAGGTTTCTTAGACAACAAAGCATTGCAAGATCTCGTCTTCATTACATAATGAAATTACCTTCCATCTTTGGTTCAGGCTATCCTCTGCTTGATTTTTTAATCAGTATCAATATGAATTGAAAGAATACGAATAATTCCCTCAACTTCTGCCAAGCCCAGGTTGCCCTTGCAACCCCAACAAAGTTCATTTCAATATAAGAAGCAGATGCTCTTCTCCAAATAAATTTTGATATCCTCAGTTCGTTTCAATCTCATTATTGGAAAACAAAAATCATATTTTGATTTTACGGAAGGTACAAACTCAAAAAAACAATATCTTTCTTTGAACACAACATTTAAGACTTCAAGTTTGAGACAATATCTAAAGAAAAACTGTCTACAAGAACCAAATGACATCAGAGTTTCGGGAAACATTTATTGACAATTCATGAGGAGAGCTGATGAAATTTGGTTGAACTGCATATACTAGAAAAGTAATATTACTGTTGGAGTGGTGGTCTGATTCTGGAGTCCTGTGGTTGAGTCCTTGTATACCAAGCATGGCTCTCTGGCTAGCTTATGACCTAAACAAATACCTTTCCTTTTACTAGATCACAGAAAAACAGACGGATAAAAAATTTAATCGTCCAGCCACTTTAAATCAGGTTTATATTTTGCAATCTCCACCTGAAGATTGGGAATGGAATCCTTGATTCTTGTCCACAGATACTCATTTTCTTATCACAGATCACATGTGACAAAGATTTCAGCTCAGTAGCTGATTGAGGAAGTCTCCTCACATTTAAGCAAGCCTCCCTCATGTCAATCACCTTCAAACTCTGTAGTTTACCAAATTCATTTGGAAGTGTGTCGATGCATCCACACTGTGAAATGTCAAGGAATTTTAATTCTCTGAGCTCACACACTGAATCCGGCAATGCTTCAAGAGCTGGAGAAGCACCCAACGATAGGATCACTAGAGATCCTGCAAGCTTCCCAAATCTTCAGGTAACTTGTTAAGGTCGTGACAATTTGTTATTGATACTTTTTTCAGGAAGATAAATTACAAACACTGGCAGGCAATTCCTTAATATCCCTACAGTGGTCAATACTAATCTCTTCAAGTCTTGGAAACTTTGAACACACATCTATATCTACACCCTTGCAAAGAGACAATGAAAACTTCTTCAGATTTGTTAAACATTGAGTATATCTTTCAAAAGAAGGGAGGGTCAATCTCTCAAGCAGGACACTCTTCAGTTGAGCTAATGAAGTAAAGACTGACATGCCTTCCAGTTTAGTATCAATGGAAGTTTGGCTGATTATAATAAGAACCTTCAACTCCGCCATTGTCTGCAAAAATGGTGGAAGAAAATATTCATTCCCAGTAAATATTAGTACAATAGCCCGGGCCTCTGGAAACTTCATCTCAGGCCATTTCTTCTCATTCATTGAACCTGCACAAATATACGAAATCTAAAAATATAGTGGGTGAATAACCATGAGTAAATAGATAGTAAATAAATTTAAATTGATTGGGCATAGTTACATGGCTGAAGAAAATGCACAAAACCAATTTGAATCAGTCAACCTGTATGAATGGATATAATCTCGGCAGCAAATTGTTGATGTGAGTTATCTTTCCAGCTCTCTGGAATACAATCTTCGTTTCTTGGCATTATCATCATTTTTCGTGTGTTTACAGATTGCTTATTGGCTGCCAAATAAATAGCCAAGTCTCTCAACACATCGTGTTGAACTACATATAGCTCAGAAATGCTGCCATAAGAAATCCCTGGATGATTGCTGATAAATCATAAAACATTGCTATTGCTCAGTAAAAGATTTACTTGATCATTAGCACTAAAAGATGTGAGAGTAACAACAGATCAACACTAAGTATTTTGGATTATTCACAGATTCTGAAGGAAAACATTCAAAGCTGTAACGGCAGAAAAAGGGACAAAAGAGCATATGCAAGCTTTACTCTCTATTGATTTCTTAAGTTTACACCAAGAATCAGGGCTTGCATGTCATTGCATTTTTCTTTCCTTAATACACTTTTTAGAAACAAGTTCAGAAAATGGGGTAGAAGCGGGCTTTGTTGTCGAGAAAACTCCTCTATTAAGAGGACTTAGACTAGGACTTACATGGGGTTAGGGCTACAGGAAAGGGTGGTGTTGAACATATGTAAGGGTTCATTTCACTAGTTTTAATCTCACCTCTTCCCCTCTATAAACATCACCTGAAAGATGGGTCATTAAAGGAATGTCTCAAGTATCACAGTCAATCCTAAAACAAATGCTATGTAATAATGATTAGTTTGCCAAAATCTAATAGTAGGCACTCACCTGAGATCATTTACCAGATCCAATAAATTTCGTTTTTCAAGTTCAAGCAAAATCCTAAAAGCTTGATTCCATTCCAAGTTGTGAGCATGAATCCAAATATCGAACAAAGAATCAACAGGGATTTTCTCATCTTCTGGAAACAACCCCAAGTCCAAAAAGCATTGGCGCTGCTCATCATTCTTTAGCCTTGTGAAGCTCATTTCCATGCGTTGCAGAAGCCCATCTTCATGTTCATCTGATATAGGTTCTGCTTTTGAAAGTTGGCTCGCTGCATCTATCCATGTTACTTCAGGCTGATGATTTAGAGAAGTTCCAACCACCGTGAGTGCAAGTGGTAATCCTTTGCATTCTGCTGCCACCTATGATTGAATTTTAGTCAATACTTAAATCTATTACATCTTTCAAATTTCTACAATTAGACTTTTTTTTTGGTTTTGCATTTTGGGATTCACTTATTTAAGACATATATTTGACTAAAAGGTTTGTTCTCAGATCAACATAGACTGAATATTTGTCCGACTAAATTCCAATCTGTTATAGGTATAATACCCTGAAACAAAAACTCGGTGGACTTTTAAGTGCTTATAAGAAGATACCTGTTTGACTAGTGTCTTATCATATCCTGTTTCTGGAATATGGTCTAGCTCAAAAGCCCAAAGGCAAAACAAGGAAAGAGCATCTGCCTCTTCTAGCAGACGCAAGTCATAACAGGAATCAAAGCAAGACTTAAATTTGAGCCTGGTTGTAACAACAGTCTTGTATCCTGGTGCTTCAAATAACAGCTGATCGAGGTCTTTTTGGACCAGACATCATCCAAGACCACCAATGTTGGTTGGGATTTCTCCTTGAGCAATTCTTGAATCTGAATGCGAGCATCTTCAACATTACGAAACTTTTTGGATCGCTTGGACTTGCTAATCTTCGTCCACATACTCTCAAGAATCTGCTTAATAAACGTCGAGTTTTGTGAAACTGTTTCAAAAATTATGCCCCCTACAAAACGATCTGAAAGAGTAAAAAGCAATGTCAATACAAAAGCAGTAAGGGATATTTCCAATTGTATCAAAACTTGGTGATTGAATCCATAATATGGAGTCTGGACCTTTAAATTGAAGGTAAGCCAAACAAAATATTTATTTGCATTTATCATATAGAAGAACATCTAATTTCTACCTATGAGATTCTATACGTGCTTCAAAAATTATCCAATCCAGAATTCAGAGTACTCTAAGAAGATAGTACATTGCCGCTTAGGAGTTCCTTATACACAATTTTCACTCTGTTTCCATTATCCTCTCAAGAGTTAAAATCACTGCCTCATAAAGCTGAGAGTGCAGACTTTATCTTCTAATGCCTAAATCAAAGGATAATGGAAATAGTGTGAAAATTACATTTATAAAAGTACTCTGTTTTCTAAAAAAACAGAGCACAATATAGGAATTTAGATTTCTAGAACAAAAATTCTAAACACTTCCACCAAAGAGATCACAGTTTTGTGTTCTTACAGGCGATCAAAACCAGAAAGATACTCTAAATAATGTGAAGAATGCTCACATTGGGCAATTAGAAATATTAGAAATAATGGGATACAAGTGCAAGAGCATGTTGTACCTTTCACCTGGGAATCATTGAGCAGAGCAGCTGCCAAAGTTGTTTTGCCACTGCCTCCCATTGCCGCCACTCCTAGCGTTTTCACATTGTCTTTAAACAAGAGATCTTTCAATTCCTGAACTCGAACATCCAAACCCACTTGATGTGGGGGCGATTGCAGAGTCTGCAAGCTTGGAGGCTCTCTCCCTCTCCCTCTCCCTCTCCTTGTGCTTGATTTTTCGCTTTCCCTCATGGCCTTCCTCATGTTACGCATTTCTGACATGACAATTAACCACCCAAACTTCTCACTAAAATTGTTGACATAATCTTCCAAATCGGACATGCCCCATAAGCCGCCAGTTAAGCCCTCCAAGCTTCGTGGCGAACTGGTGGCAATTCGATGATGGGCGTCTTTCAGCTTCTGACGGAACTCCTCGATCTTGTTGCAGCTGTTTTGCGCGAGGCACTCTTCATTGCTTGAATCAATGTCCAGCTCGTCCAATATCGGAATCATGTCTTCCAAAACCGCCCTCATGTTAACGGCGGAGTAGTACTTATTGTACATAAGTTTGAGAAGGGAGACAAGTTCGCTGCCCAGAACGCCAAGACCTGCTCCTCCCCACAGCTGCACCGAGTCGCTCAACGTCATGATGAGCAGAGGGCGATTGCAATGGCAATGGATTCAAACAATAATTATGCAGATGGAAGTGAGGAATGAAACGATTAGTAGATGAATTTAACATCCAACTCCGTTAAACCTGTAGGCGTAGTTGAAACTTTCCATGGAAGATGCTAAGCAGCTGCGAAACTTCTTCCGAAAAGAATTTGACTTGTCATGAGGTGGGATGCGATGGGATTAGATTCTCCACTTAGTTCAGAGTAAGTGGAGTTCCGAACTTTCGACCAAGTCAAGTCTTTCAAAAGTTAGACCAAGTCAAGTCTTTCAAAAGTTAGCTAAGATTTTTCTTTGTTGCCTTGTCTTACATACGAAGAAACTCCATTGAATACATGTGTTTGTTTTTTTTTTTTTCTTCATTTTTTTTAATGATGAAAAGGCATCTTCTATTATATTAAATGTAAAATGATACAAGAAAGCTTTCAACAAAAAAGCGGGCGGTATGAGAGCATGCCCCAAAACCACGAACAAAGCTAGGCAGTGCCTAGAACAACAAAAGTCAAATTAGGTTAAGCCTAGTAACATACAAATCAAAAATAGGCAGAGCCTAAGAAAGGACAACCAACAAAATTAAGCAGCAACAACAAACATGCCCGAGGCGAGCGGATCCTAGTCATCGGCCACCCTAAACCCGACAGATCTTTGCCATCATCAGGAGGTGCCCACCCAATAGCAGTGTCGTCCTTTGGCTCCGCTTCCTCGCGAGTGGGGATGGCAAGGCTGAGCCATGGGAATTTGCCAGAGTTAGACGGAGGTGGCGGTGGATTCCAAGCCGTTTGAGGCGTGGCAGTGGCAGGAGGAGAGCTCCAGCCTTGGTGGCGAGGTGGCCGGCCCTAGCCCCGATGTCGAGTTGATGAGTGCATCGGCGAGCCCTGCTCGCTACAATGAGCTCACGAGAGGCTGCGATTGGAAGTGTCGTGGAGAACGACGAGTATGATTGAAAGCACGCCGCCGAGACCGCCGCGGTTGGCCACCACGGCCGACGACGAGGAGTGCCAGAGGGTAACAAAGGCACACGAGCCATGTTGCAAGGGGCCTCTCCCCAGTGACAAAGCAGGGTCTGCAGGTGATCCACCTCTAGCGCCACTTTATTAGCTCCGCACTTTGAATCTACAAAAGCATGTTGGAGATCACCATAGATTTACTATAAAGAGAGAAATCTTGATCAACTACAAAATTAGCAAAGAAAAAAACATTTCTTTCTTTCCAAATCCAAAACAGAATCTCCCCTCTGAAAACATGTCAAATCTGGGTGAACATAGGCAGAAGTTTGGGATTGTCTCCCAAAATGATATGTTGCCAAGTGAAACAATGAGGCCGGGAGGGAAAGAAAAAAAAATGGATCCAGTTCCAAGCTTTTTGAGTTGTGGGACAGAACCAGAAAACATGTAACATCGTTTCCAGATGCCCACAAAAAGGGTACTTGGGAATAGGAATCCCAATCTGAGCAAGACGAGCTCCGATAGGAGGCCTTGATGAAGAATACACCAAAGGAAATGTGCAATCTTAGGCTCCATAAAGCAAGAGACCAAACATTTTCAAACCGTGTCCCCAGTGGAGGAGGTGGAATGGAGCTCCCATTAAACATCGAGCTTGTCCACCATGGGGAGATCGGGTGAAAGCCAACGATAACTCTTATTCACTTTGTAGTTACTGAGAAATGGGTGGCAAAATGCCATTTCCAACCCATCTTCCAAGGGAGGGAGGAATGCACAACAATTTTATGCATCCCATGTAGTCAGGAACTAAGGTTATCACTACGTGAAAAGTATCCTGATCCTGGTTGGAAAGCTAAAAAAGGGCCTTAAATTCTAGCAAAGGAAACCAGCGTTGCACATTCTTGCAAAAAAATCCTCAATAGCGCGAATTCCGCGCTTGAAAAATTTGAGCGCGGAGATTCCTGGGACGTCAGCAAGGAATTGGTCTTGAGAGTGAAAAAGCGGTGACCACCAAAGCGAGTGTTGGTTGACAAAAATCCCATTATGAAAGTTGTCTCCCTTCCATATAAGCCAGGGTTTAACACATTCCCACGCTTTCCAGATGCTCTTAAGCACAAAAGTCTTGACAATTTTGATAGACACATGGGTGATGCGCAGATTGAAAAACCCCAACCCTTTCCATGCGAGCGGCCATAAGGCAAACCTTCTCGCAATACCGTGTCATATGAGAACTTTCCAAGCTTTTGGGCCAATAATGCTTCTAATAATCCATTTAGCGCAAAGAGCTTTCCCTTGGCGTTGGATGTGAATGAGACCAAGGCCTCCATAATTACGAGGCAGAAACAAATATCGTAGGCAACTCGATGAAAACATTTTCCTATAGAAGCATTAGCCCACAAGAAAGCTTTGAACAATTTTTCCAACTTTTGAATGGAGGCTTTGGAAGGAACCCAACATGACGAATAGTAATCATGAGTGGCGGCAAACACTTTAGAGGAAATTTGGAATTTTCCGGCCAAGATAGAGCCTTGGTGATCCAATATTCCAACTTTTTGGCCACTTGTTGAATGACATATCTTTCTGATATGCGGGAAGGCTTGAAAGGGAAAAGGGATACCCAAGAATTTAAAAGTCTCTCCATGTGCGGGATTTTCCAATTGAAAGTGGCAAACCAATCACGCATAGGAAGGATTGCCAATAACACTGGGTTTTTCACCATTGAATGAAGGAGCCAAAAACAAGACGAGAAAATGTCCAACCATTGCATAGCATTGCGAATTTTGGTTTCATCTTCAATGAGAGTGAGAAAAGAGTAAATCTGTGAAATGCCCATTAAGAAGTTGATCATTGGACTCTGTAGGCTAAGATATGCCACAAACAAGACCCTTAGCTCGGCATTAGCTAGGAGATAACCAAAACCTTCACTCTGATAACATAGAGTGTAGGGGCTAGTGGACAACCTTGACAAATAGAGCGAAAAAGGCCAAAAGGCTCTGAGCTGAGGCCATTAATTGTGATTTGAGCAGAGGCATCAACAAACAACATATTGACCATTTGAATGAAAGTAGGACCAAAGCCAAGGGCTTGGAGCATGGCTAAAATGAATGGCCATTCAATCCGATCATAAGCTTTCTCAAAGTCAATTTTGATAAACATCACGACCTAGTTAGACGTGCGGGCCCATTCCATGCCTTCCCAAACAATGATGATGTTATCCAAGATGAAGCGTCCCCTGTATGAAGTCAGTTTTATCAGGCTGAATGATAATCGGAAAAATAGCGTGTAATCGCAGAGCTAATGCTTTGGAAATGATTTTGTAGGAGCGTTCAAAGCAACGTAATCGGTCGCCAACAAGAAATTTGCTCAAGGTCTCCTTGTTTAGGAATGAATTTGATGTTTCCCTTATTGATGTCGGGTCCAAGAGATTGCTTTTGGAAGCCTTCAAGATAAACTTGATGTAGGTCGTTTCTGACCGAGTCCCAAAGGGCTTTATAAAATTTGCAAGGGAATCCATCGTAGCCTGGCGTTTTATCATTAGCCATTTGCATAGTGGTTGCATGAAGGTCTTCAATGGTGAGCATTCTCTCACAGATCACCTTCTGAGCCTCCGATAATTTGCGCGGCACAACTCCCAGACATTGGTCAAAAGAAGCCTGACGAGTTGCTGAGGATGGTTGAGCTTGGAAAATGAGCTTGTAATGTCTCACAAAGGCTTGTAGCATAAGCTGTGGGTCTGTAATTCGGGCTTTATCGTCCATGATAGCCTAGACCTATTGTGAAGGCTTCTTGGCTCTGAGCGAAAGAAAAATTCTTTCGAGACCCGATCGCCAACTTTAAGCCAATGCATCCGAGCTGTAATTGGGTGCCCCTAGCATTATAGTTATCAAAAATTTGGATTTGTTTCAAAGCATAACAACTGCAATTTCGGCAGGAATTAGAGAAAGGATTCCCAAGCGCCGTAGCTTCTGGTGAGGGCCCGGTGGTAGCGGAGTATGAGCGGCACCGGATTTCAGCTAGATGTCTAGCATAAATCGAAGAAATCTAGTCGTCCGAGTCAAGACGTCTTCCCACCATTGAATCTATCTAGCTTGTAAAGGTGGATGGAACCATTGATAATGATTGGTCCGCAAAAGTAAATTCCAAATCCACTTGATATAATTGATAGTGGGGGGTCGTGTTCCATTAAGGCAGTATTAAGAAAGAATTGGACTTTATGACAAAAAAGGTATGCATCATGCCAACAGATACAAAATTGTATTAGAGAATGGTCTTGAAGGACTAAGTCAGGCATGACCTCCACTGGCATGGAATAAATTTTGTCGAACTCAAAAAAATTGAGAGGAAAGCATAGCCCCTGCTGTTGTTTAAGAACGCAATCCGTACCTCCACGCAGATTGGTCCACGTATACCATGCGACAAAGGTGGGGAAGCAAGAAGAATTAGGATCAAAAATCCAAATTTATTCCACATGAAATAACATGCTTCCCTTTTCACCAGGTGTCCACCTCATGGGCAGGTGGCCATATTTATCATTAGGTGATTCAACCATATTGAAGTCACCATTAATGACCGAGTAAGCATCGGGAATGGAGTTAGCTATCCACCGCCACATATCAACCCTTTCGGCTGCATCATTCGAGGCATAAATATTAATGAGCCCAAAAGGGTGGCCATCAACATTAAAGAGGACCCATATGGCACGGTTGGTGGGGTCGATGCCATGGTCAATTAATAAAGGCCGTCATTTGGGAGCAAAAAGTGAAATTAATCCCCCATGCCCTGCTTCATGATTGCTACAGAAAGCCAAGCTTTCAGGCCAGATGGACTTGTATACCATCTATAATTGAAAACCTGTAATTTTAACTTCTTACAAAAATAAATCATCCAAAGTTACACACCGTTGTCAAGTTTCACGCACAACATACTTACGACAAGAGTCTGTAAGACCTTGAATATTCCAAGATAAATAATTCATGGAAGACATTGGTCCATAGCCATATCCCCTCCTCCAAGCCCTTGATATCAACTTTGCTCGATACCACTTTTTGCCCGATACCACTTTGACCGATACTTGATATCAACTTATGCCATAAACATGCAATAAATACTTATATGTCCTTCAAAGACTAGACACAAAGAAATCTATATCAAGAGATAATGCAAACCATTTACTAACACAAAGATATAGACTGTATTAGGCATAAAAAAAAACATAGGATCTTATTGATTACTGTAAGAGCCAAACTCTATTACAAACTTCTTGAATAAGCTGTCTCTAAGAGCAAACTTCTTGAATAACTATATACTTACAAAGGACTAGACACTAACTCCTTATGCTCTCTTCGTATGTTTTCCGGTGTAGTGAATGAGTTGGAGAAATTCCTATTTATAGAATTTCCCAAGGCTTTTCACCGGATAACCTTCAAACCTAGAAACCGGAGACCGGATACCTAGGTGACCAAGGAGTCATGAGTACAGGCCACTCATGGGACCACACAAAGCATCAAGGGAAAACGTTATTGTGAGACAATCGGTAGCAGCCCACCGAAAAGCCAAAAAGAAGACAAAAGATAGTGACAAGCCCACTATCATAACTTTATTCACTGTCGAACAAGACAGATGGGCCTGGAGTATCATCATCTGATGAGGAAGAAGTCTCATCAGTCCTTAAAGCAGCCGGCTCAAGATTCCATGTGAGTCTTTCTAGCCAGGGTCTTGAGGCAGACGCGGAGCCGTCATTGTTAGGTCGGAGATGGGGCCGAGTTGGATACAGATAGTGATCTGGTATCCGTAAAGCAAATCCGGGAATTTGGAGGATGAATGGCCATTGTATGATGTAGAATCACTCTCATCCGTAATTGCCCATTAGGATGGTAATGATGTCCACAAGAGCAGGGGAATGGCTTATTAAGCCATCATTTTATTGAGATGATGACAACATGCCTGTCATCTAACATCGAAGGTCAGCCTTGTCAAAAGATAAGGAGGAATCTTTTTCACGCCGTCTTTGGAGGAGAGAGCTCGGATCGTGTGAGCGGCACTGAGGCGAGTCACGGATCCGAATAGTGTTGAGTGATCAAATCCGAATAAGAGATTCGGAGAGTGGAGTACATTCTTTCGGCGAATATTTGGATAGTGTCCCCTGCAGAAGATTAGTATGACCATAATAAAACATCCTAACAAACCAAGAAACATAAATATAATAGAATTATTTGGTTTGATAAGATATGCTTTTGTGTAGGTATTGGATCGTTGTCAGTGCCAATCTTTGAGTAACTGCGTCGAGCCAATATAATCTCGATGAGATTATTATACGAGAAGACATGCGAATGTGAAGTATGGAGTGAATGTTCGCCTTTTATGCAGAAGTCGGACATTGGAGCAGTGTTACAAGTAGGCATTACGTGTCATGGATGTTGTCTTCATTCTTCTTTCTGTTATGATGAAGATAACCATGCTCCTTTCGTGAATGGGAGCATAAAGAGGCATGCTTCGGCATTCTTTAATGCTGGTGTCGTATGATGTAGATGCATTGCGTACCCGTCGATTTTTCTTTGGATGAAACAAGGGTACAATTGATTGGAAAGTATACCTCCGTGGTATTTGCGGTGTGGATTGAATAGGGATATGAAATCCCGTGAAATACTAAAAGTATCATAGTCTTTTAAGAAATCCATTCCAATCGACAGTCATAGGATTGCATATCATGTTGATAAAACATGATGGTCTTAGAAGCCTTCAATGCTTATAGTAATATGGGCTACAAAAAGAGAAAGAAATTCTTTGTTTTCTATTCCGATTTTTCTCTTTGTAGATAGCGAGAGACACGGAGGTATTGCCATTGTTCTTATCATACTTATTTCTAAGCTTGTATCAGCATTGCATCTATACAGTATGGTTGTATATTTGGGATGCAAATAGTGATGGCAATAAAAGGATTTTGAGTACAATTAATTGTACATACCTCGACAGTGTTTGTTACGAGGATACTTCAGTATCTCTCTTGAAGCATTATATCTTTGGTAGGTCGCTTCTAGATCTTCTTGAGAAGATTACGCTTCTTCATCTTTGACAAGCTTTGTAACCTCATCGGTTGCTCTGGTGATAACTTTCTTAAGAAAGGTAATACGATCTTTTCTCCAATTCCTATAAGTTTTTGGAGATCTTGCAATTGAGTCTGTGGCTTCGCAACCGAGTCGTGGATTCCGCAGGCGAGCCGGGGTGTTAAAGCTCATATCTTTTGTGGAAGAAGATGCTTTTCCATGATTTCTCCATAAACTTGCTTTCCCTCGATAGGCTTTTGTTTTTGACGTAGAGACCACGATGCATTCCCGAGAGAAATTCGAGATCTCGCTGCTTGTTTTGTCGAGAGATAGTTCTTCCGCTCAGCCGGATTCATTCTGCAAATCTCTAAGCCTTTGTTGGAGAGAAATGTTTCGATAGTATCCCAAGGAGGGCAATTGTCATATATATTGTGACAATGCTCTAGCTGCTTCTTGAGCATTTCTGCAGATGGAGATATTATAGAACTAGACACCATATATGTAAAAGGTGCCATACCATCTTTATAGCTATCATTAGAGGATCTTTTATCCCAGCCATTGTTTGAAGGCTTAACGGGCTTGTCAACAGAAGGTACTATGGACTGGTAAATAGAGAGACGAGGAACAGATCCTGTGGGGAAAAGGATAGCATCTTTTCCAATAGTATAGGGCAGGAGATTATTAAGGTTGTCTGATCCTAGGAGCATATCATAATATTGCGAGATCAAAGCTGGTAAACCTTAACAACAATTTATGCAGAGCCCAAGAGATATAGGAAGATATGCAGAACTTTTAATAATAACTCTTTTAGAGTCGAAACTTACTTGCAAGAAATCAGATTTCCAACAATCTTGTGGGATAGCTCGTTCTTTGAGTAAACCGACTTCCTGCGCGATGATCAAGCATGGCATCCAGAGTGTAAGGCTTGATGTTGGGAAGATGGAACTGGATCTTACAAAATGGATTGCAAGAAGTTCATACAATGTTAACCTCGGCTTTATGTTCGCATCATGTTGGTCATAGGCTTTTTCCAATATCAACCTATCAACCGCTTCATCCTGCTCTTTGTCAGTAGGTGTTGAATCTTCTTCTTGAAGGAGTGCCTGAAACTCCTCAGTGGCTTTGTGAATGGCACGTTCAAGAAGTTCTATGCGCGCCTTCCTCCACCATTTTCTTTCTGAAGTTCCAATGGTAGGAACTAATGGAACAGGAACAGGAGGTCTAGATGATTCAGCTTCAGGATAGTATTCATCTGCAGCTTCTGTAATAAAGCGTAGAGCAGCTCGTTGTGGAAGGCGTGGGCTTCTTTCATGAGTAGGGGAGCGAGCTCGAGCTTCATGTCGGCTCGGCTTAGGAAGGGAGAGAGAACTGACATGGCGCAAAAATAGTTGTTGCAGTAAGAGGCTTGCGGGAGGCAAGTTTGTAGATCTTGATATTCTCCCGATGAATCTTGGCTTCTAGTTGTCCTGTTAAATCATATATACGCCTGCCGAGAGAATAATGGCGATTAACCATATGTGGAGGACTTTGCATTAGCTCTTGCTTAAGAGAATCGAAGCTTACGCTTCGGGACTATAGAAAGGAGGCAATACAGGGATGCTCATAAGAACTTCTGATCATATTACAATGGAAGCTTGGTAAGGAATCATATCCTTGATCAGAATCAGAGAATTCTTCTTCTGTAGAAGAGGAAGATACTTGATTGGCTGCAATTGTGAGTTCAGAGAACTCAACATCAGATTCATAACTTTCAGTATCTGAGACGAGCACGTATTCATCCTCATCAAAAGAGTGCTCATGTGCAAAATTGACTCTAGCCTGTACAGAGGCTGGATGACCTTTCTTAGGGCAGTCCCGGCTATAATGATTTCCCTTACAGATGAAACATTCAATCTTTTTATTTTTGGGGAAATATTTCTTTTTTCTGAAGAACTTCCTCCGGGGTTTGAAAGACTTGCGGAAAGGTTTTTATGCACAGTCAGAGCAGGGAGCAGACTTCTTATAACGGGAAGAATGCTTCTTATGTTTGGGTCGAGAAAGACCAGGGAGGACACAGCCAAAGGGATTTTTTAACTGGGTAGAACAAAATTTAAATCCAAGGGCTTTCTCAGCTTTGATGGCCTCTTTGCGGGCTTGTTTCTCAAGACACAGGCGCTGGTTAGTTTCAGTAATGATTTGATTGATGCGCCCAAATGTAAGATTAGCATCGGTATACCCGTGCATAACTTTCTTGTATTCAGTGGAGAAATAAGAGGGAAAAGACTCCACATACCTTAATTTCATGGTGGTGTTGAAAGGAGTACCAGAGTTGTAGAGGAGCTTCTGCATATAGCACTGGTATTCTTTCACCTTTGACATATCACAGAGTTGGGCTCGCAAAAATTCGAGCGTGCTCAGCCGCTTTTCATCTTGAACAGTGCTGATGAATTCAGCCACTATGGCTCTTTGTCGGTGTGGCTGTACCACCACCAACTCGTTCACCACCTTCAGGGCCTTGGCCATTGATAATTTGGTCTTGCATGGGAGGTGGAATAGCATCCCACCATTCCTTGAGAATGCCAACGAAACCATTGGCAATGATTCCAGCGATATCTTTATCATGCTTACCAAATTGGAGAACTTGAGTATTCGCCCACCCGATCATTCCATGAACCATTTCTCTGATCTCGTCGGGAGATTTGCATTCTATCTTGTAAAAATTGGGCTGAAAATTCAAAGTTCTAATTGTATTTTGCATGGGAGGATTAGAACTCTCACTAGTTTCCATGAAGCTTTACTGCAGGCTTCTTGATTAACACAGCCATGCCAATTCTTTTATCACCCTCGGAAGGATGGCGAGAGGAGACTTCATATTAGAAACCTAGGTCCATGTGATAGCTTTGGACTAATCATACTAGGTCTGTACTCTTTGCGGGAATGAGATCGTTGTCTCGGCACGAATGCTTCAGCAGACTAGCTACAAGAGGAGAAGTAATGCTAATTGTTCCATTTGAAAGAAAAGCAAAGAGTATTAACCTTACCATGTGGCGGTCGAATATCCAATAATCTTTTTTCAGATCCGTCGATAGCTGCCGGTTTGCGGATTTGTTGGATCATCTTTCGAGGTCATTGGAGACACGATCGGGAATCATTGCACATTCGAGTTAGGCTGCTTTGTACATTATCAGATAAGGTATCTATTTTTGAATTTAACAAATTTACAGCAGAGCGAAGGTCACCGCGTTGGTGCAACTCAATAGCTTTAAGCGTTTCTTGCATACGCTTAAGCTTATCATTTTGTGACAGGACTTGGTCCTGTATAGCCTTGGTGGCTTTGTTGTTCCAATTTAGCATGCGGGCGGATTAGATTGTTCAATCTTCGTGTCAAGCGCCATTGGTACGATCTTGTCTCCTTTGTTGCCGATCTTGAGTAAATCTCAAAATCTCGGAGACTCTGAAAGTCGGACTCGATCCTGGGATGTAGTAGCTTCATGGGAATCCATGGAGATCTTGGCTCTGTTTAATACGATCGGCCATTGCTAACGTCGGTAATAAGTAGAAGACACGGAAGGGTTACTACTATAGGAAAAACTATTCATACTTATGGTCGGGCCATTTTCGGGATGTATTTCTGTTGGACTAGGACTTAGGACTTCTTGCTCACACCATGCAGATCAGTATTTGGATCATGCACTAAAGTAGGGTGGCTACATGGAGGAAAATCGGTTCTGGACACTTTTCTTTTCGAGATATGAAGGTCGAGTAGAAGAAGAAGTGGAAAGTCTTGGCTTAATGAATTTGACTTTCGAAATGAGATGGTAGCCTTACCTCTGTCCTCTATGACTTTAGATGCGGATGAATAGCAAAAGTGCTTCCTTGACACACTTGGTGGAGATAGTCCATTCTTTTGGGACACGAATCTTGTCCCGACCTGACCTCGGGCTCGATCTTCTTTGTGTGAGATCGCATGCATAACTACATTGGATCCTTGAGAAGGACCATGCTTGATTGCAGGATGTCTTTGTATTAGTCATCCCTGAATATAATTCTATAAAAAATAGCAAAAGGGAAGAACCCGGCTTCCTATGTCAATACCGGTAGTACGAAGATGTAACTTTAAAACTTGGGCCAATAAATCATGCATGCGTATGGAGACTGGATAATTTGGAAAAACATTGAAATGAATTGGACCATTACTCAGACTAGTTTGGAGAGCAGCAAGCAAACAATCTTTAAAAGAGTTATGACGGGTATCTAACAAACAACATAAAGCGATGCATTTAAACCTTGTCGGAATAAAGGAGTTATTCCGATTTGGACGTATAAACCTATATGCACAAATTTATAAATGATTTGCTTTTTTAAATAGTTCGAGATCTTGTGGAGAAATCAAGGGGATATCATATTCAGACTTAGCAGAAGTCTTTACTTGGATACATGATTCTCGTGATCTTATAGCAGTAGAGGCTAACAAATGAAATGACTTGGATTTTTGATATACCTCATTATATGGGAGCTTTGGGAGCTTCCATCCAGGAAGAGGACTATCTTCCTCTGTAATATTCGTCTCATCATTTACAGGGATGAGATCAGATAGGCTGACGAAGGCATCATCACAATCTTCAGCTTGTCGACCAGATGTCGATGCAACCCATGCTTCTGTGTCCATGTCTGTTACTATCAGAAATCTGTCCTACACCGCGTCTTATAAGAACGTATATGACCTCACAACGCCTCACCCGGGCTAAAAACGGTCCGCGTTCTTTGATGCGCGTCTTACGGGAGTCAGAACTGTATGTAGGCAAAACAAGGACAAGAAAAACAAGAAGAAACCGATGCTCGAGAACAAGAAGAATACGACGCCTCGATACGATTCGACTCCCGTAAGACGCGCATCAAAGAATGCGGACCGTTTTAGCCCGGTGAGGCGTTGTGAGGTCATATACGTTCTTATAAGACGCGGTGTAGGACAGATTTACGATAATGAAGACATGGACACGAAGCATGGGTTGCGCATCGACATCCGGGTCGATAAGTGAAGATTGTGATGATGCCTTCGTCGGCCTATCGATCTCATCCTGTAAATGATGAGGCGAATATTGAGAGGAAGACAGTCCCTTCTTCTGGGTGGAAGCTCCCAAAGCTCCCATATAATGAGGTATATCAAAAATCCAAGTCATTTCATTTGTTAGCCTCTCTTTGCTATAAGATCACGAGAATCATGTATCAAGTAAAGACTTCGCTAAGTCTGAATATGATATCCCCTTGATTTCTCCACAAGATCGAACTATTTAAAGAAGCAATCTGTTTATAAATTTGTGCATATAGGTTGCGTCCAGATCGGAATAACTCCTTTATTCCGGCAAGGTCTTAATGCATCTGTTTTATGTTGTTTGTTAGATACGCGTCATGAGTCCTTTAAAGATTGTTTACTTGCGCTCTTCAAACTAGATCGAGTAATGGCCTAATTCATTTCAATGTTTTTCCAAATTATCCAGTCTCCATATGAGCATGATGATTTATTGGCCCAAGTTTTAAAGTTACATCTTGAGACTACGGGTATTGACATGAAGCGGGTTCTTCCCCATTTGCTATTTTTTATAGAATTATATTCGGGATGACTAATACAAAGACATCCCGCCATCAAGCATGGTCCTTCCCAAGGATCAGTGTAGTTATGCATGCAGGTCTCACAAAGGAAGATCGAGCCCGAGGTTGTAAGGCTGGGATAAGATTCGTGTCCCAAAAGAATGGACTATCTCCACCAAGTGTGTCGAAGGAAGCACTTTTGCTATCGATCTGCATCTAAAGTCAGAGAGACGAGAGGTAAGGCTACCATCTCATTTCGAAAGTCAAATTGTTAAGCAAGACTTTCCACTTCTTCTTCTACTCGAGTCCTTCATATCCGAAAAGAAAAGTGTCAAACTGATTTTCCTCCATGTAGCCACCCTACTTTAGTGCATGATCCAAATACTGACTGTCTATGGTGTGAGCAGTGTCAAGTCCTAGTCCAACAAAAATATATCCCAAAAAATGGCCCGACAATAAGTATGAATAGTTGTTCTATAGTAGTAACCCTTCAAGGTCTTCTACTTATTACCAGGACGTTAGCAATGGCTAATCACGTATTAAGCGAGCCAAGATCTCCATGGATTCCCATGAAGCTACTACATCCTGCACCGAGTCGACTTTCTGTAGCTCCGAGATTTTGAGATTTACTCGAAGATCAGCAACAAAGGAGACGATCTTGATACCAGTAGCTGACTTGACACGAAGATTGAAGCGATCGAATCGCCCGCATGCTAAATTGGAACAACAAAGCCACTAAGGCTATACAGACCAAGTCCTATCACAAAATGATAAGCTTAAGCGTATGCAAGAAACGCTTAAAGCTATTGAGTTGCATCAACGCGGTGACCTTCGCTCTCTTTGTAAATTTGTTAAATTCAAAAATAGATAGATACCTTATCTCGATAATGTACAAGCAGCCTAACTCGAATGTGCAATGCAGATTCCCGATCAGTCTCCAATGACCTCCAAAGACAGATCCAGCATCGATCAAAGCACATATCGAGCGGATCTGAAAAAAGATTATTGGATGTATTGGATCACAATGGTAAGGTCAATGCTCTTTGCTTTTGTTTCTACGAAATGGAACAACATTTACTTCTCTCTCGTAGCTAGTCCCATTGAAGCATTCATCGGACAATGATCTCATTCTGCAAAGAGTACAGGACCTATGCATGATTGGTCCAAAGCTATCACATGGACCCAAGTTTCTAATATGAAGTCTCCTCTCAGTCATCCTTCTGAGGGTGATAAAAGAATTGGCATGGCAAAGTTAATCGAAGAAGCTGCAGAAAGCTTCATGGAAGGCGGTGAGAGTTCTAATCCTCCCATGCAAAATACAATTAGAACTTTGAATTTTCAGCCCAATTTTTATAAAATAGAATGCAAAACTCCCGACGAGATCAGAGAGATGCTTCATGGCATGATTGGGTGGGCCAACACCCAAGTTCTCCAATTTGGCAAGCATGATAAAGATATCATTTGGAATCATTGCCAATGGTTTCGTTGGCATTCTCAAGGAATGGTGGGATGCTATTCCACCTCCCATGCAAGACCAAATTATCAATGGCCAAGGCCCTGAAGGTGGTGAACGAGTTGGTGGTGGTACAGCCAGCCTGACAGCAGCCATAGTGGCCGAATTCATCGGGCACTGTTCAAGATGAAAAGCGCCGAGCACGCTCGAATTTTTATGAGCCCAACTCGTGATATGTCAAAGGTGAAAGAATACCGGTGCTATATGCGAAGCTCCTCTACAACTCGGTACTCCTTTCAACACCACCATGAAATTAAGGTATGTGGAGTCTTTTCCTCTTATTTCTCCACCGAATACAAGAAAGTTATGCACGGGTATACCGATGCTGATCTTACATTTGGGCGCATCAATCAAATCATTACTGAAACTAACCAGCGCCTGTGTCTTGAGAAACAAGCCCGAAAAGAGGCCATCAAAGCTGAGAAAGCCCTTGGATTTAAATTTTGTTCTACCCATTTAAAAATCCTTTGGCTGTGTCCTCCTGGTCTTTCTCGACCCAAACATAAGAAGCATTCTTCCCGTTATAAGAAGTCTGCTCCTGCTCCGTTGTGCATCAAAACCTTTCCCAAGTCTTTCAAACCCGGAGGAAGTTCTTAGAAAAAAGAAATATTTCCCCAAAAATAAAAAGATTGAATGTTTCATCTGTAAGGGAAATCATTATAGCCGGGATTGCCCTAAGAAAGGTCATCCAGCCTCTGTAAAGGCTAGAGTCAATTTTGCCCATGAGCACTCTTTTGATGAAGATGAATACGTGCTCGTCTCAGATACTGAAAGCTATGAATCTGACGTTGAGTTCTCTGAACTCACGATTGCAGCCAATCAAGTATCTTCCTCTTCTGCAGAAGAAGAATTCTCTGATTCTGATCAAGGATATGATTCCTTACCAAGTTTCCATTGTAATATGATCAGAAGTTCTTATGAGCATCCCTGTATTGCTCCCAGTTCTATAGTCCTGAAGCAAAAGCTCGATTCTCTTAAGCAAGAGCTAATGCAGTGTCCGCCACATATGGTTAATCGCCATTATACATTGCAGACACAAATTCATGAGCTAACAGGACATCTTGAAGCAAAAGTCGACAAGAAAATTCTGAAGATATGCAGCTGGCCCCCGCCAAGCATCTACTCCAACTACTACTTTTGCTCCATATCATTTCTCTCTCCCCTCTGGTAGAGGTCAAGGACAATTTTCTTCCTTTCCGAAGTCTCCTACTTTTGGAAGAGGAAGAATCACTCTACAAAGTAAACTCCTTCAGGAGGACCTCTATGCTGCTGCTGCAGATAATTATTACTCTGCTGCTGAAAGTTCTCATACTGAAATAGCCTCTACTTCAGCTCCTACTACTCATTCAGTTCCTGCATTAGGAACCTCAGAAAGAAGATGGTGGCGAAAAGATCGCATTGATCTCCTTGAACGTGCCATTCAAAAAGCCACTGAGGAATTTCAGTTACTACTCCAAGAGGAAGAAGAGCAAGCACAGTCAGCACCTACTGCTGAGAAGGATGAAAAAGTCGAAAGGTTGATAATGGAAAAAGCCTTCGACCAGTATAATGAGGAACATCAAGCAGATAT
This sequence comes from Taxus wallichiana var. yunnanensis, assembly GCA_018340775.1. Classification (NCBI taxonomy): domain Eukaryota; kingdom Viridiplantae; phylum Streptophyta; class Pinopsida; order Cupressales; family Taxaceae; genus Taxus; species Taxus wallichiana. The sequence goes on along the minus strand of CM031241.1, from coordinate 445,170,382 downwards.
AAATGTAGCCCGAACTTCTTGCAATCCTTTCTGCAACATCCAAATCTGTCTTCCCAACATCAAGCCATATACTCTGGATGCAATGATCGACACTGGTGCAGAAGTCAGCCTTCTCAAAGAACGAGCTATTCCAAAAGATTGCTGGGTTCCTGATTTTTTGCAAGTAAGTTTTGATACCAAGAAAACTATCTCTAAAAATTCTGCTTGCATTCCTATTTTACTTGGGCAAGTTCAAACCATGATTAAGGTTCATCAGTATGATCTCTCTCATTATGATATGCTTTTAGGATCAGATAACCTTAATAACTTGATGCCCTATACTATCTGTGATAAAGAGATCCGCTTTCCTCAAGGATCTGCTCCCGTCTTTCTACATACCAGTCTATTGTACCATCTGTGGCAAAATCATCCAAGATTCCAAATAATGACTGGTTGCATAAATCCATATCTATGAATGTTTCTGTCATTGACTCCTTAGTCAAGAAAATCAAGCATGACTGTTGTTCTGATAATCCTCATGCCTTCATCCATAGACAGAAACACTTTTGCCAACTAGAATTCCAAACATCCACTCCTCCTAAATTAAAGCACACCATATTGGCATGTCTCCTCTGAACGTCTTGAATGCCAAGCTGAGATTGATACTCTGTTAAAAGGTGGTTTCATACAACCATCAAAATCTGCATGGAGTTGCCCTGCATTTTATGTAAACAAAAGGAGTGAACAAGTTCGTGGTAAAAAACGACTTGTTGTGAATTATAAACCTTTGAACAAATACATACTGCCTGTCCAACATCCTATCCCGAGTAGAGATGATCTTCTAGCTCGTATTAGTGGCAGTAAGGTTTATAGTAAGTTCGACTTAAAATCTGGTTTCTGGCAGATTTTTTGGCAAAAGAAGATAGATACAAAACCGCCTTCAGCATTCCTGGCGGACAATACGAATGGACTGTTCTCCCATTCGGTCTAAAATGCACCATCCATCTTCCAGAAAAAGATGGATCAGATTTTTGGTCATCTTTCAAGTTTCTCATTGTCTACATTGATGACATTCTTGTATTCTCCCAGAATACTAAAGAACATCTGGAACACCTAGAACAATTCTACCAAACTGTATACAATAATGGATTATGTCTCAGCTCTACAAAAATGGAGACATTTAAAGATACAGTCCAGTTTCTAGGCATTACTATTTCTAATGGCACCATTTTGCTCCAAGAACATATTGTTTCCAGAATAAGTCTTTTCCCTGATGAGTTGCCTGACAAAACGCAACTACAGAGATTTCTTGGGTGCATCAACTATATAGCTGGTTTTTACCAAAATGTTGCTGCAGACCGTATTGTTCTCAATAAAAGACTTCGCAAGAATGCTCCTGAATGGAATACTGAGATGACCAATGCTGTGAAGAGAATTAAGCAATCTTGTCTTTCTCTACCATCTCTGTCTTTACCTGGTACTGGATTTAAAATTATTGAGACAGATGCATCTGAAGATTGCTGGGGCGCTATTCTTAAAGAGCGCAAGGAAAATGGAAGAGAAGAAATCTGCAGGTATGCTTCTGGTTCTTTCCGTGGTCCAGAATTAAAATACCATTCCAGTCATAAAGAAATACTTGCAGCAAAACGAGCCATTCAATCTTTCCTGTTTTTTATTCAACATGAAAAGTTCTGTTGAGAACAGATTTACAGACTTCAAAGGAAGATTGTATAAGGGTGATCCTACTAATAAAACCACGTATGGTAGACTCCAAAGATGGGCACAATGGTTTGATGGATACGAATTTGAGGTAGAACACATATCTGGTAAGAAAAATGCTCTCGCTGATTTTGCTTCCCGAGAACTTAATCAGTATAAATCCATCAGTGTTACTCAAATCTTTCATGAGTTCCATAGTACAATTTGGGATATCTCTTCTTGTACTGGTCACATAACTTCAATAAAACAAAATGATGACCATATGTCAAGAGAAGCTCAAGGTCATTTGATCTAGAGACTACATTTATGTCTCTGAATATAACATGACAGAGGTTGCTGTTAGATTTGTTGATCCAGAAATACCTCATTCTGAATTCCATACTCTACAAGAACCAATGGTTCTCTGTACTCTAAAATGGCCATGGCACCATACCCGAGATGTTGAACAGCCGGATCCTTTTCCCATCCAAGGACACCGACTGCGACAATTGGTTCATAGACCCAACACTCTGTGGAAATTCAGTTTTGCCAAGCTATGGACAGAGGAGCATCCTCTGCATTTTGACCTCTGGAATCGGCCAAGCACACAAGGAGATCGCAAATACATTAATCAGCATTTCAAATACTTCCTGGTTAAGTATCTCCCTACCAAACTCTCTGACTCCCCACTTCTTGATGTTTCTCCTGATACTCGCTAGAAATGTACTAATCCAATGTAAAATACCTTGGTATGTTAAAGTACAATACTATGTAAAACCTAACTTGTTTCAGGGACATCATCATCATCCTAATGGGCAATTATGGAAGAGAGTCATTCTACATCATACGATGGCCATCCATCCTCCAGCTCCCGGATTTGCTTTACGGATACCAGATCACTATATGTATCCAACTCGGCCCCATCTCCGACCTGACAATGACGGCGGCTCGCGACGCCTCAAGATCCCGGCTAGAATGACTCATGCGGAATCTTGAGCCACGCTGGGAAGGACTCGATGAGACTCCTTCCTCATCGAGATGATGATACTCCTATCGCTTTAAGGACTGATGAGACTTCTTCCTCATCAGATGATGATACTCCAGGCCCATCTGTCTTGTTCGACAGTGAATAAAGTTATGATAGTGGGCTTGTCACTATCTTTTGTCTTCTTTTTGGTTTTTCGGTAGGCCTGTTACCGATTGTTTGTCAATAAAGTTTTCCTAGATGCTTTGTGTGGTCCCATGAGTGGCCTGTACTCATGACTCCTTGGTCACCTAGGTATCCGGTCTCCGGTTTCTAGGTTTAAAGGTTATCCGGTGAAAAGCCTTGGAAAAATTCTATAAATAGGAATTTCTCCAACTCATTCACTACACCGAAAAAACATACGAAGAGAGCATAAGGAGTTAGTGTCTAGTCCTTTGTAAGTATATAGTTATTCAAGAAGTTTGCTCTTTTTTATTCAAGAAGTTTGTAATAGAGTTTTGCTCTTACAGTAATCAATAAGATCCTATGTTTATTTATGCCTAATACTGATCTATATCTTTGTGTTAGTAAATGGTTTGCATTATCTCTTGATATAGATTTCTTTTGTCTAGTCTTTGAAGGACATATAAGTATTTATTGCATGTTTATGGCATAAGTTGATATCAAGATCGTCTGCAAAGTGGTATCTTATGCAAAAAGTGGTATCGAGCAAAAAGTGGTATCGAGCGTCGTATTCTTCTTGTTCTCAGGCGTCGGTTTCTTCTTGTTTTTCTTGTCCTTGTTTTGCCTACATACGATTCGACTCCCGTAAGACGCGCATCAAAGAACGTGGACCGTTTTTAGCCCGGGTGAGGCGTTGTGAGGTCATATACGTTCTTATAAGATGCGGTGTAGGACAGATTACGATAAGTAACAGAGACATGGACACAGAAGCATGGGTTGCATCGACATCTGGTCGACAAGCTGAAGATTGTGACGATGCCTTCGTCGGCCTATCTGATCTCATCCCTGTAAATGATGAGACTAATATTACAGAGGAAGACAGTCCTCTTCCTGGTTGGAAGCTCCCAAAGCTCCCCTATAATGAGGTATATCAAAAATCCAAGTCATTTCATTTGTTAGCCTCTACTGCTATAAGATCACGAGAATCATGTATCCAAGTAAAGACTTCGCTAAGTCTGAATATGATATCCCCTTGATTTCTCCACAAGATCTGAACTATTTAAAGAAGCAGTCTGTTTATAAATTTGTGCATATAGGTTGCGTCCAAATCGGAATAACTCCTTTATTCCGACAAGGTTTAAATGCATCAGTTTTATGTTGTTTGCTAGATACGCGTCATAACTCCTTTAAAGATTGTTTACTTGCTGCTCTTCAAACCAGTCTGAGTAATGGCCCAATTCATTTCAATGTTTTTCCAAATTATCCAGTCTCCATACAGACAGATGATTTATTGGCCCAAGTTTTAAAGTTACATCTTCAGACTACTGGTATTGACATGAAGCCGGGTTCTTCCCCTTTTGCTATATTTTATAGAATTATATTCAGGATGACCAATACAGCACATCCTGCCATCAAGCATGGTCCTTCCCAAGGATCCAGTGTAGTTATGCATGCCAGTCTCACAGCACAGAAGATCGAGCCCGAGGTTGTAAGTTGGGACAAGATTCGTGTCCCAAAAGAATGGACTATCTCCACCAAGTGTGTTGAAGGAAGCACTTTTGCTATTCAGTCTGCATCTAAAGTCATAGAGGACAGAGGTAAGGCTACCATCTCATTTCGAAAGTCAAATTCTGTTAAGCCAAGACTTTCCACTTCTTCTTCTACTCAGTCCTTTATATCTGAAAAAGAAAAGTGTCCAGAAACTGATTTTCCTCCATGTAGCCACCCTACTTTAGTGCATGATCCAAATACTCGATTTGCTACATGGTGTGAGCAAAGTGCAAGTCCTAGTCCAACAGAAATACATCCCGAAAAATGGCCCGACCATAAGTATGAATAGTTGTTCCTATAGTAGTAACCCTTCCAGGTCTTCTACTTATTACCAGACGTTAGCAATGGCCAGATCTGTATTAAACAGAGCCAAGATCTCCATGGATTCCCATGAAGCTACTACATCCCAGACTGAGTCTGACTTTCCTGTAGCCCGAGATTTTGAGATTTACTCTGAAGATCGGCAACAAAGGAGACAAGATACGGTACCAATGCGGCAACTTGACACGAAGATTGAAAGCAGTCTGCAAACGCGCCCGCTAAATTGGAACAACAAAGCCACAAGAGCTATACAGGACCAAGTCCTGTCACAAAATGATAAGCTTAAGCGTATGCAAGAAACGCTTAAAGCTATTGAGTTGCACCAACGCGGTGACCTTCGCTCTCTTTGTAAATTTGTTAAATTCAAAAATAGATACCTTATCGATAATGTACAGAGCTAACTCGAATGTGCAATTCTCGATCGTGAGTCTCCAATGACCTCAAAGACAAATCCAGTGATGCATTCAAAGCTCAGCATCGACGGATCTGAAAAAAAGATTATTGATGTATTAGGGGATCACAATGGTAAGGTTAATACTCTTTGCTTTTCTGTTTCTGAAATGGAACAGCAGTTACTTCTTCTCCTCGTAGCTAGTCCTGCTGAAGCATTCAGGCCGGACAACGATCTCATTCCTGCAAAGAGTACAGGACCTAGTACAGATTGGTCCAAAGCTATCACATGGACCCAGGTTTCTAATATGAAGTCTCCTCTCAGTCATCCTTCTGAGGGTGATAAAAGAATTGGCATGGCGAGTTAACTGAAGAAGCTGCAGAAAGCTTCATGGAGGCGGTGAGAGTTCTAATCCTCCCATGCAAAATACAATTAGAACTTTGAATTTTCAGCCCAATTTTTACAAGATAGAATGCAAATCTCCCGATGAGATCCGAGAAATGGTTCATGGAATGATCGGATGGGCGAATACTCAAGTTCTCCAATTTGGTAAGCATGATAAAGATATCATTGGAATCATTGCCAATGGTTTCGTTGGCATTCTCAAGGAATGGTGGGATGCTATTCCACCTCCCATGCAAGACCAAATTATCAATGGCCAAGGCCACGAAGGTGGTGAAGCGAGTTGGTGGTGGTACGGACCCACTGATAAAGAGCCATAGTGGCGAATTCATCGGACTGTTCAAGATGAAAAGCGGTGAGCACGCTCGAATTTTACGTTGATTATGTAAGAAGTGAGCAACATTGTGCTACAAAAAAATCCTATAGGTTAATTTTTTCCAGTTCGCATACTCAATGTTGTATTTTGCTTCAATGGAATCCATGCTATGTGTTAGGATATGGTCTGAGAGATGTGAGAAGGGCTTGGATGTCGTTTAGATAGCCCTTGTGAGTTGATGGGCATAAGTAGGGGAGAAGATTGTTGGAGGGGAATGAGGGAAAAAAATTCTTTGGTCCATCAGAACCAACAGCGGGGCGTGCTAGAGTACTTTGGCAACGAAGAAAAGCTGTGATGGTCGTAGTGATCGGTTCTTTAGCAAAGAGTTGTAGGCTCCTTAGCGGGGATACTGAGGACATGTTCCTTAACAACTGGTTCCCGATGACCATGGGAGCCAGAAGCTTTGGATTGCTGGGGTTTGTTCTTGTTTCATCAACCTCCGGTTCTTAGCTATCCTCTTGTTGGTGTTTGACTGGCTTGGGAGTAACTCTAGCCATAGGGCGGTTATGGGGTACATAGAGCGAACAATATTTGATCTTGTGATCGAGACACCTTACCTGCAACGGAAGCATGTGTTAGGAAAACTTATGTACACAACCCTTTGGGAGTAATTCCTGTCACCCATAAGGATATCCACAAATTCTTTAAGATCGTGTGAGAGGTTAATCTCCACACATACTCACTTATGAGGACGAGCGTGGTAGAATTTCTCCACTTCCAAACAAACAACCCGCCCAAGCGAGGTAACGATTTACTGGCAGAAAGGGAATGCATGGCAGAGGCAAACCAGGAAATTTGACCCAAACATGCACTTTAAGGCGGTATGTTCGGATACCACGAAGTCCTTGTGCTGGGCATTAACACAAGAAATGAGTTCCGAACATACCAAGTGGCTTGTTTAGATAGAATATTGGGCGCATTAATAGGGTCGGAAAAATGAAAAAGAAAGAAACCCTTGGTCATGGTTTGAACGCTCTTCAGATGGACTCCATGAGGAGTCCAGACTGTGTTAACCAAGGACTTGATTGAGCATGCTTTCAAAGGGGATGCGGCCCACAAAATACCCAATGAGGCAAAATTTCTATAACCATTGATAAGTAGTATTAAATTCAGGAATGGGTAAAACCACATCAAGAGGAGAAATATTACTGCCTGGAAGACTAATGGGACAAATTTCTTGGGGCGCTTCACCGGTGGTGCCATCATTCGCTCCAAAGATCTCCTACCATGGTCAAAACAACCGGGTGTCAAAGATGGTGAGGACATTATATAGGGGACACCCAGAGGGCGAGAAACCCTAGGAAAACTATAGCAATAATTTTCCACAGAACCCGAGAAGGCCGCAGTGTGACGCTTGCAAAGGCAAAACCCTAGAAAAGATGACTCTAGTTTTGTGCTAGAGTTATTTGAGAATGTTTTTTTCAAATGGTGGGGTCTATGTTGGATTTTTATATTCTTTATGATTCTCTTTTTGTTGATCAAAGAATACTTGTCTAAAATCACACGAGGAGTCCACGCCGGATAAAAGGCCTAGAACTAAGGGCACGAAAGGATAGGAAGGACCCGTGCGTGGAAGGCAAGTTTAGATTTCAGGACTTAGCCGATTTTTAGCATTAGGATCTATTTTTGGAAGATGGCGTGCGGACCACATTAACAATGCAGAGACACACATGCCATGCATTGTCTATATTTGGAGAAGTGGTTCAAAGAGTCTATGCATCGAGACAAGCTAAGAATAGAATTGACACTTCAGTTAACTGCTAAGAGGACTATAGATAGCGCACTTGCATGTGTGGCTATGTTTGTAAATGGTGTGTGGCTATCAATAACATGTGACCTATTTCTGGAATAGATAAGTGGTGAAGAGCAAGTCCCCACCCTATATATATGATGTTAGGTGCATAGTAGATGTGTGTATCACTTAAAGCCGTGTATGTATGATTTTGGATCTTTGTGTGTATCAGATCCATACGCGCATTGATATAGATTGACAATACTGTAAAGAGCTTTTGTATTTACTAATAGATGGAAGATATTGGCTGAATCTAAGTGTCATTCTGTGTAATTGAGCAGTGCATGTTAATGGTAAAATCATGATTATTGTTTAAGCTTGTTCTTTCATAGATTTGAGGATAGCATGCATTATAAAATAATGGATTAGTTATGAATCTATATGTTTCTTCCTTCATCATGTTAACATCTTGTTACAACAACCCTAAAGAGGGACCTAGTACCTTTGTGCGCTCTGGGTGAGAGCTCAGTCTAGGCTGAGTGATGTGCCAGAGCAACGAGGGTGTTATCTGGTAAATTCTAGGTTGCATCATTGGTTCCGTTGCCAGGACCTCTTTTTAGTTATTTCCAGGATGGTTCATGATGAAGACGTACCGGTTAACTCTAGCAAGTATTGAGGAATGGATACATGATCTAGAGGAAGAATATACATGACAGTTCAGAAGTGGATCTGAGTTTAACTCACGCACTTGGGTAGAACGGAACATGTATGACAGCTTATATGAGAGCTTTTTTGCTATCGTCCAATAGAACTATACGAGTGGCTTCTTTGCTTATGCATCCCAATGGAATTGGAGGTATCGCGCACTTGTCCGGACACGGGAAGAATTTCAGGCCCTCATGATGCTGATCCGATTTGGACTCGCGTAGTGGATACATGATTTCGTGGTGTCCTAAACAATTATATTACGGAATATTCAATTTCGACATACTCTTGCCCAAAGGGAGCTGAATTCCGATTTTGTGGTATCCAAGGGAACATATTTGCAAGGTATTTCACTGGCAATCAAGATCTTAATGGTAACTTTGAACTTGAAGAGTAAACCAATGAATAACTAAACTTCGCCATGCGTGAGAGTAGGAACATGTTTGATTTAAGATGACAGACCAAGCGGTAGAAAGGTAAAGAGAGGAAAGGAGACTTAAGTATAATGAGGCACACGAGAGGGAGATAGAGAAGCAACATTCTATTGCAGAGAGTATGGTGTTGAGGAGAGATATGGCTCGTGAAGGATTTGTAGCTCATGTAGAAGACGTGGAGCCAGAGCATCCAGAACGCCCCCATCTTGGAAATCATGATAGAGATCCCCCCTCAGCCTCACACAAAAGTGTACCAACATAAACTACCTAGACCGCGGGCGCGCATCTTAATCCACCTAGTGACCTAGCCCTTACGCTTGGTTTTTTAGTATCTAATACGACAAGTAACCAACAAACAAACTTGGGACGTAGGCAAACAGGAGTAAGTCAGGGATCAAGTACATCAATGGCAGGATAGACGGCTTCAATGTTATTTGGAGGAACCTTTTCAGGCGGATCATCCTCACAGAATGTTGGAATCACCTTTGGAAGTGGAACTACCTCATAGAATGTAGGGGTTCTGTATAGTACTACTGTCGAAGCACAGGGAAGTACATCTACAGGCCCTGTTCCAACTATAGGTGCCGGATCAGAAGGTATAGGTGGTTTTAGTTCCGGTGGATCTGGTGGTTCTGGAGGTAGAGGGAACAAAAGAGGTTCGGGATTAGGTGGTCAAGGTCCATAACAACCCCAAAATATCTATATGGAGATGTCTCTTCGTCTTCCAGGAGTATAGAGGTATAGAGGATACTTTGTTGAACATGTGCATATGTGTGAGATCTTGTGGCACGCTAAAGGGATCACAACTTCGGAGTGAAAGGCAAGTCAATTCACCACTACATTACGGGGGCACACACACACTGGTATAGGAAGTTTGACCCCGATCAAACTTTCGTGGATTATGCATCATTGAAAGATGCTTTCTTCAAAGAGTTCCATATCCCGAGTTTGAACCTAAGAGTATAAGTGCGCTCAAAGATATCAAGAAAGGCACTACCGAGAGTGTATGTGAGTATGATGCTCGTTTTAAGACACTTTTATCTAAATTATCTTATGATATTCACGCTAACCAACATGCACAATGGTTCGTTAGGGGATTGATTACACCTTTTAGAAGGGCGCTGTCACATAAGACATACACGAATCCGCGTGAAGCACTAGAAGCGACTTTGCGTCTTTGAGGCGATTGGGAGCATGATACATCTGGCGTTAGCCCATTCCTAGAGGCACAGATTGCAGCCATGGAAAAATAGTTAGAGAAGCTATCAACAAACTCACCCATGAAACGCGCTCAGGAATTTGGTGTACAGATTGTGAGGTGGAGGGTCACACCAAGGATATTTTCCCTCACAAATATGTATGCTCATTACTATTGGACTATGAAATTTTCCATTTGAATCATGATGATAGTCACTATCCTTTGTTACAACGTGTGATAAGGAAGAATGTATCTTGATTTTGCAAAATTTGTAGGTCCACGACCCATGATACTGAGGATTGTTGGTTGATTGGACAAATCCATGATGCTATAGACCTTAGGGTATGACAGACAGGTATAACAGATAGTTCTAAGGGTAAGAATGAGCACCAAGATCACGATCATAATAAAACGCGGTATGACAAGAATGAGGGGTATTTTGAAGGATGTTGTGGAAAGGGACGTGTATATCATGGTGGATGTGGAGGATGAGGCCATGTTGGAGGAAGAGGTGAGTTCCCTCATGGAACATGTTATACGTGCGGATCTCCGACCACTATAGGCACAAGTTTCCTCATAATATTGCATGTTCTTTTCTCGGAAAGAACCACAACTATGAAGAGTTCCCAGGACTTACACAAGCATTTGAGTAAGTGGCATAAGAAAGAAAACAAAGGCACCGAGATGGTTAGAATCTAGAACGCGATAGGGGAATAGTGGATTCCCAAGATAACGGAGGACTGAGGCATTAACAGTGAAGATTACTACATGTGCCGAGGCAACACGCACGAGAGAGGAACTACACTAGAAGCCTACGATCACAAAGGAGGAGGTTTTGCACGCGAGGTACCTAGATCCTACTCATCGAAGGAAGTTTACCAAGATACCATGGAAGTACTAAGGAATCTTGTGGTGAGATACAGTACCTAAAGGAGCAAAATAAAGCATCGTAGAGACAGGTCAAACCGGTATCGATGATCTGCAGGAGGTGTGCAAGATGTTGCGCCAGGAGAACATTATTCCACTATTAGGAAGTTGGTTAAAAGGAAACACTCGCACGCAAGTCTTGAGATCAGATGGCAGATTATGCATGCAAATCTTCCCTTGATAGTATTAACTATGATAAAGAAATTACTCGAATGATGTTGTGGATGGGTGGCTATTGAGTAACATATTGATTGATACGGCAAAAGTAAATGTGCGTACATTATATGTATGGGTACAAATGGGGAGACCTCCATTGCAACCATCATCTAATGTGTTATTTATGGAAAACTAGACTAAGGCCGCTCCCATAGGAGTTTTGAAGGATGCATCTATAACTATACAAGGGCCAAGTTCACTAGGGATTTTGAGGTATTAGCACTTGCGAAGCGAGACAATTTTCTAGCCTTGCTTGATGCCCCCCTGGTGTTATGCGAATAACGCTGACTTGAGATTCAATAAGGGGTATGTTAGCTTTGAAAACAAGGAGGAAAGGGTGGTGATACCTTTGATAGATGGCAATTCTATGCCATATATTGAGCCTCTAAGTGAGGAGGATCCAAACAGAGTTTATGTACGCGCTATTCAGGACCCAGAGGTCAATGAGCCATCAAAAGAAGGAATCCTATAGTGGGAGGATTCTCATTCTATTAGTGATACTATGAGTATTGCGTGCGACAATTGGGCTCATGGTACATATGAATTAGTAGGGTGCGAGGTGAAAGGTGTAGTTACGTGCAAAAATAGACTTTCAATTTGATTTGACGGATAGGTAGCATAATACCTTGGTATACGGGGACATAAGATCTTCCTGCCTTTCTAAAGGCTGTGGAAACACAGTGGATAGATCAAAGTACAAGGATAAATATGTTAGTATATACACTGCGTGGGACAACAATGCACTTGGTGGGTAGTCCACAAGGATAATCTTATAAACTGGGAAGAAATTGGGATAGCCTTGTCTACTAGGTTTATAAAGAACAATGCACCTATGCAAATCTTGTTAGGAAATCAATTATTTAGTGCTCCATGGTTGATAATATAACAATAATATTATAATGTAATTTGGTGACATTATTGTTATGTAACAATAATGTAGAAGTTTGTTGTGTACGTGAGTTTAGAGATATTTATGGAGGAGTGGTTGTAGCCACCTCCTTGATCATAGGAGAAGTTTTCCTAATAATTGTATTGTTCATATGATATAATCGCGAGTTCATTATTATCGTGTATGGATTGTATTTCTGAGTGATTATATTGAAGATTGTTTACATATATCTGCTTATAACCTGTCATATGGTAACAGAGCAGGCATTTTCAGAGTGAATCCATGGAGAATTAATTTTTGAAGGGGCATTTCAATTTCCTTGATTGCCCTATGAATAGTTTCCAGATTTTATGCATGTTGCCAATCTGTGCATTAGAAAATCGTGGCTTTAAATTTATTCCCGTGGAGTTGTGGTTCCATTGCTAGCAGTTGTGCAGATCTATTCTCCTGAGCATGAGTCTCCATTTTGGTATCACCACTCCAATCCAAAACACAACTGTGTCCCTTCAACATAGTATGATAAAAAGCTCATTCTCTTAATTATTGCTTAGCATCACGAAAAGTGGAAGCAGAGCCTACATAAAAAGCGTGGAGATCAAGACGTCTCAGCCATGCAAGAAAATTGAAATTCGGGAGATCCATCTGAGACGTCCTTCAACTGCAAATTCATTTGATAGTAGCAGGTCATGAATGCAATAACTTTGTATCGAAGGAATTGTGTATTCGAATGGGATTGGATGAGTAAACATTTGATCTCATTTCTGCTCTTCGCATGTGGATGGAATTGAGACATTAATTTTACATGCACTGAACCGACACTTGACAACATTGTCTCATTGCATCAATTTGGTAGAAACTGAAAAGGCGTGCAGTGAAGTCCAGATAGAGGTGATGCATCAAGGAGTGCCAAACGTATTCTAAGGATCTGAATAAACAAAGTGCAGCATGTGTGCATCTCTACGTGTAAGTCTGTGTTGATCTACCAAATAATCAGAATTTGCATGTGTGGTTAAGTTTTTGTATAGCATTGGTTTAGTTCTTGTTCCACTTTCGGTTGCATTGTGTTTGAAGATATCAAATCCAATCTTTAATTGGATTTAATTCAAAAATACCATAATGGAAAAAATGAGTCATGTTGAAAAATTTGATGGAAAATATTTTCACACTTGGCAAGTACGAACTCAGTTGATATTGATTAACAAAGATCTGTGGGACATTGCGGATGGAACATTCAAGAAACCAACCGATGTTGGTGAAGTGGCCAAATGGGAGAGTAGAGATCGTAAAGCAACAAAAATCATTGGACTTGGGTTGTCTGATGCATATTTGCATCATATAGACCTTTCAAAAAGTTCAAATTTCATTTGGACAACATTGAACAAGTTGTTTGGATCCCAAACCGGAAGCGCAAAGCAGTGACCTTGAAGCAGAAGTTGTTCGGACTCAAGATGGATGAAGGAGAAAGCATGGTACAACATATAAGTAAGTTTCGGTCTATTCTGAATCAATTGTCAGGGATAAAAATTAAAGTAGAGGATGATGATGCAAAAGCTGTTTTGTTGAATAGTATGCCATCTCACTATGCAAACATTGTTTTTACTTTGAGCAAGATCAATCCCAGCCTAGAAGATCTAATTTCTTCACTGATAGATGAAGAAAATAAGACTGTTACACCAGAAGAAAATGCATTGTATGGTGACGATAAAAAAAGACGATCCAAATTCTTTTCTAAGCAGAGATCAACATTCACAGACTCCAAGAAAAGATTCCTTTGTCATTACTATAAAAATCAAGGACATGGTATTATGTATTGCAGGCAAAGAGCACAAGATTTGCTTGAGGGAAAATTAAAAGAAAATGCTTTTATTTCTGAAAATAGAAAAGAAGAAAGTGATTGGGAAGCAGGATCCAACCATTCACATGATAGAGAAGTTGATGCTCAAGATAGTGAAGAAGACTTTCTCTTCTAAAAAGAATGCATCTGTTGGAGGAAGGAGGCACATGAGGCTGGAGGTCATTCATCGACCTCGTCGTCACCACCAGCGGGGCCACACAATCTTTGTGGTGATAGTGTGTGTGTGAGTTTGTTTTTTATTTCAGAGTTGCAGTTGATTTCAGTTGTGTGGAACATGGTTCTTTTTCAGTGTTCCTATTTTGGTTTGAATAAGTGAAATGTTCACATTGAGGGGGTGAACATGGTCTCAATGTTCCATTTTCTCTTTTCATATTTGTTATCAGTGAGCAATGTTTCCTACATAATTCCCTGAAGGAAAAGCATAGTGGACAGATGAAAGCACAAGGAAAAGTAGCATCATGATATTGAGGTTGTTGGTTGTCCTGTAAAACCATCCATGTTGAGGTTGTTGGCTGTCCTATAAAACCATCCATGTTGAGGTTGTTGGCTGTCCTGAAAAACCATCTAGATCATGAGCACGCATGGGTGGCACGCTGCGAAGGAAGTGCAATTGTTTTTCTCCCATGTTCGCACTAAGGGGGGGAATGTTAGGAAATCAATTATTTAGTGCTCCACGGTTGATAATATAACAGTAATATTATAATGTAATTTGGTGACATTATTGTTATGTAACAATAATGTATATTAGGAGTTTGTTGTGTACGTGAGTTTAGAGATATTTATGGAGGAGTGGTTGTAGCCACCTCCTTGATCATAGGAGAAGTTTTCCTATATAATTGTATTGTTCATATGATATAATGGCGAGTTCATTATTATCATGTATGGATTATATTTCTGAGTGATTATATTGAAGATTGTTCGCATATATCTTCTTATAACCTGTCAAATCTGCACTTATAGTGGTGACCAAATTGTTTAAAATCACCTTGATAGTGTGAGAGATTCTGGATAGCGAGGACATGAAGCATTACCACCTTCACTTTGGGTGCATAGATTGTATTCCATGCTCCAAGGATGTGCATGCACTTGGTATATATATGCAGAACTACATAGAGAAACTGGAAACTGACAAGATTTGACTGTAGGTATGATCCAGATGTTTGACTACTTCTCGACTAAACCTCCTGTAGCAGAGGCATTAAAATTTGTCAAGCACTTAACTATGGGAGATAGTGCAAAAGAAAAAGAGCATATTCAGGAATTATTTGGTGAGACAGAGTTCAGAGCATGTTTTGAAAAGGAAGAAGAAATAGACTCCTTACTACTTGAGCATGCTTGCCTTGAGAAAGAGAAGGGAAAGATGGTTTACATTGTGGATGATGAGGAAGTTGAGAATCTAGATATTGAACATTCACACGGGGTGTGTGAGGTCTTAGACAATGCAGACATGGATACGCGCGCCTACCATGAACCTATGAAGATAAAGAAGGTGAATATAGGTTTAGAGGCTGAGCCTAAGGAGGCCATAATTGGAGATTACTGGTCAGATTCAGAGGTAGCAAGGATCATCGAGTTACTAAGAGATTATTAGAACTTATTCCCTTGAGGATATCATGAACTTAAAGGCATACATGAATCATGTGGGGAAATGAAGATCAAACTTAAGGAAGGTGCACGACCGATTATAAAGAGACCTTGAGAATGAATCCTAATTTGCATGGAAAGGTAATAGAAGAGATTGATAAAATGCTAAAATGGGATCATCAAGCCTCTTAATGAGTCCGAATGGGTTAGCCCAATGGTGATCGATATCAAGAAGGACAAATGAATTAGGATATGTGTGGACTATAGGGAACCGAATGTTGCATGTTTTATAGATCCATTCCCCACACCGTTCACCGATGAAATACTAGAAGGAATTTCGGGCGTGAAATATATTCGTTCACGACATGATTTTTTGGGTATCATCGGGTTAGGATTGCTCGGGAGGATCAAGAAAAGACAACATTTACTACCGAATGGGGCAGTTTTGCTTACATTGTGATGCCCTTTGGATTGAAAAATGTATCATTGTATTCTCGTGCATAGTTGTTCAAGAATTCAAGGATTTTATTCACAATTTCTTGCGCAGTCTACTTAGATGATTGGATAATATATGGGCTTGTGAAAGATCATTGTGACAATCTATGCTTAATGTTTGAACGATGCTTACAATTGAGTATCTCTTTGAACTTCAAGAAATGCATATTTGCTACACCATTTGGGATACTGTTAGGACATATAATCTGCAAGGAAGGTTTGCTAGTTGATCTCGCCAAGGTTCCAGTCATTTTAGGCCTGGAAGTGTCTACCAGTCAAAGTGAGGTGCGCGGATTTTTAGGTCATACAAGATATTATACAAAATTCATAAAAGGGTATGCCAAAATTACTGCACCCTTGGAAGAATTGTTGAAGGGGAAAGGTACATTTTATTGGGGAGAACCGCAACAACACGTGTTTGAGATATTAAAAGAGAAACTTACTACTGCGCTCATTCTGCACTTTCCCTCATGGGATAAACTGTTTCATGTACATGTGGACGCTTCTAGTATGGAAATTGGTGTTGTGTTAGCTCAACCTAGCGAGGGTATTATAGATCATCCAATTTGTTTTGCTAGTAAGAAGATGACTCCTGCTGAAAGGAATTATACAACTACAGAGCACGAAGCATTGTCAATGATCTATGCATTGTACAAGTTTCGATAGTACTTATTAACAACACCATTTGTGTTTTATATAGATGGCCTTAAAGTACTTGTTGTATATATTTACCCCCAGGTAAATATAGATACACAAAAGAAAGCATGTCGGAGGGGTTGGAAAACCCGACACAAAAGAAAGCATGTCGGAGGGGTTGGAAAACCCGACACAAAAGAAAGCATGTCGGAGGGGTTAGAAAACTCGACACAAAAGAAATTCGGGTTTCGGGTTTCGGGAAACATGAAACATGAGACATGCAGATCGCAAGGGATGTCCCGATGCTTGAGAGTTCCGCAAACCCGAAACACTTCCTAGGAGAATTGGGTCTTGGAGTTGGGAAAACATGTCGGGAAAGCATGGGGCGGAAACATGTCGAGCCATCCTCCAAACCCGATGCACATGCAAGTCCTTTTTTTGCCCCGAAACAAAGGAAATCTTGGAAATACTGGCGGAAGCGGGTTTCGGGAAAACACAAGCATCAAACACATGTCGAGGCATCCTCCAAACCCGATGCAAATGCAGAGGAGAACCCCGAACCCGACAGGCAGAAGACCCTGACGCGGGAAATATTCAGATCGCCATAACTTTTTACAGGGAGCTCGGATTCACACAAGGTTGGACTTTTTGGAAAGCTTGCAAGGTCCTCTACCCAACTATGACTGGATATCTTTAATTGGGTGGGAACAAGTTCTTAAAAATGCAAAAATACAGTTCGCCATATTTTGAGTTGTTGGGGATCTCACCTACCGCCATGATGAGGAAGAGTTAGGTGCAGTCTTGGAGGTGGTTGGGGCAGAATTCGAATCATTCTCTTCTCCCTCATTTTCCTCATATAAATGGAAAGGAGAGGCTCTTTGTAAAGGGTTGGAAAATTTTGTTTTGCATTCTCCCTTCTTCCCTTGCTTGCAAGAGAATTTGTGGAGCTTTCAAACCTCCCATACGGGCATTGTAATGCGATTTTCCTTGCCTTTTAGCCACTTTGATATCTTTGTATCGACTCTTGAGCAAATATATATATGTTTGTGATTGATTCTCAACCCTCTCATGTATTCATTTGTCATTTTGATCTCTTATTGCAGTTTGGTTACTTGTGCATGGTGTTTGTATTGCATCTATGTGAGTACTGTTGTTAAATTTGCAAAACGAGTGTCTAACATTCCTCGGTGCATCACCTTTGTAGTTTAGGTTTTATTCTATGCATTTTCTTACCTGTCTCTTTGGCAAGTTAGATTAGGTCTTAGTAAACCCTCTGCATTTTATTTGTGCATCGAGCAGAGGAATAGGAACCGGCCTTCATCCAGGAGAGCTTTTCCGATTTCGCAAGGTCCCACACTTGGGAAAAGCTCCATGTTATGGAATCGCACTGAGAGTCTCAACCCATCGTGTTGCAGAAATTCAAGGGTGCTGCGATTCGTCACCATCTGCAATGATACTTAGTTAACAATCCCATCTTACAGGGGCGCATATGCGAGATGGGTGCTCCTATTCCAAGAGTTTGACTTCACGGTTGTGGTGAAGCTAGGAAAATCTATTTGGACCGAGACCATTTATCTAGAATCAATTCAAGAGAGGATGCACAGAAAATTGAAGAGACAATTCCGGATGCACAGTTATATAGGTTACAACACGTGCCCGTAGAATTAGAAGACACTGCAGTCTTTTTACGAACATGTATGACACCAGAAGGAATGAAAGCTATAGAAAAGAAGTAGCTTGCTATACGCGCGACACCATTTATGCTAATAAATGGTGACCTCTACAAATTAGGTAGAGAAGAAGTATTATACCGTTGTGTATTAGAGTATGAGCATAAGGATATTATGGAAGAGGCTCATGGTGGTATTGTAGGAGGCCATTATGCAGGTGATGCGACTGCCAGAAGATCCTACTTGTTGGATTATGGTGGGATACATTGTATAAGGATTGTAAAGAATATTGTAAGGCATGTGATCATTGTTAGTGCCTAGGAAAACTAGAGGCGAGAGATGAGATGCCGTTGAGACCAATTACTAGTGCCGAACCATTTGAGAAATGGGCCATTGATTTTGTAGGACCTATTTTGCCATCCGCGCGATCTTGGATCACGCTATATCGTTACTTGCATAGATTATCTCACACGGTGGGTAGAAGTAACCCCTACTAAGGGGCGTACGATAGCTACTGCAACAGCTAGGTTTCTGTGGGAGAATGTTCTTACATGATATGGGTGTCCTTTGAGCTTGACAAGTGATAGAGGTACACATTTTTAATGAGAAAATCAGGATCCTATTTGATGAGTTTATGGTTACACACCATAAAACTACACCGTATCATCCTCAGGAAAACAGAACTGTTGAGGCCTTCAACAAGATTTTGATCTAGACTTTGACAAAAATTTGTGATGTTGGGAGAAAGGATTGGGATGACAAAGTATCAGCTTTGATTTGGCCATATAGAACAACTTACAAGAGATTGAACAAAGCCACACCATTTCGATTGGTGTTTGGCGTGAAACTATTCTCCCTATAGAATTTATGTTACCTTCTTTACGCATTTGCAAGCGTCTTTGGAGGTCTAGCTGATGAAAAGGATTTAGAAGAACATATTGACAAGATGATTCAACTAGATGATCAACGAGCTATAACACGATGGAGTTAGAAGCGAGGAAAAGGCCGGGGAAAAAGGCATGACATGATATAAACATAAGGGATAAGAAGTTTGAGATTGTACAAATGATACTTCTTTATGACTCCAAGTTCTTGTGCCATCCAGGAAAGCTCAAAGTACATTGGTTAGGGCCGTATGTTATCACTTCTATACTTGAATCAGGTGCTTGCAATTAGAAGCACTTGATGGAACACGATTACCTAGTTACTTTAACGGGAGTAGGTTGAAGCCCTACTATAAATAAACTTCTTGGTGTTTGTAATAAGGCAATATTGCCATTTAGTTTAGATTTTCAATTCAAGTATTTCCTTAATGTATTTCCTTCTTTGTCACTATGCTTTGTCAATTTAGTTGTGTTTGTGTAATAAGCGCGTTTGCGCCCCTGAAGCTAATTACTGTATGAAGAATATTTATGCGCAGAGGAGTGCACATACTTTTAGTGTGGGGTGGTTGTAGTCTTGTCCAAGAAAAGAGCCGTGGGGTTTGAAAGGTGAAAGGAATAAGTGCTACTGGTGTGCTTTAAGTCAAAAGCAGATTGTTTCTCAAAAGTGACCAAGGATGGAGATGAATGAAAGAAAAATATAACGCAAGGTAAGCGGAGGCCATGTTAGCTACCAAGAGAAGGTACAGTGACGAGGTACTTGAAGTGCAGGAGCACGCACTGAAGAAAATTCTGTGACCAGAGGGTAGGAAGGCACGCTAGAAGGTTATAGCTGGGCGTGAAGATGTACCACACAGAGTGAATGGATTTGGTCAATGAATGAGGGGATATTTGGTAGGTGAAGGAGCAATAAATGCATCAAAATTTGAAAAATTTATATAAGGATGGGATGTGGATTCATTTTTACCGCTACGACTAAGAGTATTTGAGAGAAGAGCCAAGTGCAAAGATTCGAGTGATCGAGTTAAGGTGCGAAGGTTGTGAAGCCAAGTGTGACAACTAGATTTGTGCAACAAGAAGCTTGCATCCCTAGTGGTGAAGGGTTTGAGAAAATCAGGGAGACAGAAAAGGGTTAGGTTATGTAGTTTCCACGTAGGGCATAATTGAATCGAGCTAGGGTTTGATTAAATGCAGGTTGTAGAGTTGAAAGAGGAGACATTTGCAAGGTAAAAATGGCACCAAAGAAGGAATCTACAGCGATAGTAAAAGGAAAGAAGAAGGTAGTTATCAATGAAGAAGAAATGGCACCGAAAGCCATTTTTAGAGATCAATACCGAAGGAGTCATCGTCGGACAAGAATGGGATTCACTCGTCAGAAAGAGCAAAGTGTGTGAATATAATCATAGGACTCTGGAGAACAAGAAGGAGATCGATTCCTTGCTTACTGCTAGAACGAACAAGCACACGACGGAGGATATGCCAGTGTATGACGATGTAAGCGAGAAGATCCTAAAGAGAATTGTGGTCTATAAGTTGTATGAGATTCCATATTTCAGAAGTATGAGCCCTTGTATCGGTGGTTCATGAGCGGGGGTACACGAAGATGTCTTCTACTTTGCGGGACACGAGTTAGAATTTCATCTACATTAGTCTCATCGATTCTGTGTCCGAAGGCCACATGGGAAGACATAAAGGTGACCTTGCGGCAGATAAATCTGTGATTGTAAAGACCAAACAAGAGTTGGGATACTTGAAGGGTCCATGTGGAATGGACATAGACAAATTGAATAACTATCCAATATGCAGTCATGCAACACACCTTGTTACCAAGTTGAATGATCAAGAAGCAGTGGTCTTAGGTAAATACTATGTGGTTACATGTGGCGTGTAAGATGTCAGAAGGGACAATCTACAACATTGTAGGCTATATTGCAGAGAAAATAGTCGAAGAAGCATGCACAAGAGGGAAGATCAACTTTGGGGCTGTTCTACTATCACTAGTATTTATGGAGATCGAGTACCAGATGGACCAAAGGAGAAAATAAGGGAATACCCCATTGAGAACAAGTCCCCAAATTTGAAAGATTCAACAAGTACTTATGTAGGGGGCCAATATAGAAGAAGTAAAACAAAGGGAAAAGAAGTGGTATGATAGGCTCTACGTGGCATTTGGGGAAGAGTGGCGCATTCCAAATGACCTACCAGAAGATGGTAGGGAAACAAGTTCAATTTTCGTATATCAACATTTCGCATCACGTGCTTTCCAATGAAATATGGAGTTTGGAGCCCTTGGTGCTATTGCCTTATGCATTCACTACAAGATATTTTCAAGAATTTGTTCATAGATTTACAGACATGCACCGACTGATCTTCAATGCAGATAACGTAGATTGCGATTACCATACGCTGAGGAAGAAGTATGTGTATCCTGGTAGAAGTGCCTATATAGAGAGAATAATTTGAGAGGTTACGAATATCAAACCAATAAGTTTGGTAGCAGAGATGTGGGGAAGTATTGGTGTATCTCAGTGAAGCCATAAATTGAGAATAACAAATATGTGGAAGGTGAGTTCGCACTTCTAGCACCACTAAAGGGAAAGCATACAATGGAGAACATCCTAGTGCTTAAGCCCACATAACCGATTGAAGTGCAGGATGAGGAGGAGGAGCGCAAAGATAGTGGTGGTTTGGAGCATAGGGGTAGGAGACATCCTACAAGTTAGAGTGACGCCGAGCATCTTTGTTACACCTCCAAAGCCACAAGAGGAGGATGAAGAGGACTTGAATGCGGCCCAAGGGGAGCACATGTTTAAAAGAGTATTCAGGAGAACAAGGACCCAAGGTGCTACTCCAACCACTGTGCGCAAATCACCCTGACTCTCTCCACGAAGGAGGATCTTGTGAAGAGGAGGAAGCTAAAGTTGAATGAGGAGGCGAAATAGTCGAGAGGAAAGCATGCCTATTTCCCCTACACCTCCAGAGGACATAGAAAAATAGGGTAAAGCATCGAAGGAAAAATAAGAGGAAGAGAGAAGACCGGAGGAGACAAGCTGCAGAAGGTGTTTAGGACATGGAGACGTAAGTCCCAAATTTGGAGGTTGAGGTTCCTAAGTAGGAAAAGTCTAGAAGGACATGTGGGGAGAAAACTCCACCACCATGGGGTATGCGAGAGGATGCACGGGAAAAATTGTTCGTGCTCGCTTCCGAGCACGATCGCACGTAAAGATTTATTTGGTTGGGAGTTAATGGATGAAGATATGGTGACTATGCGGACTAGAAAGCAACTATTATGGTTAATGCACACCAACATGGATGAGCCTGATTTTGATGTGTACAAAGATTTATGCGTTTCAAGGTGGCTGAAGAAGGCACCTCAGGATAGACACATAACGTAAAGCCTACTGTCATGTCAAATGAGTAGGTTAACAATGCACTTTGGTGAAAGTTTCGCACGATGTGGGTAGAAGAAACATGGACAAAGCTTCCACGATCGAGCATTGCGCGAAGAGTTGAAGACAAAGGATGAAGAGATAACGCACATAACACAGGAAAGGGAATTCATGCAGAAGAATAATGAGGTGTTCATAAGCATCGTAGAGGAGATTGGGGATAGTGTAATTAAGGAAAGGCCACACTTAGAGGACAAGGTACCACAGACATTTCCTTCAGCGATACACTATGTGGGAAATTTGGTGGACTTGGTACTCGAGGATGAAAATATGTGTATGAAAGCGCCAAACGCTCCGAACAAGATATTGATCAAGAAAAAGCATACGTGATGAGAAAGATCACATCTTGTGAAGGGATGTTGTAGACATTACAAGAAGTGTTGAAGAAAGCAGACCAGGCTTTAAATATATGCACATCTCCAGAGGTGCTCATCAACATTAAGACCTTGGAAGATAATGATGAGGTCCAGAAAGCAATGAAAGATGAGACATTGAGCCACACATAAATATTGTCATTTGTTAAACAAAAGCACGAGGCCTTAGCAGCAACACAAGAGCCACACCAGACTTGGCTGGAAGAGCTTGGAAAGTTGATTGCGCAAAACATGGACCTTTTAGAAGGTAGAATGACATCAATGTCTAGTGTTGTGTTTGTTTTTCAAAATGAGAAAGGAGAAATTGTGAGGGATGAGTTGGAATCCATTGTTGTGGACATCCTAGAGAAAGAAAAGCAAGCACTTACTAACTGGTAGATATTAGAGGTCGAAATAAAGGAGAAGTATCCAAATTTAATATTGCAAACTGATACAAAGGAGGTTGCCTAATAACCTCATAAAAATTCTTTATTCGTCACATTCTTTAATTCTTATTTTTCTTTCAAATTTTGGAGATACCCATTATTGGGACCATAATGAGATTAGTTTGGGGTAATGTTGATCAAAGAATACTTGTCTAAAATCACATGAGGAGTTCGTGTGGGATAGAATTCCCGGAACCAAGGGCATGAAAGGATAGGAAGGACCCGCATGCGGAAGGCAAGTTCAAATTTTAGGAATTAGCCGATTTTGAGCATGAGGATCTATTTTTGGAAGATGGCGTGCGGACCACATCAACAATGCAGAGACACACATGCCATGCATTGTCTATATTTGGAGAAGCAGTTCAAAGCATCTATGCATGGAGACAAGCTAAGAATAGAATTGACACTTCAGTTAACTACAAGAGGACTATAGATAGCGCACTTGCATGTGTGGCTATGATTGTAAATGGTGTGTGGCTATCAATAGCATGTGACCTATTTCTAGAATAGATAAGCGGTGAAGGGAAAGTCCCCACCCTATATATGATGTTAGGTGCATAGTATATGTGTGTATCATAGAGAGCGGTGTATGTATGATTTTGGATGTATGAATGTGTGTATCAGATCCATACACACATTGATATAGATTGACAATACTGTAAGGAGCTTCTGTATTTACTAATAGATGGAAGATATTGGCTGAATCTAAGTGTCATTCTATGTAATTGAGTAGTGCATGTTAATGGTAAAATCATGATTATTGTTTAATATTGTTCTTTCATAGATATGAGGATAGCATGCATTATAGAATAATGGATTAGTTATGAATCTATATGTTTCTTCCTTCATCATGTTAACATCCTGTTACAACAACCCTAAAGAGGGACCTGGTACCTTTGCGCGCTTTGGGTGAGTGCTCAGTCTAGGCTGAGTGATGTGCCAACACGACTAGGGTGTTATCTGGTAAATTCTAGGTTGCATCACTTTTCTTTTTATTTTTCCACCCTAGGTGGATTTCAAATGGAAGGTTTGAGGAAGTTTAGGTGTTTCCACACTTATATATACAATTTAGGAAGAAGTGTGTATTGAACGAATACAATGGTACCATATGTTGTGTTTAGAAGGTTGTAATTTTTTAAGCGATGTAGTTTATATGCCTCTGCTAATAGTTTAGCACATTCTTTGCTGCTATTATGGGGTCCTGAAGCACAAGGAGATTTTACTCCCTCTCCCTCTCTAAAGAATGGGAGTGGGAGTGGGAGTGGGTCCTCTCTAAATAGTGGGGAGTGGGGTGGGTTCTTTAATAACATGGATACTGAGACCCTCTCCCAACTATCTATATATATAGTTGGGGAATCCGACCCATATCCCATATCTATATGTATTGGACCTACAACCCAGTAGGAGAGATAGGGAGAATGATATACACATGATATCATTCTAAAGAAATGTATTATTAAGTCATTGTAATGTTTATGTCATATTTTTATTTTTGTGGGTTCATTAAAATGAGCAAGTATAATATTGTGCACTATATAATGTGGAAAAACAAAACAATTCTATTTTTTTCAAATTTCTATGATTAGTGTGCATAAATCCATTGAAGTATGTGGAAAGAATAAAGACTAGATACATTGTACATAGTCGCTAACGTGAAATAATTTCAGCCCAAAATCTAAGGAGAGCATGTAAGTAACAATGCTAACTAACAAAGTGAGGGAAATATGAGTGGGTTATTCAGAGACACAAATTCTATACACTTGGGTAAATTTCTAGGTCATAAAGCATACTAATATATAGATGATTCCTATGTAAGAGAAGTAGTGGTTGATAGCGTATTTTGATATTTTTTCTTTATCTCTTATAGTTTTATTAGCCTTACACATCTTACAACCATGTTGGTGCTTAATTTATTTATCTTTTATGGCCTCGAAACTAGTGCCCAATTAGGATGAAGCACCTAGGTGCTCCTGTCCCTCCCGAGCACTCCTAGCTCTTTCCATCATTTTCTTACTCTTTTGGGTCTCTTTTACTTTTGGGTCATCTTTTACAACTTTGGGTCAGCCTTTTAGTTGTTAATTACGAAATTAAAACAAGGGAATTATATATATACATAGTTATTATTCTTAAATAAGGGGCCAAACACTAAACATTACATACTATAACTCAAACTTTCATCCAAAAGAACAAAAGCATTACAAAGCATCCATCTAGCACATTCACTCAAGGGACAATGACTACATCACTCTACATATACAACATAAGAGGAAAAGTCTATTCTATTCCATCTCACACATCCTATACATTTGCTATATTATTGATCTAGCCCATTATCATTGTGCAACTTACACAAAGGCATCACTACACACACTTTCACACATAACTACATGCAGTCTAAAGTGTAGTGCAATGCTCAGTACTAAGTTCAATCTTCGGGTGACCATTGGGGTCAGTCTAATTTCCCATTATGCATCTTCTTTATTAGGTTTGATGTGGTTTGTGGGTATGTGCAACTAGGTATCTATTTTGTACACTACATGTGCAAACAATGCCATTGGGACAAATTCATAGCAATTAAAAAAATCAACACCAAAGCTCCACCCTGCATTTAAAAGATCAAAATGTGAGCATCCGAGTGGAAACTAGCACCTAGATCCAAATCCACTAACTCTCAGCGCTCCTATCCTTTAGTAAATGCTTTTGTCCTACATGATTTTAGGTCTCGAGAACCTCCAGTGAGCCTTGGCGACACTACTTCTAGATCATTTCATCTATTCACCTTCTCAAATCATTTTTAAATCAACTAAGTCATCTATCTCTCTCATTTTCTTAGGGTTTCATATCATTATATGCTTGTTGTTTGTCATTTTCCTACATATTATCATTTCTATATCATTAGCTACAATGATAGTTCTTGTAAAATTTAGATTTAATTACATTTATATTAAATCATTTGGTGAACCCCACTCATGATCAAACATTTGGATCCTTATTTTGCCTATTCTATCTGATATTCTTTCATGTCTCATCAATTCTCCTTACATCAATTACTTCAAATGCACCCACCTTACAAATATGTTCTCCAAAAATCCATAGATACTATGTACCTCCCTTGTAATACACCACCTACATAAGTAAGTGTCATTTTGATTGTCTCTCTAATGACCCTATCATTCATGATACCACAACCAATCAACCCCTCTTTCATTTCATTCAAGCTTTACACCATTTATTTCAAGATAAATTTCAAGCTATGGAAACCACAATTACATCCCTCACAACTGAAATCCAACATCTCAAGGCTTCTTCTTAGGTCCATGCTAGTTCTTCTACACGTCATCCTAATCCTATGTTTACTACATGTGCTCATATAAGTGAAGCCCAAGTCTTACCGCTACAACACCTCTCAAGTTTGATCTAAATGCTAAGCAACATGATATTATTCATGAGCTCCTCAATCACTAGTTGATCAACTTTCCACCTACTCATTACTACCCTCCTTATTTGCTTACCATACAAAGGTATCCCATTTTTTAATTATCACAAAATTAATGGGCATCATGCCAATGATTTCTATGCTCTAAAACAGATAATTAAGCATCTTAAGAATCAAGGTTTTATTTCATTTGCATACAATTTTGTATAAGATACGT
Source organism: Taxus wallichiana var. yunnanensis (assembly GCA_018340775.1). Classification (NCBI taxonomy): domain Eukaryota; kingdom Viridiplantae; phylum Streptophyta; class Pinopsida; order Cupressales; family Taxaceae; genus Taxus; species Taxus wallichiana. The sequence goes on along the minus strand of CM031241.1, from coordinate 445,143,394 downwards.
TAACTTCATAAATAAGAGAGGAAGTCTCAAAATTGCATAGAGTTTTTATAAGAGACATTTACTTCATAAAAAAGGTTAAGAAGACATATGAATAAGATAAGAATGAAGATGAGAATGAGCATATCCTCAAGAAGGTGGAAGTGTCATTCAAGCCTCCTAAATTTCAATCTAACTTTATTGGACTATGATTGTGCAGGTACAAGAGAGGTATATGAAGATGAAAATATTTTTAGAGGCATGCATGAACTAAAAGAGAAAGAAGAGATTCAAAGAAAATGCAAAGAGAACAAAACACAAATGAAGATGAAGATGTTATTGAGCCATATCAAAGAAAATCAATACAAATAACATGCTCAACTATTCAAAAATTGGAAGACAAGGAAGAAGACAAGCAAAGAAATGAGCTAAAAGCTCAATTTTTTTCCCTTGAGAGTATGATGCAGGGGTATCAACTTCAAGGTATATATCCTTGGATCCTAAACATCATTGAAGCTTATCAGAAGACCATGGGGTCCATAATAAGTCAATATATCCTCCATGGAAACAAAGGAGCACTTTCCCTCCAAGTTCATAATTCAAATATTTGGTTAGGATTTTTAGATGTTATTGGGAGCTATTAAATTACTAATCATGTTGTAAAAGGATCTTCAAGGGTATATGGGCATAATAATATATTAAAAATGTAAGGAAATTTTATTCTCTAGGTTAAGAGGTAATATCATGAAGGGAGTTATTTAGTTAGCTTCTTGGAATGAATCGGAGAAGGAGATAAAACAAGAGGGAGAATTAGTTAGGCTTTCACTCCTCGAGGATGGAGGATGGAAGAATGAAAATTAGAGGATGAAATATGGAATTTTGTGAGAATATACGGTTTTAAGATGAGAATCTCTCATTTTTCATGAAGACTATGTTCACTTGTTTTATTCAATTCTTATAGTATTAATGTATTGACACTCAATTTGGTATAAAAATCCATCTCAAGGGTATCTTAAGAATGTTTGGAAATCATTTAAGAGGTATGTTTAATTTAGAATGATGTATGTTTGATTTCTTGGGTTAGAAAGGTAACTTTTAACATGTGACACAGTGAAACTATACTCTTGCATTAATCCTTTGGTGTTTTATGAATCGAGAACTTGATCATAAAGTCTCTTGGAAGCTTGATACACGCATGGATGTTATTATTGATTTGAAGAATGGTCCACTACTCGATTTTGAAAGAAACTAGTAATTGTGTAATTGTAGGATTAGATTGGGTTTACAAGTATCTTGTGAGGAATATTTGGATTGTGATCCAATAAAGGAGTCTTTGATGATGAACAAGGGAAATAGTGAATGCTAAGAAATCTTACAAAGTGTGAGGGTCTAATAAGTGAATACTAAGAAACTAACTAGTTACAAACTTGCATGAAGGAAAAAAATATTGAGTCTACCCACATTACGAGTAAGGAAGAATTATTAACTTTGAAGGTTTAGCGAATGGTAAGCCTCAATACTGAAGGAGAATACATGTATACATGTGACATGGTCCTCTAATAAAAGTTTGAAGATTTGAGACAAGGTACAATGGAAGTTAGGAAAAAAATTAGTTGTAGACACAAAATTATGCACTTTAGACATTATTTAACCCGGTCCCCCTCAGGTGCTCTAGTCCAACTAGATACTCCAAACCCATCCTCTTGGGACTCCTGCACAATTGTTCCTACTTATGTATTTTTTAGTGACCTTTGCAACATAGTCCCGCAAGCATGTTTTAGTTAGTTGAGTTTCTTCCTCTTCTCTCTTGCATATTAGGATTAACATTTCCTTTTGCATAATTAGTTAGATTTTTTACATACTTCTTTCTTTGCATTTATTTACTTTATTTACAACTTTTCATAGCTTAGGTTAACTATCCCTATACTATATAGTTAGTTAATTTTATTTAATCATTTTGGTGAACTCAACTCCATCATCCACACTTCTAGATTCTTTATTCATTACTTGTCATCATGAGTATCTCAATAAGTGATTACTTGTTTTCCAATCCTGATTTACTACATAGAGTCCTAAATTTTCTTGTTACAAATCACATTCATGCTACCATGCATCCAAATGTGATTTATCAAGCCTTTTTTGACACCTTATCCTCACATATATGGTTCTCTTGACTTAATTTCATAATTAACCTCGAAAAGGCTGACTACAAAAAGATAGAAAGTTCAATTAGCTATAAAGTGCCCAAAAGGTGAGAGTAAAGTGTAAAGAGGATCGAGAGCACCTAGAGGATATCAGGGCACTTGAGGCACCCCATTCATAAATAGGGAAAAATTAGTATGAAAGTGTGTGTAATGTGCAAGTAGAGATAAAATACTAAGAGTAACGACATAAAGAAAAGATAAATGGCCAAAGACATGGGTTAGTTAGTACTCTTTTTCACTTAAGAACCATACGAATAGTAGTATGAAGCTGGGTGTTTCACCTCAAAGTATATGATAAAACAAATAATTTAATGGTCAAGGAGGAATAGCTATGATTATATAGACGATATGTGCACATTGTATAATTTGATCAGACTGAATGTGAGAGCTTCCCTTTGGCTAGGAGGAATGACCTGTATAAGAAACACAACAAGACCACCAAATGATATTAAATAGAAAATGGTAGTGGACTACCTAGTGATTGCTAGTTCTGGGAAGTGTGATACTTCCTAGATGGCTGTCAATCCACCATTTTTATCAAATTAATGAAAATTAATACAAGAAATAGAGGTCTATTGATGACTCTTTGATTTAGGTATCTCAAAAAATTATCAACACACTAGATTAAGAATAATATTGAAGTACAAAATAATCTAGCATTAGAAAAGGTGTTGTTCTAGGTTTTGTAGGTCCTGACAAAGGTCCAGGCTTGATTGGGTGAGATCTTGGTCGATTTTAAATTAGAGATAGGCTTTTTAGTTAGAAGGTATAAAAAGACACGGTGGACCGATATCGCTCTGGTGTGATGTTGGTAAAGAGATGAAACAGAACGATAGTTAGGTGACCAACGTCGATAGGGGAAATGCGTAGTGATTTAATAAAAATAGTTTTTGAGCTTCCTATGATTGCAGAGAGTGAAAATGGAGCGGTTGGGTTTGTAATATTCTGAGAATACTCGGGAATACAGAGGAGTGGTCACGAAGGGAAAAAATACCGTATGTGGTTGGATTGGTGGATTGGTGAGAAGTTGGAGATAAAGGAATACAGGAAGAAATAAAGTATAATGAAGGATGTAAAGAATATATAATTTAAGTAAGAGCAATATGATTAAAATCACGTGTACTTACTTACATTTGCAGATATGGTAGGTGAAGGAGAATGGTAGTTGACACGTGAAGAGATTTTGGGTCGAGTGTCATGGCGTACTCCCGAGTGTTCCCGTGAGCATTCAATGCCCTAGAATGAGAGACAAATGCTTACTTAGGACGGTGGTTGAGTATTTCATGTTATTTGGATGTTGAGAGGCTTTGGATTCATGATTGAATGTAGTTGAAATCCTAAAACTAGAAACAACCAACCTAGGTAAAAGGTTGAAAAATTGTATGTAAAGTAATCGATGTCGGTTAGGTGGTGGCGTCGGTTGAGGAATAATCGGCTTCGGTTAAGGCGGGAAAGTCTACGTTTACCAAAAATAGGAAGATATTCCCATATTTGGTATTATTTTCTCATTGAGTCCACTTAGGAAAGTAGAGTTCACATGAGAGAAGGCAGGAAGAACTTAGAAAAGGTCCGGTTTGGTTTAGGAAGAAGTCTTAGATAGTTAGGTCAAGTGAGTGACTCAACACTAGGATTTATAAATCTGTGATGACTCAGTGTTGAGGGTGATGACTCAAAAAATGTGAGTTAAATGCCCCTAGAATGGGTCTAGGGTGAGGTGTAGGAGGTGAAGGTGAAATTAATTTAATTAAAATAATTAAATTAATTAATAATGTGAAGGTGAATATATTAATAATAATTAGTAATGGGGCCATGGTGTGCTTAGTTAATTGAAAGGAACCAAGGGGAGTGTGACCCAAATTTGGTGTCTACATTTTCCCCTTTTTTTGCATAGCTTTGTATTGATAAGTGATGTAGACAAAAACAAGAAGTCGATGTCCCGGTATGAGCAGAGGTTAGGTTTCCCCAAGTAGGACTTAAGGTGATCCCCCTCAAACCATGAATAGATCAAGTATGAGATAGAGTACATGAGTGGTTTGATAAATAGGTTATTGATGAAAGTGAGGGTCGGTGGGTAAGGGTATGGTCGGGTTGCGTAATGGGTAATGGCAATCGAATGCACGTACATGCATAGACTATGATACGGTACTAGGTGGGAGAGCTTGAAAACTCTACGTCGACAAAGGTCGATAGGTTTATACAAATAAGATTGAAGTGATGTAGGTATACAAGGTATAGGATATGGTTCTGAAGTACAACTAGGTCAGGTGTAGGAACGGGTAATAGGTTTTGTTCTATGGCACCAAAGGTATGGTCGGGATAAACATCATGAAATTAGGAAAGGTAAGGTCATTAAGCTGAAAAAAACGAGTAATAACATCACAAGTTATAGTGAGCACAAAAATTTGAATGGCATAAATGGAGGTTTAGGTCAGGTTATGTAGGTCAGGTCACAAGTAAGGACAAGGTATAGGTAAATAACATGTCCCTAAATGCAATTAAGGAAATGTACAGGTAATTTAGGTTTATGGGTGAGTTGTAATAGGTGTTGGTAAGGGTAAAAGCTGTGTGAACAATAGTGTTTCAAATAAAATGGGCATAGGTTAGATCAAAATGGCTATGTTGGGTGACTGATGTCTGTTAGAGATTAATCGATGTCGGTTTTCTAGGGCATGACTAGATCAACGTTAGTCATGTCGATTTGGGGATAAAAAAGTAAATTCAATGTTTTATGGATTCATTTTTTTCTTTGCCATTAGTGGATAATGACATAGAAGATGTGGAAGATTAGAAAGCAAAAAGATGCGAGGTCATTAGCTGAGTTGGTGAGCCACTAGATGGTGATTGACATTTGATAGGTGGGTCCATGATATTGATTAGAGCGATTGGATTTGTTGTGAGGTGAGGAACAAATTTTGGCATGGTGGAGGTGGGAGAGGGAGCGGGTGGACCACCAACACAACGACTAGAGGTGTTACCACGAAGATGGCACCGAGTAGAGGTAGGAGACAATCCTAATCCTACATTTGATTGAATTTTTTTTTTTTAAATGTTGGTGTAATTTGGGAGGGAATTGTATTTTGAAATTATGGGTAAAAAGGAGTGAAAAGGGGGTGGGAAGGGGAAAATGTAGCTTAAGTAGGTTTGGGAATGAATTTAGGGTAGATTTGGGTGGGTTGGTGTAGGTTTTTAGGTTGTTTTTTTGTTAATTTTTAACAATGAGGGATGGGGTTTTGGTTTAACCACCCAAACCGTGACCGATTGTGGTCATGGGTTGGCTAATGTCAGTTGGGTTTTATTGACATCGGTAGGCTAAAAGGTGACCGACACTGGTCAAGTTGATAGTATCGGTCAAGGCGCCGATGTCGATCACCACTTGTAAAAAGTGACTAGGTTAATCCAAAGTTAGTTGGGAAAGTTAATCAAAGGCGAGGCAAGGGTAGGTGAAGACTAATGTAGGTGGAGGAGGGTAAGGCACCATGTTACATGCATGTGATAGGTATACAGGTGAAATGGTATAGGGAGTGGGGTAAGCATGATAAAGGAGACAATATGTTTTTAGGTTTTTAGGTAAAGGGGTAGGTATTGGAAACTAGGTGAGGGGTAGGTATGAGTGATGTGTTTTAGGTATTGTGTGGTACAAAAGGTCTAAACATGAGGTGAGTGTGAGATTTGGGTAACAGGTGATTTGAGGGGTCACGACTTGACAATATTGGTTTGAATGACGCAGGCGAGAGATCAATTAATGATGAGAGACAAAGTACCATCCCTACTTGTACAGTACAGATGTGTGCTAGCATGACAACTAAGGAGTGGGAGAACATAACATATGTGGGACTCGGTTTGATCGAGCACTATAAGTGTATAGGTTGAGATCATAGCTTTATGGTTGCTCTCATCAATAGATGGGAATCCACAACCAATACATTTCATTTATCCCATGACCATTACATTGGAGGATGTGTATAGGATCATGTGAATTCCAATTGTTGGGGAGACAATATATTTGATTTTGTTTGAGAATCCATGGAGCTAATAGTGGAGGTATTTGGTGAGGCGATGGGCCTGCTGAGTTATCATCTGCGAGTCTCAGTTATGGAGATATGTATGCAGACTATCGACAGGAGACTAGGATTAGCTGTTATGATGATGGTGGGAGTAGGATGTTTTTCTCTTCAGACTTGGAGGGTGGTAGATTTCCACGAGCACTTATGGGGGTGGTAAAGAACATGTTGGAGGAGCATATATGCTTCACTTGGGCACCAAATTTTCTAGTCCATTTGTATAGGGAGCTATGGGCCTATAGTAGGTTGAGGAGGTTTGGTATGTGTTGTACATACTTGATACACTACTGGGTGTATGAGCACATTGTCTATGTGCATCGAGTTTGTTTATCGCAATAGGAATCGTTTGGGGTGGTTTGTATAGAGTGGGTTTCAGGTGATGGGTACCATTCGGGGGACAACCGAGGGTGGCTAGGACCACATATGATGTTACATACTACAAGTGGCTATTGGAGGGCCTTTCGGTGGTGAATGTCATGTGGCATCCATATGTTGATTATCCATCGTGCAAAGGCATGAATGAGGAGTTAGAGGGGCTTGATTATTGAGATGGATGTAAGGGTAGAATTACAGTGAGCGAGAGATGATACCCGTGGATATGGTCGAGAGCAGTTTAGACTACGGTAGGACATACCCCCACCTTTCCCATAATATCTTGTAGAGATGACGTGGAGAGACCCATATCTCTACCACGTTGAAGTGATCCCACAGGAAGGAAGAGTAGGTGTGAGATTTAAGGATTGATGACACGAGTGTCACCGATGCATACAAGAAGTGGTGGGTGACACAATTATGGGTGGTGCCTTTGAGGCTGTGGAATCCTAATTTAGTGACGATCACAGTGTAGAGGATACATTACAAGGCAAGGTGGCTTCCCTACAGGCACAAATTACAGGGTTCAGAGGAAAATGATAAGGGCATAGGCACAAGTGACCACTTGGGAGGCATAGGTGATGGCCCTATAGGCCAAGGTAACACAGGGGTAGGCTCCTGTAAAGGGTGGAGATGGGGATGGAGGGTAGGTAGCCACTTTATAGGAACAAGTGGCCAGATTACATGACCAGTTGGCCAAAATAAAGACATAGGTGGAAACCTTACGAGGACTAGGTAGTTGTATAGGCATAGGGATAGGGTCCCATAGTACAGGCACCTGCACCAAGACATGGTACACTTGTAGTCGGGAAGAGTTCACAGGGGGTAGTTAGGCCGATGGCCCCACTAAAGATCATATCCATGGCGAGGTTAAAGAATTCCATGAATGAGGCTCACTATTATCAAGACCATTTAACCAATGTAGGTATTGATGTGCCTTCATATGCCGAGTATTGATCCCAATAGGAATAAAGTGAGCGAACTAGATCCAAGACTCAATATTCTCGTAGCACAGGGGCCAACGACCACAGAGAAAGGTCCATGCTAAGGTTACTAGTTCCAGGATACCAAGCCGCATAGAAGGCATGGAGGAGGCCAGGAAAGGGACTAGCAAAGGGTGGTGAGATGATGACAGGCGCTTGACTGGTGAGGAGGAGGAAGAGATAGGTGAGATTGGATAGGAGGGCATCAGGTGGGGGTGATTGGTCACTTTGTAGGTGATATTGTACCATGATTTTGATTTTTGATATATATATATATATATATATATTGACTTGCGTGCCGAAGATGTGATATTGTATATGAGACTTTTGAGAGACTGATATTTATTTATATCTGTGCATATATGTATTGATACATAGACTTTCCCATTTATATAGTTGATGATGTTTACTGGATGGATGATGTATTTTTTGTGATTTCCATTATTTATTGTGTATAATGGAAACTAGTTGAGTTAGACATGATTGAGTTGAGGTCATATAGGCATGGTGGAGGTTAGGTGATTTAGGAATGATGGTCGGTATATACATGGTAGAGGTTAGGTGATTTAGGAATGATGGAGTCAGGTATAGGCATGGTGGAGTCGGGTATAGGAATAGTTGAGTCGGGTGTAGGCATGGTTGAGTTGAGGTCATATAGGCATGGTTGAGTCAAGGTCATGTAGGCATGGTTGAGTATGGTTTTTGTGTTTGATTTAATTTCTAAGTTATTGGTATTATGGAAAATAAATGATGATGTATATGTATGTTGTGGTTTTAATCTTCCAAATATTTTATATCATGGAAAATGTGAAATGATTTAGGTAGAATATGGATATAGTGGTAAAATGGAAAGCGTGATGAAACAATACATGTTTGTTGTGGTATATTAATTTCCATGTTTTTGGTGTGAATGGAAACTAACTAGGATAGAATGTGAACATAAAAGGGGGAAAGTATAGAAGGGTAAGGGATAGAAAAATATAGAAAGATGGCCGAGCTAACCTCTAAGGGCCTCCTGTCCTCGAGTATTGCCTATATAGCCCCGGACGAATAGGGGCCTCGGCCGATGTATTTCTCCCTTAAGCTAGGGAATAATATGATGAGGTAGTCGAATGAATCAAGTAGGTTGTAGGTGTGATTGATTCACGGTCACTTGGGTATGGTTAATTTGAGGTTAGATACTCATGGTTGAGTTTAGGTCATTTAGGCATGATGCAATCTAGGGTAAATAGGTATGATTGAGTGTAGGTCATTTAGGCATGATGGAGTCTAGGGTAAATAGGTAAGATTGAGTGTAGGTCATTTAGGCATGATGGAGTCCAGGGAAAATAGGTATGATTGAGTGTAGGTGTCAAAGGTCTAGTCCTATGTAGCAGAATCAATAATTAGAAAAAAGAGGTGAATGGTAAAAGGGGAGGGGTGCCACCTAATTGGTAAGGACCATTACAAATCTATTACACTAAAAGATCAGCTTATGAACTTAATACCTAAAAGGCATTGCATGATTAAACTTTGTAAGGGTTAATGAAGTTACATGATCACAAAATGTTGAATTTGTGGCACGTCCCTTGAGTAGGTAGGAGATTCGAAAGAAAGAAAGGTGAGGTGAAGTTATTTGTTATAGCGTAACCTTGTTGTGAGACAACATGCCTCTTCTGCAACATACCCAAAACTAGAATAGGCAAGTCCATGGTGAAAATGTTGTATTTTCTTTGTTCCTTTGATTTTAATTTTTATATACTGATCGATCGATGCGGGAAGTCTATGTGGGATGGATAGAATGACTCCTTGAAGTCTTCATGAAGATGATCAATGCGGGAAGCTTCCAAGTATTTTTTTTTTTATTTTTTCAGAAATAGTCTTCTTTTTGGATAGACTATGTACAATAATTCTAACTTTATAGTTGTCCTTCAAGTGAACAATCTATTTATAGTAGCTAGATAGAGAAGTAGATGTACTTTTGAAGGAATAAAAGTTTGACTCAAGGAGTTGAATCCCATTTTACTTTTACAATCCTTTGTACTTTTAGGTCATGGAAAAGACTATAGAGGAGTATAGGCTTCTTTTGTGAAATCAAAACCATAACACACAAAGGTTATCTATGCAATAGAGGTTTTAATTGACAAATGGCCATGGGATTCCATCCTAAAAAGAATGAAAAATATCCATGAGAATCATGTCAAGATTAGAGTCGGTGTACTCATGTTTAAGATAAGGATGAAAGGTGATGGGTAATCACACAATTATCGCTTAGTCGTTGGTCCTTAAAATGAGTGAGATGAAAGGAATGGGTACTCAAGGGATGAGTTTATAATATAAACAAGGTGATATGTCACTTAATTCAACAATAGAATGGTCAAAGATGCAAAGAGTTGAGGGGCTCAGGTTTGGGTTGGCCTTCGAGTGAAGACAAATGATAAGCACCTAATCCATAGGCATGAGTGATGATATAGGGTCCAAGCCAATTAGGATAAAATTTTCCCCGTTTACTTTTCTCCACTTTTGTTACATGTTGATTTTCTTTTAGGATGAGGTCACCAACCTTGAAGGTTCATTTCTGGAAAAAAATTCGTAGGTACGTTTGATACGTTTTTGTTATATTTGAAGGTGATAAAAAGTAGTGAGACGATGCTCATCTAGTATCTCAAAGCATGTGCCAAACTGTCTTGGAAAAAATTTTCATTGGTGAGCATATCTTTGAGTGAGATACGAAGAGATGGAATTTAGACTTCAAGAGGTAAAAAAACCTTTGTACCATAAACCAAAGAAAAGGGTGTGGCAGCGGTTGAGGTGCGAATAATAATGTGGTAAGCCCATAAGGTGAAAGGAATGTCCATATTCCAATCCTTTCAAAGTATCATTGACCACTTTCGAATATTTTTATTGAGGTTTTTGTTGTTGATTCGGCTTAGCCATTCGCTTTGGGGGTAGTAAGGTGAGAGAAACTAAGATGAATACCAAAAGTGTCACATAGTTTCCATAAGGTTTTATTTTTGAATTTTTTACTATTATTAGTGATAAGTTGGTGAGGAACACCAAAGCGACAAATGATGTGATGGTTAATGAATTCACATATTTTATCAGCCTTGATAGAAATAAGAGGTATAACTTCCACCCATTTAGTGAAATATTCAGTAGTGGTAATAATTCATTGATGACATTGATAAGAATGAGGGTTAATCTTGCCAACGAGATCTAGACCCCATTGAGAGAAAGGCCAAAGGTCTCGTGCAACCTATAAGGCATGACTAGGGGTATGGTGAAGATTAACATGTTGTTGAAATTTCACACAATGCTTGACATAGTCACAACAATCATGGTTTAGGGTGGGCTAGTAATAACCAAGGAAAAGGATGCACTTAGCGATAACTAAACCACTAAAATGACCCTCACAAATTCCATCGTGAACCTCCTTAATAGTATAAGGTATTTCAGATTTGGTGATGCAATGTAAGAGAATGTCATCAAATCCATGTTTATAGAGAAGACCACCCATGATGACATAGCGAGAGACACTTTTGAGGAAGGATTGCTGCCCATTGTGGGTAAGATGCGGAGGGAGAATTGAAAGGGAAAGGTAGTCAGTAAATTGCTTATACCAAATATCTCGTGGGTCAATTTCTATTTCTCCGATAAAATTAACCTCTGGGAATAGGTAAGATGGTGATCACAATCTTTATATTGTGACAAAGATCTTTGATTCTGAGGGTGAAGCAGTTATTTAAGAAGCAAGACATACCATGGTATCTATGAATTTGTTTGTTGAACGCGGGGGTGGTGCGAAGTTCATAATAGTTGAAGGTAGTCAAGAGAATATCGACATGATGATTATACTTTTGAAATATCTCATTACAACACTATTGTATATCATTAAATTGGTTCACCACAAATTGGGAATAACTAAAAAAATTAATGGACTTAACTTTAAAGGCTATGGTGGTTTGAAGACCCAATATGAGTACTTCGTATTCGATGATGTTATTGGTGCAATCAAAATCTAGTTTGAAAGACAAGGGCATAGGCTGACCATCCAGAAGAATGAGGATGACTCCTGCACCACCCCCATGCTGACATTTGGAACCATCAAAGAATAAGGTCATTTGATAAACTATATCTTTAAGGGAAAGGGTAGTAATGGATTCATCTAGAAAATCAAAGTTTGAAGATTGGTTTCCGGAAAGAGGTGTGTCTGCAAGATGGTCAGAAATGGTTTTTCCTTTGATATATTTTTGGTGGATAAATTTGAGATTTAGGTATGCAAGGAGCATGATCCAACACGCAACATGTCGATGTTGGTAGGTTTTATCATACATATAATGCAAGGTGCTGGTGTTGGTGACAAAAAAGGTGTTATAGTTAAGTAAGTAATGGTGAAGTTTGGTAGCAATGAAGACTAGGGACATGAAGAGTTTTTCATCGTGAGTGTTTCTAGTTTCAAAGTTTAGAAGTGTATAACTTATATAATAAACTGATTTCTCTCTATTTTGGTCATCACGATGAGCAAGCCCGATCCCCAATGAATGGTGCGTGGCAGAAATATAGAGGAAAAAGGGGGCATCATCTTTAGGAGGGATGAGAACAGGTGCTTTGAGGAGGTATCCTTTTAATGCTTGAAAATATTTATGGCATTCATCATCCCATTTGAAGGAACCATCATTTTTAAGGAGGTGATGAAAAGGTTGACAACGTTGAGAGTTGGGAAATAAAATGATGAATTGATTGCAACTTTCCTTGTAAACTACAAAGTTGGCGTAGGTTAGTAGGTGGAGGAATATCGATAATTTCCTTGATTTTAGCGGGGTTGACCTCAATGCCACATGTTGTCACCTTCAAAATTCCCCTCCTTTTTCAAAGAAATTTTATCAAAATTTTGAAGAAGTTCCCTTTAGAAGTGTTTAAGCAAAGGGAGAAGTCGGAAAGTTAGAAAAATTCAGTCTTTAAAGTCTCTTGTAATGTTTTGTGGATAAGTCAAACATTTTCGTCCCGCGTGTCCTAAGTGCGGTCAAGCCTCCTGTTTTATGATTTTCTTCTTTTCCTACATTACTTTTCTCATAGGCTAAGTCAAAAATTTTAGTCCTGTGCATCCCAAGTCCAGCCAAGACTCAATTCGTCGATTCTCCGCTTTACCGCATTTCTCTACTTGTCATCTAAATCGGATTTGCACGTCCCCCTGTGTCCCAATGTCCAAGGAACGTATTTGATCATGAGTAACCTTATTTTCTCGCATCAACCGAATCAGCTCCACGTGTCCACATGTCCCTGCATCCCATGGACCATCTATGCCCTCCAAACCCACTTTTGTCACATTCTTCTTAGATTGGTTTTTTCAGCTCCGGGCATCATGTGTTTCCCTGCGTCCCATGGACCATCTCGCCCTCCAAACCCACTTTTTTCCACAGTCCTCTTGGATCAGTTTTTCAGCTCCATGCATCCTTTGTGTCCCTGTGTCCCATGGATCATCTCGGGCCATTTTTTTACTGCCTTTTCCACTTTCATCTTTTTAAGTCGATGCACGGGCCATTAATTATGCATTCATTATCTTCTCTCTCCATCCATTCAAATTCATGGCTATTTAAAGGAGTGTAACGAGTCTTTAATTTCCACACTTGCTTGCTCATTTTCTCCTGCTCGCATTCATGTAAAATAGTTTTTGCTCGTGTCGCCTCTCTTTGTTTTCTCTTACGAGGATTGTTTGAAGCTATGATACACTCAATCGAAGGTTATTTCTCTCCCTACCTTTGTCACAATGAAGATTCAATACAAAGGACATGAGCATATCTCCTCATTAGAAATTTTTGTGCCTAATATTGGCGACAGTGAAGCTTAGCACCTCGACCTCGATAATTTATGGAGTAGGATTGGATGCGATAGCCTTACTCCCATCGCCCAATTAATAAAATACATCGGAAATGCATTTGCAAGAGGTTTCCCTACCTCTTTCCACTGTCGTACGATACCGTGCTTGCTTGCGGGGCCTGTTTTAATTCAGATTGCAAGGATATTGTTGATATCCATGGTAAAGTGGTTGTGCTATCTGTGCTTGCCTTGCGCATCCTAGTGGTAGAAGAAGCTAATACCCTCACTCTTGCTCAAACAAAAGTGTTGTTCGACCATGTGAGTGAAAGATACAAGACCAAGATAGATAAATCATGGTTGAAGAACCCTAATAAAGGAGCATCCAGACTTTCCAAGTGATTGTTCAGGGTTGATTTTAAAGAAGAACTTTCAGACATCATCACTCTTCTTACTAGGATCATGGGAATGCCCTCTATAAATGAGTTTCACTTTTGGATGTGTCCCTTTATCAATATCATTTGTGAAGGGAAGCAAAATTTGAATTGGGGTGAAATAATTTGTGAGAACCTAACGGAGTAGCTGATCAATGTTCAGAGAACTCAGACATTCTACATGTCCTCCTATCTCATGTACACCATTGTAGCATCCAGGGAATGGCTTGGTTTCTCTTTCATCGAAGATAAGAAGGATGCTCCTATATATGAATATTGTCCTCAATTAACTCTCAAAGTAAGTATCATCACTTCAGGAGAGTCAATGATGCTTTCACCATGTATATTGTGAGGCTTTTGGAAGGAAATATTGCTCGAATATTTTATGAGGAAACACCGACCTTGATCTCTGAATATGGAAGTTTCTTCACTCAATTTAGAAAGTTTTCATACATCAGGTGGCTAGTTTTGAAGGCCTTCCTCTAAAGCTTCCTATGTTTTGTAATGAAAAAATGGCCCTTGTTGAGATTTATAGACAATTAGAAAAACTTCACAGGACTTGCAGAGATAAAAATATTGCTGGCATCCATTTCCCTATCACCTTGGGAAATTATACATGTAAGACAACCCTAGATGCTCAAAACATTGATAGAACCATTTCTCCTCTCACCATTCATCACTTCAATCCTAGAACTTGTTTTGATATCAAGGGATATATTGCTAAGAATTTTAGGATGGTTTTCTATCACCTTGCAGATACTGAAGATTATTGGGTGATTGTACTACGCCCTTAACCTATTTCTTGTATTAGGATATGAGTAGTCGAATTGTGGCTTACCATATCATTTTATTACATCATTTATACTTTCTCATGCTTAATAGGTTAGCCTTGGTGATGGCCATATCATATGAATAATATATATAGGGGATTGTAAGTAGTAGTTTGTTATCATTTGAGCATTTAAGTCTTATTATATGGTTTGGAGGTTGCCCCTCGAAGTGGTGAAGCTATTATAATTGCATATTGAGATCATTATTCTAAAATATTGTGTTATTTGGTGTTCTATTGCTACTCATAATCTGAATTATACTAGTAATTTCATTACAAGTGGTATCGTAGCTGTGATCTACGGGCCAAAATTAGGGTAAAAACCCTAATATTTTGTTTCCACAATGTATTTCGAACTAGAGTGAATTGGTAGGATATATTTATACCGAAGTTTCAAAATATTTCATGTAAGGTTCCTTGAAAATTTCAGACTTATTTGATTCATTTTGCACAAGTCATTACAAATTTAGGGTTTTTCATAAAATCGCTCCTAGGGTGCAAATTGTGGAATATTTTCAAGTTATTTACATTTTCGGAAATCTCTCAAAGAAATAGTATTAGTATCTCCTCTTTGTTTTTTCTTGTTCGACCGAATTTGTATCAAAACCCTAAACCCTAATGTTTGATATCATGGCGGGGCCTTCCACAAGAGCAAAAAGAATTCGGTTACTCGGGTAAAACCCTAGATAAAGATGGGGTAGTGATTGAAGATATGGAGTCAAAAGGGGTAAATACAAATTCCTCAGCACTAGGGTTTACCTTAGTTAGTCATAAGGTGAGCCAACTTGAGTATGAGCTGCAAAATGTACAATGTGAGATGGCCTCTAAAGGAGACATAGCCCAAATCAATCATCGGTTGGATGATTTCATGCAACTTGTAAAGGGTAAAAAATATGGCCCAAATCCGGCCCATATCAACCAAGGAGGATCTTCAGTTCAAAATCAGGGACAAAATAACCATGTTGGATCACTTTTCCATCCCAATCAAAATCAAACTTATTCGCAACCATGGAACATGATGCTGAAAGTGGATATGCACAAATTTGATGGTAAGGATCCCTTGAATTGGATAAATCAAATGGAGAAATTATTTGAGTTACATCAAACACCATCAGGACAAAAGGTGACATTGGCATCCCTATATCTTAAACCATACCAATTTGTTTGGTATCGATGGTTATGTGCTTAGAGGCAGAAGAATGGTCTCAATGTCACTTGGACAATTTTTACCAAGGAGTTGCAATTGCACTATAGTTCCAGTTTTGGCTACTCCCAACTTCTCAAAAACCTTCATTGTTGAATGTGACGCTTCAGGATCAGGATTGGGAGCAATTCTAATGTAAGAAGGAAGACCAATTGCATTTGAGAGTCACCAATTCAAAGGAAAAGATCAGCTCAAACCTATCTATGAGAAACAAATGATGGCTATTCTTCATGCGGTCAAGCAATGGAGGCCCTATCTCATGGGTAGACACTTCAAGGTAAAACTCGATCATAATAATCTCAAATACTTTTTGGATCAAAGGTTATCATTTGAGGAACAACAAAAGTGGGTAACAATAATGTTAGGTTATGATTTTGAATTCATATGCAAAAAGGTAAAGAAAATGTAGTTGTTGATGCGTTGTCCGGAAGGGATACATCCGCAGATGCCTTACTATGTGGAATGTCCATGTTGATGGCCGATTGGGTGGATGAAGCAAGATTGGAATGGGATCAAGACAAGGATACAAAATCTCTAATATAAATTATCAAGCAAGGATCTATGACATCTAACAAATTTGAGTGGAAAGGTAATGCCCTATGGTACAAGGATAGGTTATACTTGAGTTAAGATTCGACTTGAAGTATAATATTCTTGCAGAGCTACATGCCTCGCTTTGTTGGAGGACACTCGGGTTTTGAAGACATATCATAGAATAAAAAGAGAATTCTTTTGGGAAGGACTCAAGGGGATGTACAAAAGTTTGTATCAAAGTGTTTAGTGTGCCAACAAAACAAAGGGGAAATAATTAAGACACCAGGTCTGTTGCAACCCTTACCAATTCCTAGCTAGAGATGGGAGGAGGTCTCCATGGATTTCATCACCGGATTACCTTGTTTAGAGGGTAAGAATGTTATTTTTGTGATTGTGGATAGGCTCACAAAATATGCCCATTTTTGTGCCCTATCACATCCATTTGCAGCTAGTACAATTGTAGCTATTTTTTTGGAGACAGTTCAAAGGCTACATGGAACCCCAAAGATAATTGTAAGTGATCGTGATCCTATTTTCACAAGTAATTTTTGGATGGAATTATTTTCATGTTTGGGTACTCAGCTAGCTCACAATTCATCTTATCATCCTCAAATTGATGGGCAAACAGAAGTGGTAAAAAAATGTGTAGAGGGGTATCTATGTTGTTTTGTATTAGATAAATAGGAAAGGTGGATTAAATGGCTACCATTTACAGGATGGTGTTATAACAAATATTTTCATACCTCTTCTCAAATGACCCCATTTTTAGCATTATATGGTTACCATCCACCTTCTATCACTTCCTCCTTGAGGGTGCAAACTAAGGTCAGAGATGTTGAGGAACACATTCAACATCAACAACAGGTTTTAGCTAGTTTGAAGGAGAATTTAGCATTAACAAAAAACAGGATGAAACAACAAGCAGATCAACACCGTAGTGAAAGACATTTTGAAATTGGTGACTGGGTTTTTGTACATCTCCAACCTTACAAATAGATGTCCCTAAAGCAACAGAAAAATGACAACAAATTTGCTCCTAAATATTATGGCCCTTATCAGGTTCTACAGAAAATTTGCAGTGTTGCTTATAAACTAGAGTTGCCTCTGTCTTCACACATACACCCAATATTCCATGTTTCATGCTTGAAGAAGGTTATTGTACAGAAATTTGAAGCAAAAAATAGTTACGAGAACTTGACGAGGAATGAAGAATAATTTTGGAGCCGAGAAGATTATGCAAACATGTACTAAGAGGTGAGAACCAGAGACATTAAGGAATATCTGATCAAGTGGAAGAATCTGAGAATAGAAGATGCAACTTGGGAGGATGAAGGTTTTCTCGCAACAATATCCAGGATTATTCAATGTTGAGGACAACGTTGGTTTGAAGGGGAAGGACATGCTATGCCCTTAACCTATTAATTGTATTAGGATATGGGTAGCCGATTTATGGCTTACCATATCATTTTATTATATCATTTATACTTTCTCATGCTTAATAGGTCGACTTGGTGATGGCCATATCGTATGAATATTATATATAGGGATTGTAGGTAGTAGTTCATTATAATTTGAGCATTTGAGTCTTATTATATGGTTTGAAGGTTGCCCCCTCGAAGTGGCGAAGTTATTATAATTGCATATTGAGATCATTATTATGAAATATTGTGTTATTTGGTTTACTATTGCTGCTCATAATCTGAATTATACTAGTAATTTCATTACAGATTGCGTAAATGATTTTGAGCCTAGAAGAAGGAACTTTGTGATTCTCTTCAACAAATTTCATAGCCTTCAATATCTATAAAATACTAGATTATCTCCAAGATGATGATGAAGATCTGTAATCCATTGAATATGAGAGGTCCATTAAACACACTCCTCTTGAAACCATTGATTGGTTTATAAGAGAGAAGGATGATTTGAAAGAGGTGATCAACCCTATTCTTGTGAGAACCAAGCTCTAGTTTGATAGGAAGATGAAAGCCTTCAGGATGAGCAAAGCCAAGTCTTCTTCACAAGAAAATTCCTCTCCTAGGAAAGAAGAACCTACACTCAATGTTGAGGTGCCTGAACAGTCCACTCCTTCCTCTTCAACAAAGGTATACATGAAGAAAGGAAAAGTCACAAATAAGAGTAGATTGGAAGAAAAAGATGAATTTATTTTGGAGAAGAAAGAGGTTCCCATAAGGTCAGAAGATGTTGTTTTGTTGAGTGAGGATGACAAAGTGAAGACTGAAAGATAAGGAAGAAGAACCTTTCAACACTACTGAGATGGAAAATAAAGGCCAAATGTCTGAGTCTCTAGGTTTGGTGGACCCTTCTTCCAGGGATATTTATGAAGATATGCCAACTTCTCCATTGGAGACATTTGTGGTGCAAACATTGAGTGCAATGAGTACACTTGCACTTGGACCCATTGCTCCTTCCACCTCTTCCTCTTCCTTTGCTTGGGTTCAACCTTTTGTTGATAGCAAGAAAAGGAAGTCTACTTCTCAAATTGTGGTTCCCAAGTTTGATGTTGTGGCAACCTTGCTTGGTACTTCTCCTCCTCTTCCGGAAAATAAAAAAATATTACCTCAAGGCTGGTGTCAGATTCTAAGGGCCAACAATTCATGGAGATTGCAAAGCCTAAGGTGGAAAAAGAGGAGAAATACCTTTTAATTTCTGACTTGGAACTCACAAGGATTCCACTTGGAGAGTCAACACCTAAAAGTGAGGTTCATAACCTCAGAGAAACTGTGACTAGAGTTATTGAACATGTTGAGAAGGGTAAACAAACTGTGGAGCAATTGGAGGAACAGAACCAAGTTCTTTCAAATTTTATAAAATCCTTGTTGGCAAAGGATAAGGTCCTGGATCCAACTCCACTAACCACTCTTCCACCTCCCATAGTTCTCAATAAGGATGAATTTCAGACCATCAAAGATATTCATAAGTATGCCACCTATGGAAAGGCCATTGAATCACTGGTTGATGATATGACAGTAGGAGATTGAACTTCATTGAGGAGGCCTTCAAGTCATATGAGAAGGTGTCCAAATTATAGTTGAAATTCACCACAACACTTAGTGGCTTGGAGAAAGAGATGAAGCTATGGTGTGAATGCATCCAGGATATCCATTTGATGAGTAGGAAAGATGAGCAGATCTTGTTGGCAAGAAAGGTATTTGATGAGGCCAAGAGAAATTTGTCAAGACCCTAGGTTTTTAGTGTTGAGTGGAAGATCAAAGTTTTGGAGGAAGCATTAGGAGAACTGAAAAATATGTGGCAAAAAGGAGAAGCTTTCAAGGATTTTATTTTTTCTTCCTTCCAAGATATTCATTGGCAAATCAGGGATGAAGCCTTAGGTGATCAATTTTCTATACATGGGATCAAAGATAACTTTAGTTCCTTTTTCAAGGAGGATATTTTCAAGGAAGAGTCAATGTCTAAAGAGAATATGAAGGAGGTATGCTCCCTTCAATCAACTATCACCGAGGAAAACAAGGAGTTTCTTGAAAACATAGAGTTTGAGAAGGATATGGAGAAGTGCCTTGGTATATGGACTCATGCCACTTCTAACACCACCATCCCGAAGTGCATGGAGATAGCTGAAGCATTGAAAATATTTAGACATCAGATTCTTAAGACAGTTGGCACTTCTAATCCTCCTTTGGATGTTTCCCTTGAGATCCTAGGACACTTATTTTAATTTAAAGTTGTAAAGCTCATGATGTAATATTTGGTTAAAGACCATTCTATTAATGTATTTCTTAAGTAGTCTTTAATATTTTAGATTAAAAGAAGTTGGAACCAAATGTAACTATTTTTGTAAACTATTTAATGGGCTCTCCATGCCATTGTTAAGGGCGAGACTCTGATATTTTTGAAATGTAAATAGAATTGAAAGTAATCAATACAAAATAATTTCCCTTGTCTCTAATTTTCATCTACTATCCTTTCTTTTCTTGTCTAAAATTTGTGAATCATCAATCTTTCATGTTAAGAAACTTTTGTTCTTATGATATGATTTCTAGAAATTTGTGTCTATGGAATAATATCTGATGTTGCAAATGTGAATGATTCTATTCTGTATCCCTCTTGCTAAGTACGTGTAAGGTTATATTCTGCTATCTATATTACCTGAAAGTACTTGTTATATTCTTCCCTTTTAGTTTCTTTGTTCTTCCATTCTTATGTATTGATAATCCATATTGGTATAAAACATTTCAAAATATCAGAAGTCCTCATCAATATGAAAGTTGTATATTTGTATATAAGCTTTGCTTTGATCACTTTCAATAAGGGAACCTCTCCCATAAAGAGGAGGGACTCGTTGTCCCTTGACTGTTGATCACTATAAAGTGTTAATTAAAAAACCAACAATTTTTGGTGACTCTATTGGGGATTTAATTTCAATGTATCCCTTTCTGAATAACTTCAAGACTAGTTTGACCTATTGGGTCAAAGATATACACGTGGTAAGAGATATCTTGGAGTAGAAGATCCCCATTTTCAACTTCTGGAGCAACAAGAATTCCCTTTTCCTTTGGCAAAAGGAACATAAGAACTCGATTTGCAAGCACACCTCCTACTAAAGACAAAGTTTCTGAGATCATCAGCCCTCATGATCAAACCAGTCCTAGCCTCCATGCTCTAGTACTTGCCAGAGTTACAGTTCCCCTTTAGTCAATCTTTCCAAGGATGGTAACACCTTTAAATTGGGGATAATAGGTTGGGCCTCTCACTCTTCCTTAACCATTGCATGAGTTACCCAAGGGTAATAGGAAAAGTTTTCCTAAATTCCGAGGTGAGAAAAGTACACCTAGATGAACACATTGCAACTTTCATTATGGCATTTGGGATTCTTGGGGTTAAACATGAGGATGTTTCTGTTAGGATCTTCGTAGAAACATTGCAGGAAAATGTCATTGACTTGTTCTATCACCTTCTAGCTTGGTCGGTTACTGATTGGACTACCATGACAACTCAGTTTGAGTAATATTTTAAACCTGTTGAAGATGTGCATGCCCTCTTGGCTCAAATTTCTCATATAAAAAAGGAGCCATACAAGCCCATGAGGGGAGTTCATGGTTAAATTAAACAAGTTAATTCATAAAATTCCACAGTAACACCCATCCCGTAGGTCAAATCCAAAAGTTCTTTTTCCTCAATGCTTAGTTACCTAAAGTAAGTAATGCACTAAGGATGGCTAATATTCTAACTATGGAGGCTGATCAATGATTGGCTATTAGCATTGAGGATGATCTAATCATGTCTGGAAAATTGAAAAGAGAACCCTCCAAGCCTAAAGCATCTTCTTCTTCCTCCTCAGGAGCCAATTCTAATCAGTTAGTGTAGAAGTTGGCAAATGATCTTATTGCTATCAAGAAACAATTGGCTCAACATGCTCCTTACCAAGATATTCCAAGGAATAATTTTCAGCCTAGGAATCATTTTCCCTCTTCTCAGCCTAGATTGGCTATTGAAGGCCCACCCATCAAGGTTCTAGTCAATGCAACCTGTGAAGTTCAAGAACCTGATGATGAGGAGGAGAATGAAGACTATGAGGAGCCTAAAGAAGAGGTTGATGAAGAACAGAAGAGCTTGGTGAGTCTCAAGTTCATTTCCTCACCACTGAAGGTATGGATGATGAAGATGAATATGATGAAGTAGTGGTAGATATGAATAGTGAGTCATATGTTGTTATGACTTGGGAGCAAATGAACAGGAAGGAAAAAGTGGTACAACCTTCTAAAAAATATAAGGAAGTCCCTATAACTATTCCGGTAGTTGCAAGGAGAGGAGCCCCTATTCCCACTACCTCCACACAAAAGGTGAGTAATGCTAGTTCTTCTCCTTCTACCTCCACTTCCAAAAATTCTTTCCCTACAACTCCTAAACCTGATAAGTCCAAAGTTTCCCTCATTCCTAGTAGTGATGCCCCATCCACCTCTGGATATTTTGATATCATCGACCACATTAAGAGGACAAAGATCCAAATCTCAGAGGTAGAATTTTACCAGACTCACCCAAATGCTTTTGCCAAGGTGGTGAAATTTGTCAATTCCAAATCCAAAACTTCACCCAATACTTCTAAAGGTCTATTTCCCACTCCCTCCCCCTCATCTCAACAAAGTCTTGTGGCTGCAGTCTCTTCATCTAATGAGAAAATTGGACCATTCTATGTAACGCTTCTCATAGCTGGCCATAAAATCAGTAATTGTGTTATTGACTCATGAGCATCAGACAATGTGATGCTTGCAAAAGTGGCTCACGCTTTAGGCCTGACTATAACACGTAATTTTTGTTCTACTATTCCATAGAGAGTAGGGAAGTACCGGTGTGGTTAGGAGAATCAAGATGCACAAGTAGCTTTCACTACTTTTCCAGAGAAAAGGGTCAAAGCTACTATTTTAGTGGCTGATATTCCTCCCTCATATGGTATGTTACTAAGTAGAAATTTTTGTAGAGAAGTGGGAGGTGAAATCCAAATGGACTGGTCGACACTCTCATCCCGGTCAATGGAAAAATGAAAAAACTTCTACCAGAGAGACAAACTGAGTACATTGTGCAAAAGATTGATGACCCAAAAGCACAAATATTCTATGAAGATATAGGGCATGGTAATTATATGATCATGTCAGAAGATGAGGAAAAAATTCCTAAGGGAGTGATTCATAATCCTGATGGCATTTGGACTTTGGATTTTGATGGAAGTTTTTCTTGATTGGTTTTGGAGCTGGCATGGTGTTAAACTCTCATGAAGAGAAGATTCATCCATTTTATTTTAAACTTTATTTTGAAAATACAAACAAAACGGTTGAATATGAGGAACTCATACTTGGGTTGAACATGGAAAAAGAAATGGGAGTGAAGAATATTTGTGCTCGTGGTGATGCAGAGTTGATTGTGGTAGTACTTGACACACTCATGTGCTAAAGCACTTTACTGATTATTTCAAAAATGGGTGGAATCCATTCTGGTCAAAAGTACTACCTCCGAGGTGGTGTGTAATTTTATCAAAGAGAATATTTTAATAAGATTTGGAGTAACAAAAAAATTTGTAATCGATAATGATTCTAAGTTTTCTTCTTTTGAGATGATGGATTTTTGCTATGGGTATGGAATTTCCCTTTCTCATTCTTCAAATTAGCATCCCCAAGGGAATGGATAAGCAAAATCAACAAATAATAATTTGGTAGCCATCGTTCAGAAGATTGTCAATGAATCTCAAAGAACTTGGCACAAGAAGCTCTATGATGCCCTATGGGCAGATATAATTACACCCAAAAGAGCAATTGGAATATCTCCATTTCAAGTGTTTTATGGTGTTGAATTTCATTTGTCAGTAACAGACTAATTTTCAGCCTTACACTTGATGAAGGCTATTTAGGATTCAAGTTTCATCAGTTCCTTAGACAAGAGGATCATGTATCTCCAGAAAATGAATGAGGATAGGATGAAATTTTTTGATAGAATCTCTACTCATCAACAGAAGGTGAAAGCTTTGTTTGAAAAAAAGACTAGACCCAAATACTTTCAAGTGGGAGAAATTGTTTTACGGTGGGATAAAAGGCATGAACCTCGTGGAAGCCATGGTAAGTTTGATTCTCTTTGGCTTGTTCCTTTCAAGATAAGACACTTTCTGGAGAAAATTCTTTCTATTTGGATTATATAGATGGGTCTCCTCTCCCACTTCCTTATAGCGGGTAGTATTTGAAGTTGTTCAAGTCCTACGTGATTAGGCGGTTCTTCTATATATTGTGTATAATGTCTTATTTTTGGTCTTTCCCCTTGTGTCTTGTTTCCTTTCCCCTTCGCGTGTTCTCTTCTATATTTGTTTTCCTTTGACTCTATTTTCCCAATAGAAAATTCACTGGTCTATTTTGCCATAGTTTTTCTTTAGGTTCTTGATCTTGCCTCGTTCCTTTGTTCTAGTAAAGTCATCCCCAGAAAGAGCCACCTATTGCCACCGTCAAAATTACCCTCCTTTTTCAAAGACAAATTTTCAAATTTTTGAAGAAGTGCCCATTAGAAGTGTTTAAGCAAAGGGAGAAGTCCGGAAAGTTAGAAAAATTCATTCTTTAAAGTATCTTGTAATGTTTTATGGATAAGTCGACATTTACATCTCGCGTGTCCTAAGTGTAGTTGAGCCTCTTGTTCTCTCGATTTTCCACTTTTCCCACATTACTTTTTTATCGTCGGCTAAGTTGGATGTTTTTTTCCTACATGTCCCAAGTGTGGCTAGGACTCTAATTCACCGATTCACCGTTTTACCTACATTTCTCTACTCATTGGCTAAATCGGCTCTGCGCATCTCATGTGTCCCAATGTCACATGGAATGTCGTGCTCTCCAAACCCACTTTCCCCGCATCGATGAATTGGCTCCGTGCGCCCTATGTGTCCTTGTGTCCCATGGACTGTCTCGCCCTCAAAACCAATTTTTTCACATTCTTATTGGATCGGGTTTTTGGCTCCACACGTCCTTCATGTCCCTGTGTCCCATGGATCGTGCTGGGTGATTTTTTTCTACCTTTTCCGATTTTCATATTTTTGAGTTGGTGTGGGGGCCATTAATTACACATTCATTATATTCTCTCTCCATCCATTCAAATTCATGGCTATTTAAAGGAGTGTAACCATTCTTTCATTTCCACACTTTCTTTCTCATTCTCTCCCGCTCGCGTTCGTGCAAAATAAGTCATTCCCGTGTTTGCCTCTCTATGTTTTCTCTTACAGGATTGTTTGAAATTGTGATACACTCAATCAAAGGTTGTTTCTCTCCCTATCTCTATCACAATGAAGATTCAATACAAAGGGCATGAGCATCTCTCCTCATTAGAAACTTGGTCCCAATATTGGCAACAATAAAGCTCAACACCTCAACCTTGATGATTTTGGAGCAGGATTGGATGCGATAGCCCTACTCCCATCACCTAATTAATCAAATACAATGAATTGAATTTGTAGGGGGTTTCCCTATCTCTGTCTAGTGCGTTGATACCATGCTCACTTGCGGGGCTTGTTTTAATTCGATTCCAAGGAGATTGTTGATATCCATGGTGAAGTGGTTGCATGATTGGATTCTAATGCTATTTGTGCTTCCCTATGCATCCTAGTGGTGGAAGATGCTAATACCCTCACTCTTTCTCAAGCACAAACACTATTTGACCATGACAGTGATAGATACAAGACTAGGGTAGCTAAATCATGGCTAAAGAACCCTAAGAAAGGAGCATCCAGACTTTCTAAGTCATTGTTTAGGGTTGATTTTAAGGAAGAAATTTTAGACATCATCACTCTTCTTGCTAGGATCATGGGAATTCCCTCTACAAATGAGTTTCACTTTTGGATGTGTCCCTTTATCAATATCATTTGTGAAGGGAAGAAGAATTTGAATTGGGGTGAAATAATATGTGAGAACCTAATGGAGCAGTTGATCAATGTTTAGAGAACTCAGACATTCTACATGTCCTCCTATCTCATGTACACCATTGCAACATCTAGGAATGGCTTGGTTTCTCTTTCGTCGAAGATAAGAAGGATGCTCCTATATATGAATATTGTCCTCAATTAACTCTCAAAGTCAACAATCATCACTTCAGGAGAGTCAATGATGCTTTCACCATGTATATTGTGAGGATTTTGGAAGGAAATACTGCTCAAAGATTTTTTGAGGAAGCAAAGACCTTGATCTCTGAATATGGGAGTTTCTTCACTCAATTCAAAAAAAATTCATACATCAGGTTGGCTAGTTTTGAAGGCCCTCCTCTAAAGATTCCTATGTTTTGTAATGAAAAAATGGCCCTTGTTGAGATTTGCAGACAATTGGAAAAAATTCACAAGACTTGCAGAGATAAAAATATTATTGACATCCATTTCCCTGTCGCTTTGGGAAATTATACATGGAGGACAACCATGGATGCTCGAACATTGATATAACCATTTCTCCTCTCACCCTTCATCACTTCAAGCCTAGAACTTGCTTTGATATCAAGGGATATATTGCTAAGAATTTTAGGATGGGTTTCTATCACCTTGCAGATACTAAAGATTATTGGGTTGATTGCGTAGATGATTTTGAGGCCAAGAGAAGGTACTTTGGTAGACTCTCTCTTCAACAAATCATAGTTTTCAATATCTACAAAGTACCTAATAAGCTCCAAGATGATGATGAAGACCTGCAATCCATTGAATATGAGAGGTCCATCAAACACACTCCTCTTGAAACCATTGATTGGTTTGTAAGAGAGAAGGATGATTTGAAAGAGGTGATCAACCATATTCTTGTAAGAACCAAGCTCTAGTTTGATAAGAAGATGAAAACCTTTAGGATGAGAAAATCCAAGTCTTCTTCACAAGAAACTTCCTCTCCTAGGAAATAAGAACCTATGCTCAATGTTGAGGTGCCTGAATAGTCCACTCCTTCCTCTTCAACAAAGGTATACATGAAGAAAGGAAAGGATGTCAAACAAGAGTAGATTGTAGAAGAAAAGGAAGAATTTCCTTTGGAGCAGAAAAAGGTTCCCATAAGGTCGAAGATGTTTTTTTTTGAGTGAGAATGACAGTGAAGAACCGAAAGAGAAGGAAGAAGCACTGCAACACTGCGAGATGGAGGGTAAATGCCAAATGTATGAGTCTATATGTTTGGTGGATTCTTCTTCCAAGTATATTTCTGAAGATGTGTCAACTTCTCCATTAGAGACATCAATGGTGAAAACATTAAGTGCAATGAGTACACTTGCACTTGGACCCCTTGCTCCTTCCACCTCTTCCTCTTCCTTTTCTTGGATCCAACCTTTTGTTAATAGCAAGAAAAGGAAGTATGCTTCTCAAATTGTGGTTCCCAAGTTCAATGTTATGGCAGCCTTGCTTGGTACTTCTCCTCCTCCGGAAAAGAAAACAAATATTACCTCAAGGATGGTGTCAGATTCTAAGGGCCAACAATTCATGGAGATTGCAAAGCCTAAGATGGAAAAGAGGAGAAATACCTTTTAATTTCTAACTTGGAACTCACAAGGATTCCACTTGGAGAGTCAACACCTAAAAGTGAGGTTCATAACCTTAGAGAAAAGTGTGACTAGAGTTATTGAATGTGTTGAGAAGGATAAAAAACTGTGGAGCAATTGGAGGAACAAAACCAAGTTCTTTCAAATTTTATAAAATCCTTGTTGGAAAAGGATAAGGTCCTGGATCCAACTCCACTAACCACTCTTCCACCTCCCATAGTTCTCAACAAGGATGAAGTTTAGACCATCAAAGATATTCATAAGTATGCCACCTATGGAAAGGCCATTGAATCATTGGTTGATGATATGACAGTGGCAGGATTGAACTTCATTGAGGAGGCCTTCAAGTCATATGAGAAGGTGTCTAAATTATAGTTGAAATTCACCACAACACTTAGTGGCTTGGAGAAAGAGTTGAAGCTATGGTGTGAATGCATCCAGGATCTCCGTTTGATGAGTAGGACAGATGAGCATATCTTGTTGGCAAGCAAGGTATTTGATGAGGCCAAGAGCAATCTGTCAAGACCCTGGGTTTTCAGTGTTGAGTGGAAGATCAAAGTTTGGAGGAAGCATTAGGAGAACTAAAAAATATGTGGCAAAAAGGAGAAGCTTTCAAGGCTTGTGTTTTGTCTTCCTTCCAAGATATTCATTGTCAAATCCAGAATGAAGCCTCAGGTGATCACTTTTCTATACAGGAGATCAAGGCTTAGTTTAGTACCTTTTTCAAGGAAGATATCTTCAAGGAAGAGTCAATGTATAAAGAGAAGATGAAGGAGGTATTCTCCCTTTAATCAACTATCACCGAGGAAAACAAGGATTTTCTTGAAAACATAGAGTTTGAGAAGGATATGGAGAAGTGCCTTGGTATATGGACTCATGCCACTTCTAACACCACCATCCCGAAGTGCATGGAGATAGCTGAAGCATTGAAAAGATTTAGACATTGGATTCTTAAGATAGTTGGCACTTCTAAATATCCTTCGATGTTTTCGCTCGAGGATCCTAAGACACTTCTTTTAATTTGAATTTGTAAAGCCCATGATGTAATATTTGGTTAAAGACCATTCTATTAATGTATTTCTTAAGTAGTCTTTAATATTTTAGATTAAAATAATTTGGAACCGAATGTAACTATTTTTATAAACTATTTAATGGGCTCTCCATTCCATTGTTAGGGTGTGACTCTAATATTTTTGAAATGTAAATAGAATTGAAAGTAATCAATACAAAATATTTTCCCTTGTCTATAACTTTCATCTGATATCTTTTATTTTCTTATGTGAAATTTGTGAATCATCAATCTTTCATGTTAAGAAACTTTGTGTTCTTATGATATGATTTCTAGAAAAATTTATTTGTGGAGTGATATCGATGTTACAAATGTGAATGATTCTATTCCGTATACCTCTTGCTAAGTACGTGTAAGGTTCTATTCTGCTATCTATATTTCCTGAAAGTATTGTTATGTTCTTCCCTTTCAGTTTATTTGTTCTTCCATTCTTATGTATTGATAATCTATATTGGTATAAAACATTTTGAAATATCGAAGTCCTCATCAATATGAAAGTTGTATATTTGTATATAAGTTTTTTTGCTTGCTTTCAATAAGGGAACCTCTACCATAAAGAGGAGGGACTCGCTGTCCCTTGACTGTTGATCAATATAAAGTGCTAAATCAAAAACCATCACCACAAAAAGAGATGATGAAACCAAGGAGCTTACCTAAGAGAATAGTGAAAACACACTTATTTGGTTGAAGACGAATGTAGTATTTGAGTAGATGATCAAAGATGACTTTAAGGAACATGAATTTGTCATCGCAACATTTACATTTGGAAAGAAGGTCATCTACATAATCTTCCACTATGTTATGCATAATGTCGTGGAAGATATAGATCATATCCTGTTGGTAGGTAACACCAACATTCTTAAGGCCGGAAGGCATAACACGATAACAAAAGGTTACCTAAGGGTGTGATAAAGGAGGTTTTTTGTTTTTCTTCTCGGTGTAAGTAATATTTGGTTATAACCCAAGAAATCGTCTATGAGTGATAGCATCTCATGACCAGTGGTGAGATCAACGAGTTGGTCAATGCTCAGTAGAGGTAAATCATCTTTAGGGAAGGCTATCTTGAGGTCATGGAAATCCATGCATATGCGGAGTCCCCCTGTTACTTTTGTGACATGATCGACATTGGAAATCCATTGGGGATAATCAATGGGTAGAATGAAAGAAATAGAAATTAGGCGCTGGAGTTTTTCTTTTACAAGAAGGGAAATGCATGGATGCATTTTTTGTAGTTTTTGTTTTATGGGTTTGGTATTAGCGATGGTTAAAATATTGTGAACCAAAATATTTGGGTCAATACCAGATATATCAGCATAAGACCAAGCAAAAGTATTGCTATATTCTCAGAGGAAAGAGGTAAAATATTCCCGCCAAGTGGAATGTAAAGAATTGCTTATCTTTAGAATGTGAGGGTCATCCTGAGTGTGAATGTTGATCTATATGGTCAATTCATTCAACATGGTTTACATCTTACAAGGTAACGATCGGTGGATGTAAGAGTCCTTTGCACCTAAATAAGTGAGAATGAAATCATCATCTTGACATTGAACAAAATTTATAGGAGTATCGTCATCGATCAGTCGGGATAAATAAAGGGAATAGAAGTGGGATCCTCACCATCGTGCTGATAGGTCATAGGTCCCAAGGAAATGGTGTTTATGAATTTTTTTAGAGGAATGGAATTCAGATCCATAGACTCTAAAGGTGAGTTTGGTGGCGTAGATAGATGAAGTGGAGAATGTGTCTCTTCATCTATGAGGATGACATGGAATTTATTGGAAGAGGAATCTTCCAAAAATCCAAGACCATGAAGATCATTATATTTACGGGTGGTGCAAGATATGACAGTGTGACATCCTTGTTCATAGAGACCAAACCTGAAACCTTTCCATGTGCAAATGAGGGAGAAATGTGTGGGAAAAGAAACAATTAGTTAGGTATAAAAATCAGATGAGAATGGTCTATTTTGGGTAAGTGGCTCAGTGTATGTGAAGGGGAATCGAGTCCCCAATATTTAAAATTAATAAGAAGATGAGGCATACCATATGAAAAGGCCTCACCTACCCATTGGTTGTAATGTGGGTGTCGATGGAGGCTTCCATACTCCGAGGAGTAAGGAAAATGTTTACATTATAGAGGCGATGCTCCCCCAAGGTAAGGCATTGGAAAATGTCTATTAAGGGATCCAAAGTTAGAATTTGGGTGGCATGGATAAAAGAATCACCTAAAGCATGGGAAGGAGAAACATCATTTTTAGCATCGAGAGATGGGTTGGTGGAGGGACCTTTGGTAGAAGCCACACAGTAGTAGTAGGCATAGTAGAGGTAATTGTGGGAGGTGTAGTGGTGGAAGGGGTAGATAAGGTAGCACCCAAAGAAGAGGCATCGGTGACTAGATGCATGGGACAATGGTGCCTGTGGTAGAGGCCTTAACTAGTATAATGACATCATTAGGTCGGTAGAGCATGTTACATATTTTAAACGGTGAAGGATAAACAGAATGGTGTAGTTGTGCCCTTCATGTTCAAATTTTAGACATCGATGTAAGGTGAAAGGAACACAACCCATGATGTGAATCCAAGGTTGGCTAAGAAACAAATTATATTATAAGTCCCCTCCAATACGTAGAATAATTCAGAATAGTTTGGGGGCCTACACGGATGTGGAGAATTATAGTTCCGAGGGTGGAAGTTATGACATCATTAAATGAACATAGAATAACCGGGTTATGGTGCATTCAATTGGAAGGGATACGATCTGTTGATATGAATGGGAATAAATGATGTTGATACTAGCACCCCATCAATCATAACATGACAGACACATGTATTCTCAATATACACAGAGATGAACAAGGTAGGGTCTGGATCATCCGATTGGAGGGGTACAATCTCATCATCCGAGAAACTGAGAGCGACCACTTGGTGAGTAATAGAGGGGGTAGATGGAGGAGGTGAAGTGGTGAGAGAGGCCACGTGGTGAGGGGTGATAAGGGAGGCAACAGGTGTAGGATCATTAGTTAGAACCTCAATAGATTGAAGGATCTGTATGAGGGCCTAACGATGGGACTCAGAGGTTTAGATAAGGTCATACAGGACATTTTCAAAGGTGATTGGTGAAGTAACTTGAGCATGGTGCAATGAGCCACTCCATCTGACATAGGGAATGTTGGTCCAGATGGTGATTTTGGGCATATGTGCCAATGGAATGTTAAGTAGTGGTACAACGGAGGGTTTATCTATCTTCTCTTTTAATTTTTCCTTTTGTGTGCGTGTGAAAACTTGGATCATGTTAATTTGAGGAAGAGAGGGTGAGGGAGTGTCATGGAAGGTGTAATAATATGAAGGGTAATAGAATGGTGAAGGAAAAAGATCTTGTGAAAGAATTTGGGCACACTGGCATTTTGGTGGGGTATTTGGCTAGTTCACTAATGCGGACCATGTTGATCTCAAATTGCTAAGGGTAAAAGGGCTATGGAGGTAGAGATGGATATTTCTGAATAGGTGCAAAATGAGGTTGTTTGGAGATGGGTTAAGGTAGAATGGGGTCCTCATCTAGAATATCATCATTTTCAAAGTTTTCTTCACGAGGACATAGGTGAAGAAGAATAATCTTAAGATCCTTACAATTTTATACATCATGTCCTGGCAAACAATGGTAGGCATAAATTTTAGAAATGTCAAACTCTCCTGGATTAAGTTTTAATGGTTCATAAGGTCTAAGCGGCGGTAATGTGATGACATAGGTTTCTAAAAGCTTTTCCAGGATGTCGGAGTAAGATCCTATCAACGGATCACAATGTGAAAAGAGAGAAGTTTTAGATGGTGGCATAGGTGTGGGAGAAAGTTTGACCTCTAGTTTGGTAGATGATGTGGTTTTTATCTTTGGTTGTGCCTTCTGGGTAAAAGTGCCATTAATGGGATAGTTATGGGAGGTAGGGTAGGCTTGTCGACCCTTTTGGAAGGTAGAGGAGTATTGGACTTAGGATGAGCCTTCTTGGGTAAAGGTGTAGAAAAATTACGAGATGAATAAGGGAAGGAAGATGGCAGAAGGGGATGGGTTAAGCAAGGAAATAGTGGAGGTGTGGTAAAGATGGTAGTGGGAGACAATATAGAAGGGATCGACATAGGTAATATTTAGGAATTGATAAGGGTGTTGTTATGGGAGGTAGAAAGGACCTAGGTAGTGATGAAGGCGGGGGCTGTGTAGGTAGTTCAGAGAGACAAGTAGTCATGATGAGGATGTGGGCTGATGCATTCTTATCATTACTTCAATAGGAGGAGGTTGCGTGACCAAGGTTGAAGGGTGCAGACCTAGTATAGATGGAAGTGGGAAAGGTGACAAAGGAGTAGTAGGTGATGCTAAGGTATGGGCTCTAATAGGCTGGGTTATCCTCTTACGTAGGGGATTAGTCTTGTCGACGACACGGGAAGTGGTAGCTATATCGATTTTATCAAGAGGATGAACCAGACTTGGTGTCGGTATGACCCCTAAGGTACAAGTAGTTTTGGGTATAGGTGAAGGAGTAGGTGGGTTGGGCGCAAGTGGTTGTGGAAGTATTAATAGAGGTTCCGGTGTAGGGAAGGTGGTTTCGAGATGTCGTAACAACTACCTTAGGTGTGATGGATTTTGTTTCCTCAAACACTTTGGGTAAATGGGAGAAGTATAAATAGATGGCATATGGATTTGAGTTTAAATAGACATTCGAAGGTGCCCCCAAAGCATGAAATGATCAACGTAGTCTAAGCGGTCCACCAAATGTGAGAATGACATGGCAGTAGAAGGAACCAATGTTGATTTTGTAGTGATTCTTGTAAATAAATCTCATGTCTATGAGACAGGGAAGTGATTAGCTTCCAAATCTATGGATAAAAGGGAGGAGAGAAAATCAACAAGATCCTTCAAATCCGATGGAGAATTATCTTTGAGCGAAAGGGTCTTTGTCAATGGGTCTCTCGTATGTTGGGAAGGAGGCAAGGTGGATGAGATCGGGTTTTATTGTGATGAAGGAGAGGGTAAAATGGACTCTTCGTGGGTAGGAGAGCAAGTACTTTGTGGGTTTCTCATTAGGTAGGAACCGAGTCAGAAATTTTGTGTAAGAATTTCCTTGATAGATGATGTAGGTGGAAATTGTGTGGAAGAAGCTAGTATATAACCATCATCGAACAAGGAGTCACCAGTTTGGTTGGATGACGGGGTGTGATTTGGGAACGAATTCTAGAAAATGTCAAGGTTTTTGTTAGTCAGTGCATTTGGATTGTCCAAGATGAGATCTCCCTCATCTAACATTTCTTGGATGATGTTTTTGAAATTAATACAATTTCCATCACCGTGAGATCTCCCTCATCTAACATTTCTTGGATGATGTTTTTGAAATTAATACAATTTCCATCACTGTGATCGCGAACCCGATGGTAATTGCAGTAATTGTTTTTGTTGTACCATGGAGGCATAGGACAAGAGGTTCAAAATCATTATATGGTTTGATGGGTGGAAGGGTAATAACTCCTGATTTTAAGAGTTTTTCCAAAACGACAGAGTAAGGTTGTCCTTTGGGAGTATATTTTCGTTTCTCCCTCTTAAATTGAAAGGTCCGGATGAGGGAAATGTTAGAAGAAGGTTTTGGTGGTTAGATGGATTAGATGGGCTAGATTTCAAAACAACCACATTGGCAAACCTTTTGGTTTTAGAATAAGAATTTTGGGTTTGGAAGAAGAATATATATCGTTTGATTGAACGCAAAGGTTTTTTGTTACGTAATTGTATCTTATTGTCTTCAATTGCACAAATTTCTAGCTTCTAAGCCATAGTGAATGCCTCATTAAAGGTGCAGAAGGTTTGGACCTAGAGCATTGTGAGATGTGTCTAAAGACAAGCCCTAGTAAAAAAATACTAACTCGTCTGCGATAATTAGAATGTGAGTTGGTTAATCAAAGCTACACAATCGAGCGACAAAATGTATAGTAGATTCATCTTCATATGGCGTGTGGCATACAAGTCAGTCATGGTGACTTTCTTGATGATGTTTATAGAAAATTGGTTAAGAAAAGCCTGAGCTACCTAGTTAAATGAAAGGATGGAATGTCTAGGTAGAGAACTATATCAATCTAAAACGAGTCTTGTTAATTACATTGGAAATGTCCGCAAGAGAAACACATCATCATGAACGATCAGTAACAAAAATGTTTAAAATATTTTAAGTGTTGTTTTGGATCTTCTTTCCTATTGAATCGGTTGAGCTTTGGCATTTACTAATGCGCAGGGTATGGGTGAATGGGAATGGATGGGTGAATGGGCTCATTGCGAATCTTATCATATGTTAGAGAGTTATACGATCTTAAGACAAATTCTTCTAATGTTTTCATCTTGTCCATCATCATTTTGATTAGGTCATTCATAGGTTGTGATAATGGAGCACCCCTCCGAGGTGTGAGGGTAGATAAGGTGGGTATAACGTTGATGGCATCCCAGTGTGTAGTGGTGCCGAGTATGAAAATTTTGATGAAGGGATATGAGAGGGAATGGAGGTTGAGGGAAAGTACCCAAAGTAAGCAGTAGATGAAATAGGTGGTTGTTGGTGATAGGCATACGTAAGTGGGGTAGATGTAAAGACCCTAGTAAGAACGATCGATGGAAGAGCGGGGGATGGAGAGAATGAGGATTTAGAAGGGAGTGTGGGCTGTCAACACCAAAGGTGACTGGGATATAATAGGTATATGGGTAGTGGAAGACATGGGAAAGCTTGTACCGAGGTTCGTGGATGTAAGCGTGGTAGGCATCGTAGGGGTGATAGACTCTGTGAGTGCGATAGATGTGATAGGTATGATAGTTATCAATTAGGTGAGGTCAAGATGAGAAACATGTGATAAGATGGAAGTATCCAGGGAAATCTTTGGTAGTAGAGAGAGGTAGAGGTGAGTGCAAGTGTAGGTGGAATAGATATAGGCATGTCATAGATAAACTTCCCATATGAGTCACGAGTGGATGAAAGAGATAAATAATATTGTAAAGCAACACATGTTTTATCAAGGATTCTTAAAAACTCATCGTCACCGGTAATGATGGTAATAGGCTGATTGGGATCCATATGTGATAGAATGGAAGGTGAGGATGGGCTAGGCGGGAGCGGCTAACGGCTAGCGTGGAATATGAGGGCGTTGGCTTGGCTATGAGTCAAAACCATGTGACTAATAGTAGGCTTGGTAATATGAGCTCTGTATATAACACATGAGTATAGAAGGAATGGAGAAAATGGTTCCGGAAGGTGAAAATTGGTTGTTGTTTTAATTGAAATATTAAAACACAGAGATTGACCGGATGCGTAACCGGTATCGTTGATAGAGGGTAACCGATGCCAGTCAAAAGGAACGATATTGGCCACTATGGGAAAATAAAAGGATTTACAAATTTAGTAATAAATGATGAAAATGAAGAAAATATGTACTTTAACAAATCTTTATCAAAGACAAAGATATGGTAAGGTAACTAAGGAAATCCCAGAAAAAACAACAATGTAGTGAATGCTACTTTAGTTAAAATGACCAAAACAACATGAAACTGACAATGATTAGTAAACCAATGGGCAGTCATATGAGTAAATCGATGATGGTCATTGGGTGATGCCGATTACTTTGAAATTTGGGAAAATATGGAAAAAATGAATTTGGTGATTTAGATCAAGTAAAAGACCAACCCAGAAACCTGAGTATGGAAATGATTTATCCTAACACACACTGAAATCTAGTCATAATACACTAACGATGATTATGGAGTGTGAAGGGAGAGAATAATGGAGAAAGTGAACTCACACCTCAAAAAATAGATCAAGTAGAAAGCTATCAAACATGAAATCTTATGTGGTAGATTTTATGTTCTGGCTTATGCCATTTAGGACTGACTTATGAATAGAGTAAAGTTTTTGGTTCGATAAATGTGACCAATAAAAGCCAACGACTATGGATAGTTTCAGGTAAGTTTTGGCGTGGGAGATCCTTTTCTAAGATAATAACTAGATAGAGAAACTAGTTTGGAGCCCACTGTCAATCCTCTGATCATGTGATCATTGACAACTTCTTCTAGGAAAGATTTTGTTTAAGAAAATGAGTAATTTATTTTCAGTGGTTTGGTATAGAGAAATAAATGTGCAAAGTGTAAGCTATGGTTCAATTTGTCAACCATTAGCTGGTCATGACTTCCAGCATATAGGTTGCCCACAATTTTTAAATGAGCTACAAATGCAACACACAAAAATGATATGCAAATATTTTAGACCCAAATCCAAAATGAAATTTGATGAGAGAAATGATGAATAGGAAATAGTATGTCTTTCACTAATGCAATAAAAAAATTAAAATAATCATTCTTTTTAGTCCAAAATAAGTGTTTCACCGAGACAAGCAGAAGAGGAAGAACGCTCCAAGGGAGAAAGTTTAATGTGAACTCTTTCAAAATTAAATAGGCACACAATGATTCACCTAGGAATGAAAAATGCAAAAAGAATCTAAATGGGGTCCCACCGGACATGCCAAAATGTTTCACCTCAAATTATGTGATAAAATAGATAAGATAATGGTCAAGGAACAATACCTATGATTATGTAGACATTATGCACACGTTGTATAATTTGATCAGACTGAATGTGAGAGCTTCCCTTTGGCTAGGAGGAATGACCTATATAAGAAATACAACAATACCACCAACTGATATTAAATATAAAATGGTAGTGGAATGCCTAGTGATTGCTAGTTTTGGGAAGTGTGATACCTCCTAAATGGCTGTAAATCCACTATTTTTATCAAATTAATGAAAATAAATGTACACACACACACACACATATATATGTATACACACACACACACATATATGTATATATACACACATATATATGTATATATCCACATACCCAAATGAAGATGCAAATTAAATATAACTATAAAAATAAAATGGGGCAAAACCCACAAGCTCATTTGGGAAAACCAAAGAAAAATAAGCTAAATAAAATATAGAAATACATTGAAACCCTAGGAGAGGGTGTATAAAAATAAGTAGATAAATGAAACTTGTAAGCCTCTTTCAAGAGCTTGAAATGGCCTCCAATGGCTCCCCTATCTTTTCCAACAACCTACAAAACAAAAGAGAAAATAATGAACCAGATAAAAAGAGAAAGAAGTTTTTATAAGCATGCTTTAGGGTTAGTTTCCCTTTTTCCTCATCAAGGGTCCTTATTGAATCCATCCAAAGGATGAGATTCATCCCTACAAAAAGTAGGTGGAGAGTGGGTGAGTGGAAATTACCTTTTAATTTAAATATTTTAATTTCAAAAATAAGGGTTGACTTTTTAAGGGGTCATCTTAGGGGTAGTAATATGTGTATTAATTATAACCCCATGTCAAATGGGTACATTGTTAATGGTTTAAAACCTTGTGGGATTAATTAACTTAGTTTTTATTTATAATTAGCCCCTTTACCCTTGAGACTTAATTGTGGGTTATTTAACTATAGTAGGAATTAAATTGGTTATTAAATTAACACTTAGGGAGATTAAACATGCTTAGTCAAATCAAATGTATTAAAGTATAATGTAGATTTTAAATATTGTGTTATCATGGGAAATTATTTATAAAAATTATTGCCTTAGAAACATTTAATGTGGCAACTGTCATTTTCAAAAAACTTTTGTGGGCACACTTTTCAAAAAAAAATTAGTCCATAAATTTCTAGCTTGTCCTAGGTTGTTCTTAGGTTTCATGCAGGGAAATTAGCGGGTGTTACACTGGGCATGCACGAGGAAGTGGGGTGCATTTTTTCTCACAACCATACCTAGCACCCCACTTCATCAAACATGCAAAGCTTATGTCGTGTCTCAACCACATTGAAACAGATGTCTTCCTATCTTAGCCACATGCACCTCCCTCCACCCGAAAATAGGAAGTTGGAACAAATCCACGTCGTTGTTTTCCGGTACAAAAAACTTTAACAAAAGAGGTGTTATCTGCATTAATATATCAAATTCTATTTTGGCAATGAAGGCGTTAGTGAGGAATAATAAGATAAGTTCAATTTTTTTTTCAAAAACTATAGCTCCAAACAATATATTTTTTGAAATATTTGGTTCAAACATTACAACCTGTAATAACGGTAGAAAATAATTGCTAGTGGCGAAAACAAAAGTATACCGGGCGTAGCGACAGAGGATTAAAAATGAAAATGATTCTCACAATTGTAAAAATACAATATCATATTACAATATATAACGCTAGGGGAGGGGTCAATAGGTGAACAAGGTCCAATAGTTGATATGACTATTGATCACACAATACCCAATAGTTTTCATAGTACTATGTAAGTAGTTTTTGTTTTTGACATAATAATTATGTAGAGTAGCAAATCACATCATGACATGTAAGACCTCTCACCCATGTACAAGTACAAAAAGTCAATGTTCAACCAATTTCACCCATATTCAAGTATTGGTTCCCACCATGGTTCTAGTGTAACTCAAGTTTAGTATTTTAAATCAATACAAAATATGGGTTTCCTCCAATTGAACATTCCAAAGAAAAAATATAAGCTAATACAAATCTAAACTACGTATTAGTGAAAAAATCATAATTCCATATAATAAAAAATTGATGTTATGGACCCCTTAACTTAGGGTGTACCACTACTAGCCCCTCCCAAAATATATGATTCGCAACTTTTCAAGAAAGTAAAAAGTAAAGCATACTTTGTAAAAAGGGTGTCCGAGCCTCCTCCATTGCTAAGGATAACTTCATCAAAATTCTAAAATCCACTTGACCAAGTAAAGAATCTAAGTAATCCCATTCAAATTCTTGTCGTGCGATGACTCGAGAGGAAGTTGTGGCACCGCTTAGTCTCCCAAATTTCAATCACGTGGAAATTTTCAGCCGTGCTCATTCATCTATAAAATTGTTTCATTCATCACTCTCATCCGCATTAGTTACTAATTTTTCGAATCCATTGCCATTGTCATTCCCATTATCACCACCCTCCGCTCAATCTCATGTCTATTAGTGACTCGACACGGTGGTTGGGAGGAGAAAGTCTTGGCGTTCTGGGAAACATGGTCACCTCATTTATTGAACATATGTGTAATAAGGGTATCTCGCCGTAGGAATGAAGAAGGAATTGGAAGACATAATTGCCATATTGGGCGACACTGAAACTAGAAGATTCAAGCATCGAAGAGTGCCCGCCTACAAAAAGTCGCAAGAAAATCAACGAGTTCTATTAGAAGCTCCAAGATGCCAATCATCAAATTGCCACCAGTTCTCCACTAAGATGGGTGGGCTTAACAGCGCCTTATCGGGAATGGCCGATTTGGAAGATTATGTTTACAATTTTAGTCACAAATATGGGTGGATAATTGCCATGGAACAATTGGGAAAAGTCATGAAGGAAAGCCTCGAAGAAAAAATCAATGCA